>OX393555.1:17657423-18026591 GCA_947650365.1 Chamaelirium japonicum | reverse complement strand
CTTCACGAAAAGCGAAAAACTGAAAGAGAGACTGAGTTAGGTGCGCTACTCGGAATCAAGTTTCGTCAGTGCCTGTGAGCTCCTGGAATTATTCCGCTCAATCTAAGATCCATATTCAATATGTTCTGAGCCATATTTCAGTATTTACCAAAATACCCCTACGTCCCGTAACACATGTGAATTGGGTTCTTAGGCTCCGGGCTTGCGCACCCATCGCGCTACTTCGCATCCAACGTATCCAACTAGGCCGGGAAATAATTCCTATACGTAACGACAGGGTGGAACCTTCAGGGTTCGGGATCTCTAGCTGCAACCGGATCCCTGATTAACTGTTCCGGTGACACACCGAAAGTTCCGTTAATCAGCCCTAATCCGATTAACTCGTGTAGCCACCCAGAGTGCGACGCGAGTTGAACTCTAGTGATCCTAAACTTATGTTACTCCCTCGTAACTCTGTTCTTTACTATACTCCGATAATCCTTAGTCCCTTCTATTACTAGTGCCATGATACGACTCGGGCGGTGGGGAGCACCTTCAGATCCCCGATCGATCATCAGACTAGGGTTTGATGACTTGTCATCTATAACACAACACACCTTCCGGTGCTATGCCTAGCATCCGGAACATCGTCAGTCATACTGACAACCACCAGGCCTGGGTTAACTGTGTGGACAGATTGACTCATCAAAACGCACCCATCCAACACTGGACGTCGGATAACCTGTAGGGATTACATGTCACTCAAGCGCCAGCCGGGTAACCCAATGCACCGTGGTATTGGACTATGGAAGGTCCGCATACGTTGGCACATCAAAGCATCACACAACTGGTTGGCCTAGTGAACATGGTCCCTCAGGGTTAAGGACAAATTATCTATAGTAGTAAGACGGTTTATGCACCCAGTGTCTGAATCACTGAACTGTGCACCGTCT
Source organism: Chamaelirium japonicum (assembly GCA_947650365.1). Lineage (NCBI taxonomy): Eukaryota > Viridiplantae > Streptophyta > Magnoliopsida > Liliales > Melanthiaceae > Chamaelirium > Chamaelirium japonicum. The sequence goes on along the minus strand of OX393555.1, from coordinate 18,025,659 downwards.
TGGTTCCTGTTCAACACGATCATCGTGCTTGGTCAGGTGAATGGGAATTCCACGTTCCCGTGGTGGAGACTTCACCATATCCTCTACCTGTCAACAGCTTGTTCTCGGTGAAGCGACCGGCATCACCTAAGCTGTGAACTAGTTCTAGGTCTACACAGAACAGGTCCACTGGGTCTCCCAAGCATGGATCCTCCATACGCCTTAGTGGCCTACTGTGTTCCCTAGGGTCCTTTAATTATATAAGTATTATCATATACCAGAGTAGTATTCTAATTAAAGCAATAACCAAAGTCATCTTTATTAATGTTAATACAGAAATTACACGCTAAGGACATACGAGCTACAACAATCTCCCACTTGGCCAAGTGGGGAACAACAGTCTTAACTCCCATGGCATCCACGTGCTTCTCAAAAGCCTTGGTCGATAACGCCTTTGTGAAAGGGTCCGCCATGTTATCTGCAGACGCCACCTGAGTCACTGCAACCTTCCCTCGCTTCTGCAAGTCCCGGATAATGTAGTATTTCCGCTCGATTTGCTTGCTCTTCTGGTGATATCTTGGCTCCTTGGATTGTGCTACCGCTCCACTATTGTCACAGTAAAGGACAATAGGATCTTGAGCTCCCGGTACGCATCCTAAGTCCGTGAGGAACTTCTTGAGCCACACCGCCTCCTTAGCCGCTTCGCACGCTGCAACGTACTCAGCCTCTGTCGTCGAATCCGCGATACATCCCTGCTTCATGCTCCTCCAACTGACAGCTCCTCCTCCTAATGAAAACACAAACCCTGATGTCGATCTCCTAGATTCCGGATCTGACGCAAAGTCAGAATCCGTATATCCAATCGGCATCAGTTCCTGTGAAGAGTAAACTAACTCATAATCTCTCGTCCTACGGAGATACTTGAGTATACTTTTCACAGCAGTCCAGTGCCCTAGACCCAAATTTGACTGATACCTGCCCATCATGCCTACTGCATAGCATATATCTGATCTCGTGCACTGCATAGCATACATCAGACTCCCTACAGCCGAAGCATAAGGTATCTTCTGTATCTCTGCCCTCTCCTTAGGAGTCTTAGGACCCTGATCCTTGGATAATTTCATTCCATGTCTGAATAGAACCAGTCCCTTCTTGGAGTTGTGCATACTGAATCTGATCAAGATAGTATCTATGTAGGCTGACTGTGACACGAGAAAGTCTTGTTCTGGTGATCTCGAGTTACCTTGATCCCCAGAACATAACTCGCTTCACCCAGGTCTTTCATGTCAAATTGAGAGGATAACCACACCTTCACTGTAGACAACATTCCAACATCGTTTCCAATAAGCAGGATATCATCTACGTAAAGCACTAGAAAAACTACTGCAGTCTTATCGCTCCTTTTATAAACACATGGTTCATCCACGTTCTGCTCAAATCCATAAGACTGGATAGTCTGATCAAAAAGCATGTTCCAACTTCTGGATGCTTGCTTCAGTCCATAAATGGACCTTTGCAACTTGTACACCAGACCTTCATGACCTTTTTGCGACAAAGCCTGGAGGTTGAGACATGTAGATGTCTTCTTCCAAATCCCTGTTGAGGAATGCGGTCTTGATGTCTATTTGCCAGATCTCCCAATCATAATGGGTTGCAATGGACAACAGGATTCGGATAGACTTAAGCATAGCCACTGGCGAAAAGGTTTCGTCATAGTCGATCCCTTCTTGCTGGGTATAACCCTTAGCGACTAGTCTAGTTTTGTAAGTCTCAACGGTACCATCCGGACCTCTTTTCCTTTTGTATACCCACTTACACCCAACAGGTTTAATGTTGTGAGGTGGTGTTACAAGTGTCCAGACTGAATTTTGGGACATCGATGTCAGTTCTGCCTCCATGGCTTCCTGCCATGCTGCATGGTCAGAGGATACCATCGCTTCGTCATAGTTCAAAGGATCATCCTCCTGAAACTCTGGATCTACCATAAAGGCTTCTCCAATGTATCTATCAGGAGCACTTGTGGTCCTCCCACTGCGACGAAGCTACGGTGGTTCCATAGGAGTCGATTCTACAGTATCGTTAATCTTATTGGTATCGGCTCCCACTACGTTTTCTGTCTGCGTACTCCCATCAGTACCAAGCAATTCTTCAAGAACTACTTTACTGGTGGGCTTATGGTCTATTAAATAATCCTGCGCTAGGAATACGGCGTTCGTCGAGACGATAACCTTTCTATCCTCAGGATCATAAAATAAACCACCCTTTGTCCCTTTTGGATACCCAACGAACAGACATACCTTAGTTTTTGACTCCATCTTATCTCGCTTGTCCTTCCGCACATGTGCTGGACAACACCAAATCCTAAAGTGCTGTAGGCTTGACTTTCGCTTCAACCACAACTTCCAAGGAGTTAGGGGTATTGACTTTGATGGAACAAAGTTCAAAGTATATGCTGCCGTATCTAGGGCATATCCCCAAAAACTAGGTGGCAATGTTGCATAACTCATCATAGTCCGAACCATGTTTAACAAAGTTCGGTTTCTCCTCTCAGATACACTGTTTTGTTGTGGTGTCCCTAGTGCAGTCAACTGGGATACGATCCCATGCTTATGCAGGTACCCAATAAATTCATCCGATAGGTATTCGCCTCTTCGATCCGATTGAAGAGACTTGATACTTTTACCCGTCTGCTTTTCTGCTTCAGCTCTGAACTCCTTGAACTTATCAAAGGATTCAGACTTCCGCCGCATTAGGTATATGTATCCAAACCTCGAGTGATCATCAGTGAAGGTGATGAAATACTCGAAGCCTCCTATAGCACGGATACTTATGGGCCCACATACATCAGTGTGTACCAACTCTAATACCTCCTTAGATCTGCTACCTTTGGCTCGGAAAGATCTTTTAGTCATCTTGCCTTCCAGGCAAGACTCACACGTCGGTAGGTTTTCTGAAACATCTGGACTTAAAAGTCCTACCTTAACCAACCTGTGAATTCTGTCTGAGGCTATGTGTCCAAGCCTTAGATGCCAAATGAGTGTTGGATTATCTGAGGGATTTTTCCTTTTAGATGAATTAATCACACAAGCTTCAGTAATGTTATCCTGCTTATGATTGGAGTTAATTACATAGAGACCATTATGTGTCTTTCCCTTACAAACAAAGGAACCATTGAATTTAATTGACACACCAGAAGCATCAAATAAAACTGAAAAACCTTCATTATTCAATAAGGAAACAAAAATTAAATTTTGTCTCAAGGACGGTATATAAAGTATGTCTCTAAGTAATAAACTTCTTCCATCAAGGAACTGCAAGACGACATCTCCAACTGCTTCAGCCTCTGCCACGACCTCAGTTCCCATGCTTAGGATTATCTCCCCATCATCCAGTTTTCTTGTCTCTTTGAATCCCTACAAATTATTGCAAGCATGGTTAGTGGAACCAGAATCCACAATCCATAAAACTGGAGAACAACTGGATGCTACAAGGGATTCCACTATGTGGATTTGAGATATACCTGTCTCAGCCTTCTTGGGAGCCGCGCGGCAGTCGCTCTTCCAGTGCCCCTTCTTACCGCATCGGAAATATTTTCCTTTGGGCTTCGCTGGACCATTCTGCTTAGGAACCTGCAACTGCATCCGGCCCATCTTCACGGGCTTCTTAGACTTTCTTTTCTGAAACTTACCCTTGGCTTTCAGAGAAGAATTCCACTCTATATGCAGGGATTGGGCTCCTGCCTTTATCCCGTCCTCTGCCGCCTGGAGCGCCGCTAGGAGTTCTGCGTTAGACATCTCCAACCGGTTAAGGTTGAAGTTGGTAACGAAGCCCTCAAACGCTCCTGACAGAGACGCGAGGAAAATATTGGTTTGGATCTCTGCATCCAAGATGACATCGAAGGAACCAAGCTCGTTCACATAGCCAAACAATTTCAGCATATAATCCCGAACTAAAGTCCCCTCTGCCATCTTCGTGGATACCAATTTCTTGATGGTCAGGTAACGAGTTACCCGACTACGACCCTCGAACATTTCCTTTAGGTAGAGCATTATGTCTGAAGCAAAGGCCATGTCTTCAACTTGCTTCTGAAGGATGGTCTGCAAAGATGCCACTATGTAGCACTTGCACATCTCATCAGTATCTAGCCAGTCTTTCCATTCCTTTAATTGGGCCTCAGTTGCACTTGGTCCCGGTATGGCCGGTTGAGGGGTACTTAGGGCAATTGTGTGTTTGCCAACCCTTAGGACGAGCATCAAGTTACGCTTCCAGTCCTCGTAGTTTGGTCCCGTAAGTTTTTTATCATTAAGTATGGAGGCAAGGGGGTCGAGCTTGGTCATGATTTCTGTAAACAATGGTTCAAAGCAAAATTAGGGTTTACTACAATCTATTTCATGGAATTTAGAAATAGATAATGTATACTCCAGCCGCTATATCTTCACTACCTCAAGTAGAGACATCCAGGAATCTAAATTCCCTGGGCTCGAGCACTGCGACTATCGACCTTGAATTGGAGACAGCATCTCGGTGAGAGCATGCAACCGCTTCTGCCAACGGAGCTTTTACGGCCCAGTCTTCATCAAAATTACCCATGGTAAACTGAAAGACCTCCCAGTCTCCTTTTGGCCAGCTTTATGTGACCCGCGTGCGTAGCAATAGTGGCTTCACACAAGCTTTCGGATGCTTCCCACAAATCTAGGTGGTGTCGGCAAGGGGGTTCATAGGCTCCCACGGTGCAGGAAAAAATCGTCACCCACTGCCACCAGCATCCTCCATGTCCCGAAGGAAACTACTAGGCGAACCAGCATAGAAGGAAACACAGCTCTCACCCGGTGGGAATATCGAACTGCGTACCTCCTACCCAGACCCTTAGCCGGTTGATTGTGGAGGCCAGGGGCTTCCTTTTAGAGGGAACCTCTTACATATCCCTTCTTTATGAGGTTTTATGTATATCTAGAAAGGTTACGACCTCCTAGACTTAGACCTTGGTCTACCGTGCTCCCACTAGGATTACAAACCCTCCCGCAAAGCATTAGTGTCCTTGGAAAATATCATAGTCCCTACGTTGAATACTCAACTTTCGCCTTTCTTGCAAGGATCACATTACATAGATTCCAAGGATCCCGATACATCACTAGTTTGCCCATAAAAATAAGATCTGGAGCCTAGCCTAAGGTCAACGTGGAAAGGACTCCCACTATGATGACGTCTCGTTCACAATTTGATGCCTGATGTCATAGTAGACCTCATCTCATTACAGGTTTTGATGCTAGCCAAATAGGGACATCCGACAACCTCCACCGGACCTCAACCTAATGGTGGCATAACCAAATCGTGATGAGTTCATACTACCATCAAACGTCATCTAGAAATGAGTATCACACAGTGAAATCCTAACCTAACTTGGTCGCTAAGACCATGTGGGGAAAAGGCATCCCACTAGGGTTATCATACTTCTTATAGAGATATTAGTTAATTATCTCTAAACAAATCTAATACTGCGTCTATCTCGGTGCACAGTACTTGACTACCTGAACTACCATGAGGGCGGTTACCGCCTTTCCTTTTAGCTAGCCACCGGATTCGCACGTGTTAGAACCATTTAAAGACACCGATGAATCCATAAGCTTAATACTAACCCTAAGCCTGATCTAGAGACAAACTTACAAGCAAGATAATAAAATTATCATCGGGGTTCTCTAAACAATAAGTAAAGAAAATAAACAGAAAAACATCCAAACTGAATCAAGTCCAGGGTCCGACCCCTGAACCTGAATAGCACAGCCAAGATATCATGCTCTTCCGTTCTGCACAATCTCTGACGACGATCCCCATCATCGCCAACGTGCACGCTTTCGCCGGGTCTTTGCACGCCATGGTACCGCTTGCCCGAACCATGGATGAAGCATCATCTCCTTCTTTCTGTGACCGAAAAACTAATACGCTCCGAGCAAGTGCTCGTTCGTGTACAATTTTACTAGAAAGAAAAGAAAACAATCCTAGAAAATTGGCCAGGGAACCGAGGATGGTCAACCCCCACCCTCGCCCATTTAGAGTCTCAAAAACCACAAGCACAATAATAATCAATGCAAAAATTAAGTCCGGGGTCCGACCCCCGGATGCATGCAATCACAGATTACTATTCAGCGCGGCACCTGCAAAAAGATAATACATAGCACAATCCATATGCATGATCTACGCGGAACTCCGACGAAAACATATGCCATCATATATTCATATGATGTTTTCATGAATTCATGCATGAAACAAGCACCAAAGCGAGCTCTGATACCAATAGTTGGAATTGGATCCGCTAATCAGAGTCGCAGCGGAAGCAAATGAAATATCCGAAGATCATACAGTGTATGTTTCATTACAATTAATTCTACAAAACAATCTACATACAAATCTATGATCTTAACATATGTGCGGACACCCTAGAGGTATACTACGATCTATGGAAGACATGCATGCATCTAGTTAGGTGTTTAGAATCATCATACCTTATGGATTTATGATCCAGAGACGGCGGAATGATGAACAACCGCACTTGAATCACAAGGAAAACTGTCGGATAGCACCTTGTCCTTTGCGAATTGAAGAATCCTCGAAATCCCGTCTCTGAGTGCAGGGATTACGAGCCGACGGAGGAATCCGTTGCGAAGACGATGGCGAGCCGCGAGATTTTCTCCTCCTATTTCTCCTTTCCTCCTTCTCCTTCCTTCCTCTTCCTTCTCCCTTCTTCTTCCTCTATTTTCCTTGGCCGAAACCACAAAGGAGGGGGCTAAAGGGGGGTCGGATTTTCTGGAGGAGAGGACGCTTAGGGTCGGTCCCTCCCTCTCCCTATTCCTTTATAGGGCCGGTCTCCCAAAGATTCAAGGAAGCTAGGGCCGGCCCCTAGATGGATAGGATAGAAGGGGGGGGGGGCGGTTTTTAGGGATTCCGGGTGTCTATCGTGAAGCCCGGACGAAAACGCCCTTCACGAAAAGCGAAAAACTGAAAGAGAGACTGAGTGAGGTGCACTACTCGGAATCGAGTTTCGTCAGCGCCTGTGAACTCCTGGAATTATTCCGCTCAATCTAAGATCCATATTCAATGTGTTCTGAGCCATATTTTAGTATTTACCAAAATACCCCTACGGCCCGTAACACATGTGAATTGGGTTCTTAGGCTCCGGGCTTGCGCTCCATCATGCTACTTCGCATCCAACGTATCCAATTAGGCCAGGGAACAATTCCTATATGCAACGATAGGGTGAAACCTTCAGGGTTCGGGATCTCTAGCTGCAACCGGATCCCTAATTAACTGTTCCGGTGACACACTGAAGGTTCTGTTAATCAGCCCTAATCCGATTAACCCGCGTAGCCACCCAGAGTGCGACGCGAGTTGAACTCTAGTGATCCTAAACTTATGTTACTCCCTCGTAACCCTGTTCTCTACTATACTCCGATAATCCTTAGTCCCTCCTATTACTGGTGCCATGATACTCGGGTGGTGGGGAGCACCGTCAGATCCCGATCGATCATCTGACTAGGGTTTGATGACTTGTCATCTATAACACCACACACCTTCTGGTGCTATGCCTAGCATCCGGAACATCATCAGTCATACTGACAACCACCAGGCCTGGGTTAACTGTGTGGACAGATTGACTCATCGAAACACACCCATCCAACACTGGACGTCGGATAACCTGTAGGGATTACATGTCACTCAAGCGCCAACCGGGTAACCCAACGCACCGTGGTATTGGACTATGGAAGGTCCGCATACGTTGGCACATCAAAGCACCACACAACTGGTTGGCCCAGTGAACATGGTCCCTCAGGGTTAAGGACAGATTATCTATAGTAGTAAGATGGTTTATGCACCAGTGTCTGAATCACTGAACTGTGCACAGTCTTGGTTCCTGTTCAACACGATTATCTATAGTTTTTGAATTTGATAAAATTTGGTGAGGGTGTTGTCTAGGGTATGATGATCATCCTTACCAATTTTTATCAAATTCCAAAACTTCTAGGGGGTCAAATGGTCGAAGTAAAATCTGCAGATTTTAACGGTGACTGCCGACGATAGATTTTGCTTCGACCATTTGACCCCCCTAGAAGTTTTGGAATTTGATGAAAATTGGTGAGGATGATCATCTTACCCTAGACAACACCCTCACCAAATTTCATAAAATTCCAAAACTCTTAGGGGGGTCAAAATACCCACAGCTCACTTTCTAAACATGCAGCTCAGAGCTCACTGTAACATTCGTCTCTCTCTCTCTTTCTCTCTCTCTCTCTCTCTATATATATATATATATATATATATATATATATATATATATATATATATATATATATATATATATATATATATATATATATAGAGAGAGAGAGAGAGAGAGAGAGAGAGAGAGAGAGGAATGGGATGCTGCCTATCAAAGCAGCATTTTTTGATGCTTTGATACATTGTTTGACCATCCTAGAAGTTTTGGAATTTGATGAAATTTGGTGAGGGTGTTGTCTAGGGTAAGATGATCATCCTCACAAATTTTCATCAAATTCCAAAACTTCTAAAAGGGTCATATGGTCGAAGCAAAATCTGCAGATTTTAACGGTGACTGCAGATTTTGCAGATTTTGCTTCGACCATTTGACCCTCTTAGAAGTTTTGTAATTTGATGAAAATTTATGAGGATGATCATCTTACCCTAGACAACACCCTCACCAAATTTCATCAAATTCCAAAACTTTTAGGATGGTCAAACAATGTATCAAAGCAGCAAAAAACACTGCTTTGATAGGCAGCATCCCATTCCTCATATATATATATATATATATTGCATATGCTCTTTGGGATTAGAAGGGACATGTGGTGAAATTGTAGGAACGGGTACAGCATAAAGGCTGGACCTGAGGTGTAGCATCCCCTTACCCTATGGAGGATCTTAGGAATCCACCATTAGGATGCAAGGAAAATAAGATGTATGGCGGATATGGGTTCGGTATGGTACTAAAATTTTAATTCGGTAGAAAAGTCGAACCCTTTTACTTTTTTTTTTTGAGAAATCCCTCTCAGTAGATGAGGGGGGGTTCGGCCTAGACCCCTACCAGTGCATTAAAATAAAACGATAAACAACTTACAAGAAATCCAAAAGGCGAAGCAAGAAAAAAATCAAAAGAGATTACAAATGATGTTATCTAGTTGATCCAATCTCTCACTACAAAAAAAACAGTTTTTACCGACGGACAATATCCGTCGGTAATATTAATATTTCGTCGGTAATAATTTATAGCGACGAAAGATATTTCCGTCGCTAGTCTGCTGGGAAAAAAGGTCTCGGGAAAAAGTTGCGACGGACTAAATATTTTCGTCAGTAATAATACTTAATACCGACGGTAATATTATAGCCGTCGGTAATATATAAATACTTAATTAAAAATAAAATATATTATTACCGACGGATAATAACTATCCGTCGGTAATATATAAGCTTATTACCGACGGTTACTATATTTACCGTCGGTAATTCTATATATATTACCGACGGATCTGTATTCTACCGTCGGTAATTATATATATATATATATATATATATATATATATATATATATATATATATTACCGACGGATATATATTATCTGTCGACAATTGATTAATAATATAAAAAAATTAAAAAGATTATTATCGACGAAATATTTAAATTTCGTTGGTTAAAATTATGTTTTTTTAAAAAATAAAATTACCGAAATAATGTTATTTAATTTCTGTGATTTACAATAATACCATAATATATTACCATAATTTATCAAATATTACCATAATTTATCAAATATTACCATAATTTATAAAATATTACCGCAAATTATCAAATATTACCAAAATTTATAAAATATTATAGCAAATTATCAAATATTACAACAATACCCGACAATTATAGACAAGAACAAAAAATAACCACATATTACAAAATAATTTTTACACAATCCAAAACTGAGAGAATCAACATGCCCTATCTCAACCACCCCACACGGTTCGCCACCAATGCTGGTGCTCTCATCCCCTGACGCCGCCCGGCTCCTGCAATTAACATGTATTTGTTAAAAAAATGGTTTATATCTATAACTGAGTCTAAGCGTTAAAAAATCATAAGTTACCGTGTTTCGGATTTGAAATAGGTTTGGATTCGATCGGATCGGCATCCGATAATTCATACTTAGAATTATTTCGTATTTTGAAGTTGCGAGCGAGTTCTAATTGGATATTTCGAAGTTGCGAGCGAGTTATAATTGGATATTTTAATAATTTATGCTCCGATTGACCAATTTAGTGTCTAAGCGTTAAAAAATCATAAGTTAGCGTGTTTCGGATTTGAAATAGGTTTGGATTCGATCGAATCATCATCGGATTGGCATCCGATGATTCGTACTTGGAATTTTTTGTATTTTGGAGTTGCGAGCGAGTTCTAATTGGATATTTTAATAATTTACCCTCCGATTGACCAATTTAGAATTTAAGCGTTGAAAAATCATAAGTTAGCGTGTTTCCGATTTGAAATATATTGGATTCGATCGAAACGTCATCAGATCGGCATCCGATAATTCGTACTTGGAATTATTTCGTATTTCGGACTTGCGAGCGAGTTCTAATAGGATATTTTAATAATTTATGATCTGATTGACCAATTTAGAGTCTAAGTGTTGAAAAATCATAAGTTAGCATGTTTCGGACTTGCGAGCGAGTTCTAATTGGATATTTGAACAATTTACGCTCCAATTCACCGATTTAGAGTCTAAGTGTTGGAAAATCATAAGTTAGCGTGTTTCGGATTTGAAATAGATTTGGATTCGATCGGATTGTCATCGGATCGGCATCCGATAATTTGTACTTGGAATTATTTCGTATTTCAGATTTGCGAGCGATTTGTAATTGGATATTTGAACAATTTACAATCCGATTCACCGATTTAGAATCTAAGTGTTGGAAAATCATAAGTTAGCGTGTTTTGGATTTTAAATAGGTTTGAATTCGATCGGATCATCATCGAATCGGCATCCGATAATTCGTACTTGGAATTATTCCATATTTCGGACTTGCGAGCAAGTTCTAATTGGATATTTGAACAATTTACGCTCCGATTCACCGATTTAGAGTCTAAGTGTTGGAAAATAATAAGTTAGCGTGTTTCACATTTGAAATAGGTTTGGATTCGATCGGATCATCATCGGATCGGCATCCGATAATTCGTACTTGGAATTATTCCATATTTCGGACTTGCGAGCGAGTTCTAATTGGATATTTGAACAATTTACAATCAGATTCAACGATTTAGAGTCTAAGTGTTGGAAAATCATAAGTTAGCGTGTTTCGAATTTGAAATAGGTTTGGATTCGATCATATCGTCATCGGATCGGCATCCGATAATTCGAACTTGGAATTATTCCGTATTTCGGACTTGCGAGCGAGTTCTAATTGGATATTTGAACAATTTACGATCAGATTCACCGATTTAGAGTCTAAGTGTTGGAAATTCATAAGTTAGCGTGTTTCGGATTTGAAATAGGTTTGGATTCGATTGGATCGGCATCGGATCGGCATCCGATAATTCGAACTTGGAATTATTCTATATTTCGGACTTGCGAGCGAGTTCTAATTGGATAAGTTAGCGTGTTTCGGATTTGAAATAGGTTTGGATTCGATCGTATTGTCATCGGATCGGCATCCGATAATTCGTACTTAGAATTATTCCGTATTTCGGACTTGCGAGCGAGTTCTAATTGGATATTTGAACAATTTACGTTCTGATTCACCGATTTAGAGTCTAAGTGTTGGAAAATCATAAGTTAGCGTGTTTCAGATTTGAAATAGGTTTGGATTTGATCGTATCATCATCGGATCGGCATCCGATAATTTGTACTTGGAATTATTCCGTATTTCAGACTTGCGAGCGAGTTCTAATTGGATATTTGAACAATTTACACTCCGATTTACCGATTTAGAGTCTAAGTGTTGGAAAATCATAAGTTAGCGTGTTTTGGATTTGAAATAGCTTTGGATTCGATCATATCATCATCGGATCGGCATCCGATAATTCAAACTTGGAATTATTCCGTATTTCGGACTTGCGAGCAAGTTCTAATTGGATATTTGAACAATTTATGGTCCGATTGACCGATTTAGAGTCTAAGTGTTGCAAAATCATAAGTTAGCGTGTTTCGGATTTGAAATAGGTTTGGATTCGATCGTATTGTCATCGGATCGGCATCCGATAATTCAAACTTGGAATTATTCCGTATTTTGGACTTGCTACCGAGTTCTAATTGGATATTTGAATAATTTACGATCCGATTGACCGATTTAGAGTCTAAGTATTGGAAAATCATAAGTTAGCGTGTTTCGGATTTGAAATAGGTTTGGATTCGATCGTATCATCATCGGATCGGCATTCGATAATTCGTACTTGGAATTATTCCGTATTTCGGACTTGCTAGCGAGTTCTAATTGGATATTTGAACAATTTACGCTCCGATTCACCGATTTAGAGTTTAAGTGTTGGAAAATCATAAGTTAGCGTGTTTCGGATTTGAAATAGGTTTGGATTCGATCGTATCGTCATCGGATCGGCATCCGATAATTTGTACTTGGAATTATTCCGTATTTCGGACTTGCGAGCGAGTTCTAATTGGATATCTGAATAATTTACGCTCCGATTCACCGATTTAGAGTCTAAGTGTTGAAAAATCATAAGTTAGCGTGTTTCGGATTTAAAATAGATTTGGATTCGATCGTATCGTCATCGGATCGGCATCCGATAATTCGAACTTGGAATTATTCCATATTTCGTACTTGCGAGCAAGTTCTAATTGGATATTTGAACAATTTACGATCCGATTGACCGATTTAGAGTCTAAGTATTGGAAAATCATAAGTTAGCGTGTTTCGGATTTGAAATAGGTTTGGATTCGATCGTATCGTCATCGGATCGGCATCCAATAATTCGAACTTGGAATTATTCTATATTTCGGACTTGTAAGCGAGTTCTAATTGGATATTTGAACAATTTACGATCCGATTGACCGATTTAGAGTCTAAGTGTTGGAAAATCATAAGTTAGCGTGTTTCGGATTTGAAATAGGTTTGGATTCGATCGTATCATCATCGTATCAGCATTTGATAATTCGTACTTAGAATTATTCCGTATTTCGCACTTGCGAGCGAGTTCTAATTGGATATTTGAACAATTTACGCTCCGATTCACCGATTTAAAATCTAAGTGTTGGAAAATCATAAGTTAGCGTGTTTCGGATTTGAAATAGGTTTGGATTCGATCGTATCGTCATCGGATCGACATTCGATAATTTAAACTTGGAATTATTCCGTATTTCGGACTTGCGAGGGAGTTCTAATTGGATATTTGAACAATTTACGATCCGATTGACCGATTTAGAGTCTAAGTGTTGAAAAATCATAAGTTAGCGTGTTTCAGATTTGAAATATATTTGGATTCGATCGTATCGTCATCGGATCGAAATCCGATAATTTGTACTTGGAATTATTCCATATTTCGGATTTGCGAGCGAGTTCTTATTGGATTTTTGAACAATTTACGATCCGATTGACCGATTTAGAGTCTAAGTGTTGGAAAATCATAAGTTAGCGTGTTTCGGATTTGAAATAGGTTTGGATTCGATCGTATTGTCATCGGATCGGCATCCGATAATTTGTACTTGGAATTATTCCGTATTTCGGACTTGCGAGCGAGTTCTAATTGGATAAGTTAGCGTGTTTTGGATTTAAAATATGTTTGGATTCGATCGTATCGTCATCGGATCGGCATCCGATAATTCGTACTTGGAATTATTCTGTATTTCGGACTTGCGAGCGAGTTCTTATTGGATTTTTGAACAATTTACGATCCGATTGACTGATTTAGAGTCTAAGTGTTGGAAAATCATAAGTTAGCATGTTTCAGATTTGAAATATGTTTGAATTCGATCGGATCGGTATCAGATCGGCATCCGATAATTCGAACTTGGAATTATTCCGTATTTCGGACTTTCAAGCGAGTTCTAATTGGATAAGTTAGCGTGTTTCGGATTTGAAATAGGTTTGGATTCTATCGGATCATCATCGGATCGGTATCCTATAATTCGTACTTGGAATTATTCCGTATTTCGGACTTGCGAGCGAGTTTTATTTGGATTTTTGAACAATTTACGCTCCGATTCATCGATTTAGAGTCTAAGTGTTAGAAAATCATAAGTGTGATAATATAATCTAAACTGAAATTAGTAAGATTCATATTTTTTTCTAATATTATAAAGATTAGTAAGTACCTGATCATGAGCATGAGCCACCGCTAGACCGGCTTATGAAGTCATTAAGTCGACGCTCCAGTTCCCTACGAGCTTCTCTTTCCACATCGAGGGCCTACCTCTGCTCTCTCTCCGCCTCAAGCCTCTGCTCGCGCTCCACGTCTAGCACAGACTGCAACTAAGTGATAGCACTGGTCTGGGTGTCCCGTGCCCTCGAGCGCATACCCTCTCATCCAAAGTAGGAGGAGGGCGTGACTCCAAGGCCCGTACAGAGGACACGACCGTGCGTGGCAGGTCTGAGCACAGTATCCATCGCTGAGTCAACAGATACTGAGTTGGAGGAGGAGCCGGCCTCACCCGACGGGGTCACCAGAAGTTGCATTCTCTCCTATATGAAAACAACCAATGATATTCAATGATATTTTATGACATACGTATACGGATATATTAACAGTAATTTAATTACTTACCACTTGTGAGGCAACCCTGTCGTCCATAAATGCCCCATCGATACGCCGCCTCCTAGAGGCCTCAAAAAGGTCAATCCTATTAGGCTCGTGGCCCAAGGACTGTGTCTGTTTGACATATAAAATAAATATATGAGTTAATACTGAGTTGGTATGACATATACCGCACTAAACCCAGGCCTGGTGGTCAGCAGTTGAGCTGTTGACCGGATCCGGTTGCTTGGCCAAAGCGATCGGAGGTGCGATGTGATAGTCAACCTGGAAGGAACCTAGTCATATGGTCACTCGAGTCTGACGGTGCTCTCCACCGCTCGAGTTGACTCATGGCACCAAGTGGAGGGACATTGTATTACCAATACTAAGCGGAGAACATGGGTATGCGAGAGAGCTTAATAAGTCTGGGAGAATTGGAGTGCAGCCTGCGTCGCACTCTGGGTGGCCACGCAGGTTAACCGGGACCCAGAGGATTGACAGGGACACTCGGGTAGTGTGTCGATCGGGTTCGGTTGGAAGCCATGAATCCTAGTCCCTGAAGGTTCCACCCTATCCACGATCATTACGGATCAATACTTTTTCCTTGTCTCACAGCATATTATGAGTTGAAGAAATAATGCCTAATCGTCCTGTGTTCCGTGAGTGCATCGCACTGGAGCATGGTGGTAGCACAGGACTAAGTGTGTTCACTAGGGGGCAACCCCAGAGTAGTGTAGAGACATACGATATTGCCATTATACCATGAGGAGTCCATTCCGTGTGTGCGTGTTGCACTAGAACGCAGAATGCGAGTTTAGTAATTTTTACTATGGGGCACCCCACCTTTTACTAAGGGCACCCTAGTAAATAGTAAAAATACTATTCATCATCCCATGGTGTATTGACTTGTTGCTGATGCCGATGAGGTGCCCTAAGTGTTAGGGTGCATTATCGTGCACGTAGATGGGCCATACATTGTCCCGCATGAGGTGAACGACCACTAGATGCATGGGGGCATTTTGGTCATTTCAAAATGTCCCGCATGCCCTAGTGGCCGCCATCCTCACTAGGGCTAGCATGCATGGCCATCAAACTTATAATTAAGGGATTAATTCAGATTTGAATGATTTTGAATCATCTCCTTAATTGCAACAATTCTAATATGACAACTAGTAATAAAAAGGGGCATTGAATTTGAGAGTAATGAGGGAGAGAGAGAGGAACGGTTTCAAATGACAAGAGAGAGTGAGGGGCACGAATTTCAGATCTGAAATGGTGCATCCTTCTCATATTTTCCGATGAAGAACCAAAGCCCCTTCGCTTATGGTTTGGATATTTGTAATCTCTCTCTCTCTCGGGTTCATCTCTTCTCTCTCCCTCATCTTCTTCTCCAAGTGTGTGTGTGAGATTGATGGAGATCGCTTGCACTCTGAGGCACTCAGAGATTAGAGTGCAAGGATCCGGGATGATATGTGAGATCGGGTGAATCCGAAGAGATTCATTTCTCTCTTGCATGAGGATCCGGCTCGAGATTGCTGCCCAGATTTTACGGGCAGATCTGCACTGTTTTGATCACTGCAGGAGCTATAGAAGTCCAAATGACTTCAAACTGGTTGCAAACTCTTGGCGTTGAATTCTTCTTTCCGGCAAATCAAGTTTTGCTCCATTCCGATGTCGGGATAGAAAGTTACGGCCTTTGCACTGAAAGGTGTTCGTGCAGATCCGAATTTGTCTTCATTAATATTGAAGCAATTCTTCGCGGTGTTAAATCCCGCACGAAGGTATAACCTACTAACCCCTAGATCTATCATAATGCATACATATGAGATATGTCAATCATTTCGATAGATGACTATAGGGGTTCGATTCGTATTTGTTTTATCATTTACGCATATGATTAATATGAATGAAAATTTTAAAATGTACCGCACACCGAAACGATCCTCGGGATCAACTCCACCTTCCGCTGCGCCTCCGATATCATTCCAACACCTTGATTATTAATGATGGCTTTATGCTTCTTGTTTTATAGGTTATGAATTAGATTATAATTAGCACATATACTTAGTGAATGGACTGAAAGAATGAGTAAATGATCGTAAAATGCTTACTCAATGAATGGCCACACTTCATCATATTGGCGCAACACATACATATGTACCTGTTGAATCTCATCTACAGATAATCGACGGGTTTTGCCTCCTCCTACAGGTCTACTCATTTCGGCAAATATAGACAGACCCCCATCGAAGTCTATTGGACCACCGTCATAGTTCCGCTCAAGTTGATTGAATCGCGTGTCTATACCATGTAGGTATCTTGAGCAGAATGTTAGACATTCTTCTGCTAGGTATCCTTCAGCAATTGATCCATCCGGACGACTTTTATTATGAACATATGATTTCAATGTTCGCAAGTACCTAATTTGAGAAAAAAAATTATGGATAAATACATCAAGAACGATCAAATACATTGTGTGAATGAGACGAGACGATTACCTCTCGATAAAATACATCCAGCGGTAATGAATTGGGCCGCCGAGTTTGGCCTCATTTGCCAAGTGAACGGTCAAATGCACCATGACATTAAAGAAGGAAGGTGGAAATATCATCTCTAGCTTGCACAATGTGATCGCAATATCCCTCTCCATCTGATCAAGTTGGTCCACTCTAAGTACCTTCGAGCACAACTGTCTGAAAAAAGTGCTGAGCTCAATTAACGGACCGGACACCTATTCGGTTAAATTCCCACGTATAGCAAGAGATAACAATCACTGCATAAGAACATGACAATCGTGGCTCTTTAATCCAGACAACTTTCGGCCGTTCTCTTGCACGCATCGTGCGATATTCGAAGAATAACCGTCTGGTATTTTCACAGACCGTAGGAATGCACATAAGGCTGCCTTTTGCTGTGAGCTCATGGTGTAGCATGCAACTGGCAACACATACTTATCCCCAATCTCTTGGGGATGAAGTGATTTTCGGATGCCCAACTCTTTAAGATCGAGACGAGATTTAAGATTATCCTTCGTCTTACCGTCGAGATTCAGCAGTGTTCCTATAATGTTGTCACACACATTTTTCTCTATATGCATGACATCCAAGTTATGCCGCAAGAGTAGGCTGCTCCAGTACGGTAGTTTAAAGAAAATACTCTTCTTCTTCCAGTTATGCTCACGCGTAGAATCTTCATACGTTCTCTTCTTTTTACATTTCCCAAGTGCCACAGCATCAAGCTGATCCAATTCGCACAAGACTTCTACCCCCGAAAGCTGCTCCGGGACCTTTGCAAGTTCCTTCTTGCCGTTGAACACTCTTTTGTTCTGCCTCCACTTATGGCTGTCAACAAGGAATCTTCGATGACCCATATAACAGAACTTGCTTTCGTTCTTCAACCGTAGTGAATCTGTCTCCTTATTGCATGTAGGGCACACCAATTTTCCTTTAGTACTCCACCCGGATAAGTTGGCATATGCAGGAAAATCGTTGATCGTCCATAGAAGTGCCGCATGCATCCAAAACTTCTGGCGCAACGAGGCATCATACGTATCGGCCCCAACTTCCCATAACTCGTTCAACTACTCAATCAACGGCTGCAAGTAAACGTCAATATCATTACCAAGCGACCTGGGTCCGGGAATGAGCAAGGAGAGCATTGTGTATGGCTTTTTTAAGCACATCCAGGGAGGCAAATTGTATGGAACTAGGACAACTGGTCAAATACTGTACGACACACTCATATTCCCAAAGGGATTGAATCCATCGCTAGCAAGCCCTAACCTGACGTTGCGAACTTCACATGCGAATTCAGGATAGGTATGATCAAAATCTTTCCACGTCAGAGAGTCAGCCGGATGTCTCATAACCCCGTCATCTGTACGTTCTTGTGCATGCCACCTTATGTGCTCAGCAGTCTTCGATGACATAAACAACCTCTGAAGCCTGTCCCTAAGCAGGAAGTATAGGAGAACCTTTGTAGATACATTTTTCTTCCTTCGATTGGTACTAGACTCGGCATCCGTCTCTTTATATCTCGTTGCTCCGCATATGTGGCATGATCGCGCATGTTCGTACTCTTTCTGGTACAACATACAATCGTTCACAGCATGCATCAATTTTCTCATAACCCAGATCGAGATCTTTAATTGTCTTCTTTGCCTCGTAGAATGATTTCGGTACTGTCTCACCCATAGGAAAAGCCTCTTTCAGCAACTCTACCAATATATTAAATGACTTATTACTCCAACCATTAAGACACTTCAAATGAAGAAGCTTTACAGTGAAAGAAAGTTTTGAAAACTTCTCACACCCCGGGTATAGAGGTTGTTCGGCATCTTTAAGCAATCTGCAGAACTTGTCCGCTTCAATATTGGGCTGATCACCTGACGGTGTTTCCGTGCCAATTCCACCTTGCAAATCATGTATCATACCCTACATGTCATTGTTATCATCTATATTAATATTTTCATCAGCAATCACTGTGTTTGCAGTTTCACTGTGAGCTGCCATGGGGACTGCATCTAGCTCCTCACCGTGCGAGAACCAACGGGTATAGCTAATGTCAATACCACGCATTACCAGATCAACCTAATATTCCTCTCGAACCTTCATAGTCACCCTTCCGCAGTCTATACAGGGACACATAATTTTTCCATCAAGCGGTGCAAGACGCTCAAATGCAAAATCCAAAAATTTCCTGACTCCTTATCTGTACTCTTGGCTCATGCGATTCGAATTACGCATCCAACTCTTATCGATCGAAGACATCTTCTTCTATCTGGCTATACAACACCTGAAGTAATTTCAAACAATGTTATAAGACTCCGCACAAATTCGGTTTTGGTTCCCGGGTATGGAACACGGAACCGAAACTTCTACAGGCCATCCACATCCCTAATGGATGGGAAAAATCTTTATATTTCCACTGGGAAGAGTATTTTGGGGATAAAAATTAAGCATAATGGTTAAAACTTTAAGGAGGAAGGTCAATATGCCGACGGAGCATAGTTATAGTTGAAGGGGTCAACTCATGGGCGGATCTAATAGTTGTCTCGGCCGGGCTATAGCCCGGCCGAGTTTTGAGAAAAATTATCCCATATTATTAAGTACATGTCTCAGTCCGCCTCAACCAAGATCTCAGCCCGCCTCAACCCAGCGATGCAAATTGATTGAAGCATCCCTCATGAAGACTTCATGAAGCAATGCAAATTGATTGAAGCATCCCTCATGAAGACTTCATTCCAAGTATAACACAAAATATGTGATCAATTTGCAGTAAAAAACTGTCCATAAAAAAAAAGGGTTACTGTGCCTAGAACCACTTTCCAAAACTATGTTAAAGCTAAAGTCCCGGCAATAGTTTCGTTTGAGCTTCATCCCGCCTAACTAACCCCATTAATAGGGTGTTAGTGAGGCGCTGTTTTAAATGGGGTCCTCATTGTTATTCAGTCGTACAGACGACTACAACTATCAAAATTGTCCAAAACTTATCAAATTTACCGATCATACCACTATATTGAATAAATAATTTTTTTTTACCATGTTTAAAAAATCATATTTTTTTGATTCATGATGGAATCTGGCGATTCTAATTGCGTTGGAATTCTCATTGACTCCTTTATGACTTTGCCGGAGATGATCATAATTAAAATTAAGAACAACCCTTGTTTTCCCATGTGAAAAAAACTATTCAGCCATAATTTTGTATAGGCTCAAGGCAACCATCCATTGCACCAAGATCCTAGTTGTGAATCTCACTCAGCCCCAACTTGACGGTTATGATATGAGTGTGAACAACAATGTGCAAATAAAATTCTAGCTGAATAATATTAAGGGTATAAACTGGGCTAAGTCAGGTTTTATTTTTTATTTTTGTGACTGATAATTTATTGCAAATATGATTTTATCCTCTTTTAGTCCATTTATTGCAAATATGATTTTATCCTCAGTTGGTGAATCACACTTAGCCCCAACCAGTTGCAAAAGAACAATTGTGATTTAGTTTGGGGAGAGAGGGAGGAGGAGGAGGAGGAGGAGCTCACCGGGGGGAGGAGGAGGAGGAGGAGGATCTCACCGGAGCCCATGAGGAGGAGGAGGAGGGGGAGCTCGCCGCCGGTCGATCGGTGGCGCAAGAGAGGGGAGGGGTGGCCGGCCGGAGGGACGCGAGGGAGGCCGGGGAGGGGGGGAGGCCGGGAGGGGGGGAGGGAGGCCGGGGATGGGGCAGATTTAGAGAGAGAGAGAGAGAGAGAGAGAGAGGGGCAGGGAGAGGCTTTAGATCGAAACAGAACAGAAGGGGATCACTGAAACTAATTTATCGCAGGGTTTTTATTGACGGTCATTTTTACTTCCGTCGGTAAAAATAACCTTTTTACCGACGGCACAATAATATACGTCGGTAAAAAACGACGACGAAACTCAGGGTTTCATTTTTTCCAGAGACCCGGTTTTTACCCTGAGTTTCGTCGTGACATTTTACCGACGGACGTTATTTGTCCGTCGGTATAAAGCCATTATACCGACGGACATTATATCTCCGTCGGTAAAAATTGACGACGAATCTCAGGGTTTTAATTTTTCCAGAGACCCAGTAAAAATCCTGAGTTTCGTCGCTACTTTTTACTGACATATGTTTTTTTTTTCCGTCGGTATAAAGCCATTATACCGACGGACAATATATATCCGTCGGTAAAAAGCGACGACGAAACTCAGGGTTTCATTTTTTCCAGAGACCCGGTAAAAACCCTGAGTTTTGTCGCCATGTTTTACCGACGGACATATTTCCGTTGGTATAAAGTAACATCGTGACTTTATACCGACAGACATTATTTTTCTGTCGGTATAAAGTCATTTTACCGACGGAACTATATATTCCGTCGGTATAAAACGTTTTAGGGATTATATATAACCGTCGGTAATAAATATGCAAAAGAAATTAAAAAAATCGAAGTTATAATACCGACGGAAATTATTGTCGCCGTCGGTAAAAAGTATATTATTACCGACGGAAATAAAAATGTCCGTCGGTAAAGAACCTATTCCTTGTAGTGTCTTCCTCTGCAAGACTACTTTCCACTGATTAAGCTGCATCTTCACCGAGTTCTTGACCACTTCTAAGTCAGAATTCCTTTGCCTAAAGATCCTACTATTCCACTCAATCCAAATGCTCCAGCAAACCGCCATAACCACCATGTCCCAGCTATGACGTAACCTACGCTTAATTCGTTTCTCCCTCCAGACTGTCCACATAGAGAAGACTGACCCTGGTGTACCTCTGATATTCAGCCCTTTCCTCAGTTGATCCCAGATCCCTTTAGAGAAAGGACAATGGATAAAAAGGTGATTAACATCTTCACGGCCATGTCCGCAGAGGACGCAAGATGTGTCTGTAATGCGCTGATTACCACGACGAAGGAGGTTAGTTTTGGTCAACAACTTCTTCTTGATCATTAACCACATGAAAATACAAATCTTAAGTGGGACTTTAGTCTTCCACAAGGCACCAGCCACTGGGCAAATCACACCTCCCTTGTTAATAAAATTGTAGAAAGACTTGGTGGAGAACTTATCTGAAGACGCCAGTCGCCATGTAGCCTCATCCTTAGCGTCATTTATCGAAATGAGTTGTAGAAGATCCATCAGCTCCCGCACTTGGAATTGTAGGAAAGCCGGGATAACTCGACGAAATTTAATATCCCAGGTGGTGATATTATTCATAACTAAGCATTGTGACCGAACCGAGGCCTTCTTGTTCCACGCCAGCTCATAGAGATCCGGGTACCAGTCTTTGAGTTGCCCCTCCACCAGCCATCTATCCTCCCAGAAACTAATGGACTTACCATTCCCCACCCTCAGATTTATCCCACATTTATAAATATGGCTAATTTTCTGAATCCCTCTCCAAAAAGGGGAGACTTTCCCGGATGATCTGCTTCTAACCTACAATGGCTTGAATCTCTTGAAGTATCTGCCTCGGATCACCGAGCTCCAGTTATCACCTTGATCATTTTGGAGCCTCTACCACCATTTACCCAGAAGGGCTTTGTTATGATCCGCAAGGTTAATAACACCCAGCCCTCCTTCCTCCTTGGACTTGCAGACATTTCCCCATTTAGCCAGGTGATAGGTTTTCAGGTTGTTATTCGCACCCTTCCACAGGAACTTACTCCTGATCGAGTCAATCTTCGAAATGACCCACTTCGGTATGAGGTAAAAAGAAATATGGTAAGACGGAATCAATGTTAGGACTACATTAACCAGAGTTAGTCTGCTTCCCAGGGAGAGATTTTTACCTTTCCACCCTGCCAATCTGATATCCATCTTCTCTATAACCTTGTACCAGTCATTCTTCTTCAGTCTATTATCATTCAGAGGTAAGCCAAGGTATTTCGTAGGGAGGGAATCTTTGCGGCAGTTTAGCACTGTAGCTAGTGTTGTCGCTAGAGACTCATTATCCCCTATGTAGAAAAGAGAGATCTTCGAGAAGTTAACCTTCAGCCCTGAAACAATCTCTAGCGAGTAGAGCAGAAGCTTCAACATACTGACTTGCTCCTTCTTCGCTGCGCAAAAGATAATCGTGTCATCCGCAAAGTGCAAATTCGCTGTTTTCCAGTTAGATTCACCAATGCCTGTTAAAAAACCTATGTTTTCCACCCTTTTGATCATGGCATCGAAGACATCCATAGCCAGAATGAAGAGAAAGGGGGAAAGTGGACAGCCCTGCTTAACTCCTCTGCCCATCTTAAACTGTTTACCTGCTTGATCGTTCACTAAACATGAAAGGGTGGAAGTGGAAAGGCAATTCCAAATCCATCTAATCCAATTATCTGAGAAACCTTTCACTTTGAGGGTGTTTAAAATGAAGGTCCAGTTGAGTCTGTTGAACGCTTTCTCAAAGTCCATCTTCATAATGATAGCTTTCTCTTTTTGCTCCTTGATGTGGTAGATCAATTCTTGAGCTATTACCATGCTGTCTAAGATCAGCCTACCTTTGATGAAGGCCATCTGGTTTTTGTTGATAATATCATCTATCTTGCTCGCCATGCGGTTAGCCAGGATCTTTGTAATTATCTTATAGATGCAGTTTGCTAAACTGATAGGTCTGTAGTCACTGATGGTTTCCGCACCTTCTTTCTTCGGGATCAAAGTTACCCAAGCATAATTTAGGCTATGAAGAGAAATCTTATGTTGAAAGAAGTCAAAGAGGAGTTGACACAAATCATCTTTAATCGTATCCCAGAAACGTTGGTAGAAAAGCATGGAAAGACCATCCAGACTTGGCGCTCCGTCTGCTTTCATGTTGAAAATAGCTTGCTTACATTCCACTTTCGAGAAGGGTTTGTTGAGATTGTCCGCGTTCTCAAGATTGAGAATATCCAGCCCGTCCCAGTCAATAGTGGTTCTCTCAATCCCATTCTTCACAAAATATCTCTGAAAATGCTCGGATACACTGTGTGTAATGTCTCTCTGCGTCGTCGAAAGCTTGTCTCCATCTCTAATGGAAAGAATGGCATTTCTGCGTCTCCCGTTATTCGCGACCTTATGGAAGTAAGAGATATTGTTGTCTTCCAGTTTAATCCATTTGTCTCTAGACCGCTGTTTCCACATAACCTCTTCTTTGACCATCGTTGTGCTGAGCTCCTCTTTCCAAGCTGATAACTGGAGTTTCTCAGTGTCAGTAAGAGAATTTCTCTCCTCCTTACTTTCAAGAGTTCCAATCTTAATTAAGAGCTCCTTCTTCTTAACCATCACATTCCCAAACGTATTGTGCTCCCACGATTTGATTCTTTTCTTCAAATGCCACGTCTTCGCATTCCAGTTTCTAGCGGAACTAGAATCATCCCCTGTTTCAGCCCACCAAGACTTGACAAGCTCTGGAAAATCTTTCTCCTCAAACCACATCGCCTCGAATCGAAATAGTTTACGCGATTTAGCTCCATCCTATTGGGAATCTAGTAAGATAGGGACATGGTCCGAAATAAAGGCCGTTAGACCATTCTGAGTCACTTTCGGGTACCGAGAATCAAAATCATCTGAAATCAAGAATCGATCAAGTCTGGCAAAAATGGGAGAATCCCTCTTGTTATTCCACGTGAATTTCCTATTTTTTAGAGGTAGATCCAGAAGAGATAGAGCTCGAACCACCTCCGCAAAATCTTGCATGTCCAGGTGATTGCCCATAGCCCCGCTTCTCTTGAAAGAAAAACGAGTAACATTGAAATCTCCACCAATAACCCAAGGGCCTGTAAACCTCTGTCGGATATCGCGTAGCTCCTTTCATAAGTCCGGCCGACGTTGGTAGTCAGTAGGTCCATAAACATTGGTCACCACACATATATCATTGGATTGGTTGAATTTCAGAACCACCGTTAAGCAGAAAACCCCTTTAAACAGATCAAGCAGACTGAGGTCTTGGTCTCTCCACCCCTTAATCAACCCCCCTGCAGTACCTACAGGATCAATCCATTCCCATTTCGAGATCCTGTTGCCACCTAATGAATTAAGAAAGTTCTGATTGGGGTTCATACATTTAGTCTCCTGCAGACAAATGATGTCTAGTTTCTGAGAACTAACATAAAGGTTAACTGATTTCCTTTTCTCTAGGGCTCCCAGCCCCCTAATGTTCCAAGACAGTAATCTCATCGAAAAAACTGGAAACACACAGAGACAAGAACAGTAAAAAACTAACTTCAAGCAGAGGATGGAACTCTCTCCAGTTCCATCTCTCTCAATGTCTTTACAAAAAGTGCAGGATCAAAACCCTCCCTATCTACCGCAATACCACATTCACCAGCCAGAGCGACCACCGTATCTTGGTCTAGGAAAGAGAGAAGAGAGTGCAGTTCACCATCAGAGCTCTTCTCCACCATCTTCTTCAGGTGGGCCCCCAAAAAATTATGTCTTCCCCTCTGGTAAGTCTTGTCGAAAGCCTTCATGATCTGCCTCTGGCTCCTACAAACAGAAGATTTCTGGTTCGTCTCCAAAACTGCTGTTTGCTGGGAGGTTCTTCGAGTCTGATCCTCAAGTAGATCCTCTCTGACCATCCAATCCACATTCTGTGAATTGTTAGTGGCTAAAACAGGATCAGTTAGAGTTTCAAACCTGCCCTTTTGCGATTCGTTAACCTGATTTATATCTTGGTCCATGATGTTCATATTAGCAATATTGGCTTCCAAAATATGCTCCACATTATTAGACAGAGAGTCTATTAAATCATCAGCAATGTTTTTGGTGTGATTATCGTCCTCTTCATGGGTAGATTCCTTAGCATTCGATAGACCCGCCTTGGATGGGAACTCCACCAGAAATTCATCAACCTCTAGCATTCTCGTTCTCCACGGCCAATTCGAACCCCAGGCCCTGGAGAAACAGCTAGACAGGGAGGCAGGCGAACCCGACCCCTGCACCACCTTACAGATGGCGCACCATCTAAGGTTGAATAACGAGTCAAGAACCTCCTGATTGAAGTCTATGACTTCGCAGGACGAGGGATTCAAGGGAGGTGGGGATGGAGGAGGGTAAGATGAAGAGCCTCTAACAAGACCTCTCCTACGGGACGAACAGTTAGCCATACGGTGACCTATCCCTTTGCAACCAAAGCAAATGACCCAATTTCTACAGCTAGCTTGCAGATGCCCCTTCTCCCTGCAACGGAAACAGAAAGCCTCTCTGTTTTCTTTCTTAGGGGAACCTCCACCATTAAGGGGTCCAGCAGGTTTTAATGGCGACTTTTGGGTTGATTGAAAGATCTGATCCTCCGGGCCCACGGATCTACTGCTGAGGAGACAGGGCGGTAGAAATCTGTAGGCAGTGGATGATTACGAGTAGATCTAGTGACCTCAGCGTACGTGGGGCGACGTATCTTACCAAAGTTCCTAGTTGCTCCCGCCGGTTGCTTCGGAAAATGAAGAGATCCTCCCCCATGATGGAGATCTACGTCCTGGTACCGAGGAAAAAGACCATTCCAAGGAAATCTGTGAGAGGAATCATACCTTCTCTGCCCTAGATCTCCCGGTTCATCTTTACGAAGATGTCTCGGACGACCAGATTCACTCCCCCTTGGGTCTCCAAGTCGCCATCCATTATCTCTCCATCCCACATCCCTAGAACGCAGATAATCTGAATCTTCCGCTCGCCTCCCGAACGCCGCTGCTCGACTCCCGAACGCCTCCGCTCGTCTCCGCACTTAACAGACAGTTGAGAAAATCAGGTCTCCTAATTGGACAATAATAGGGGTGGTAATGGACTCTTTGAAAATCCAAAAACCTTGCCCGAAACTTCGGATATGGGTAAAAGATTTTGTACCCGAAACAAGGCTTGGGTAGTGTAGTGTAGGGTAGGGGTATAGAAACACTGCCCGATTAACTTTTGGATATGGATATGGATACCTCAATCAATACTCATGCCTGAAGCGTGATTGTCCCTGTAACTTGTGTATACTAAATAATACGGTTGAACTCCAAACTCATTGTGATATATCTAAATTCTAACCGACTCATATCCCTACCCCAACCTATGCTCTGCTAAAACCAATGTAATATGAAACCATAAGAACTCCATAACATTCCATTTTTGATGCCTTTGATTTTTTTTTTTCTCTCAAGCAATTGCATATATGGTGAGAGAGAGAGAGAGAGAGAGAGAGAGAGAGAGAGAGAGAGAGAGAGAGAGAGAGAGAGAGAGAGAGAGAGAGAGAGAGAGAGAGAGAGAGAGAGAGAGAGAGAGAGAGAGAGATGACCCTCTTCTTTCCCCAATGCTAAAGGTGTTAGATCTTGTTTGGAGTAATTCGATCGGGAGAATCCCGACTGCAATTCCTTTCCAATTGCAGTCGATGTCCAAAAGGTTGTGTTTTAGGTTTTAGTTGGATGTGACTATGTGAGGTATAAAATAAGGGTATAAATGATATTTTAAAATTTTTGAGTAAGTTTTTGTGAAACGGATGGGAGATTGGGGCTAGTTCCAGATTTTTGGGGTATGAACAAAATTTCCCAAAAAATAAGGGGGACTTAGTGATTAGTCAGAGATTAGAAACCATAAATTATCGAATTTGAAGTAAACTTCTCAGCAATTTCTTTTTCAATGTAAACAACCATGTAATATGTAAGGAAGTCATCCTCCATTTTGTTTCAAAGCTTGCTTTTAAACATTTTTCATAGTTGAGAATGTCCGCTTGTTGTCGTAGAAACTGAAAGAGTCAATACAAGACGAATCAATCTGTCAATCAGAAAGTAGACATGTGATTTTCTCGTTTCCAGTAATCCCCTGCATAACTCAGTTATTGTAGATATATTTATTAAATCTGGATGATGAGGTACATCGAGCTCATAATGATGCAACTGACATCTCAAAAAAACTTTATCTTGCTACATAAAATCTTCAGGATAATACTTTTCTACAAGATTGCAAATATCATCAATTTTGAATGATTTATAAGCATCTTTGGGATCCATTAATTGTCCGTTCGTTAAATCTATTATTTAACTCTTGCAGTTGATAGTCTATTGCAGTGATAGATATATCAATCCGATAATGATGCTTAATTGTAATGTTGCCTTATTGATGAAGAGACCGACCACGACCAAAGATATAATGAGCACTCATATCAGGCATGTCAATCTTATACCGTTCACAAAAAGATTTGGCATTATCAAGTAGATCATCCCAACCATCTTGTCTTAAATTTTGAACGAGTGTTTCAGTAATTGAGGCTAGATGCATATCATTTAAGATGTCTTGCGACTTTTGCTGTAAAGCTTGACACAGAATATCAGTGATGCTCATAACTTTATTCATTAGCTGCAAGATAAATACAAATTCAAAAGAGGTCATAGTGTTATAAGCTGTATCAGTATCTTCACGTTGACAATATGTAGATTATTCTTTAATGATATTTTGAAAAACTGGACAAGTTGCACCAAACATCTTTATCAAACTGTAAACTGAAGAAAAGTGAGAGCCCCAACAAATATCTCCAGCTCTTTGCAAAATACAAATCTGATTAACTCCTCTACCAGTCTCCAGTTCATCAATTGATATGATATGTGTAGTCTCGACTGCTTGAGCAAATTGTAATTCAATGTTACATTTATAGGAAGCACCAATGATATTGACAATAGAAGTCAACTTTGAAAAGAATTGATGGAGAGGAATTACTTCTCTAGATGCTACAACTAATGCTAATTGCAATCGGTGAGCAAAACAATGAACATAATATGTATATTACGTCACTTTCTTTTAGATCCATCTTTCCGAATGATACGATCAAGTTATGTAAGACCGATATGAATCTTTGTGATTTTATTTAAGAATAGTTTATAACTAATGTGAGGGTTCCTTTCTACCCAAAAAAAAAATCCCAAGGTCTCCTTCTCTGGGGTGACATAAAAATCCAATCCATCTTTGGATCTTATAAGTTATTTTATAGATACACCAATCCATCTTCTTTCTTGATGTTGATCTCCTACCTTTCTTCCCATTTTGAAGTATATATTCTCAGATGAAGCAATAGAGGCAACTCAGGCAAACAAATGAGAGAAAGAAGCAGAGAGCTACAAATAATATTACCTTTTGCTTTCACATCCCTTTCCCTGTCTCACAAACTCCTACTCCCCTCCTCTCTATATTCTCTTGTCATCACCACCCACTCCACACACCACCACAACCCACTCCCCATCAATGTTCATTATATTCATTTCCCACCCCAAGCCACCCAGAGCTCCCCCATCATGCTGGCTGGTGCTGGGAGTTGAAATCTTTCCCTCCTCAATCCCTTTTGCCCTTCTGGGTCTGCTGGACTCAGCCATGCAGTCATGATTTGGAGGGAATTTTGATTCAAGGTATGCTTGAATCTCTGTGAAACAAAGTCATGGTTCTTCTTCTTTGCATAGATAAAGGCTCTTGTTAGATTCTTGATAGATTTGGGATAGGAATTGGGGGCTTAGACCCCAAAGAAGTGAAGTCTTGTGAATTTGAGGGTGGCATAGTGTTGGGATATTATAAGTAGTACTAGAGTGGGCACAGCTGGGATGAGCAGCAGGCTCTTGAGGATATCTGCGCAGGTTATGGTGATGGCGGTCGTCGTCTCTGTCATGCTACTTCTCACGGGTGTCGGGGCGCTGGCGCTGATCCATTTCTGCATTGTGAGGTGGGCCTTTCGGAGAGGGTCCATTGCGGTCGCGGGAGGCGAGCAGAGCGATGAGGCGAGCGGTGGATTATCGGCTGACGACTTGGAGAAGCTCCCTTGTTATGACTATACGGCGGGGGAGAAGGGGAGCAGCCCCGTCGAATGCGCGGTTTGCTTGGAGAATTTCCAGATGGGTGATAGGTGTAGGCTGCTGCCGGTGTGCAAGCACAACTTCCACGCGCATTGTGTGGATTCATGGTTGTCGAAGATGCCGATCTGCCCGATGTGTCGGGCTAACGCCGATCACCGGAAGGTTGGGGAGGGACATCATGGTGGGTTCGATGGCGGTGGCGGTGATGGGATTGAATTGAACGAGATTTCTTTGGGTGGGAATCAATCTCCTATCCCTGATCCCACTTTACAATAGATAGTCGGAGGGCAGTGAACACAAGATTGATCAAATGGATGGTAAATGTAAAATATTTTTTTTTATATATAGACAATATATATACAACCTTTTGATTTTCTCATCATCTGTGCTATAGATATTTGATTTTGTTACTCTCTTAACCATATATACTGCTCTAAAAAACTCTTGAACATCTTACAAGTTTATGATAGATTGCATGAAAGTAGTTCTTGCTGATGCATCCATGAATCCTTTTTTACTTCTCACAAGCATTCAAAGCTATTTCTTGTCTTTGTTGTGTTAGAGAGAGAGAGAGAGAGAGAGAGAGAGAGAGAGAGAGAGAGAGAGAGAGAGAGAGAGATGATGATCTTATTACAAAACACTACCTCTCTTATATAAAGAGAACACACACCATTAAAATACCACAGATCATATGGGACTAAACTTTGACTACATCTAACACCCCTTTCAAATTGATGTAGGGTATAAATCAACATCAGTTTGTCTAATAAAAGAAAGAAAAAATGCATCCAACGTCCTCCCTTTTTTTTGTAAAGTAATAATAATGCTAGACTGACCTACAAGCAAGTTGTTCTGAGGACCTGATTGACCTGTAAGCAGGATAACTGGAGGACCTGGCTAACCTGCAAGCATGCCAACCGAAAAACAAGCAAGAGTTACTGAGGTTCGATGCCAAAGAAGTGGAGTGATGATGAAGGCAGCCGACAGTGGTAGAAGTCGATGTAGAAGCGATCAGGTTAGGATAGAGAAGAAAGCAAAGGAAAGAAATATGTGGACACGTGAGATCCTGTAGGAGGCCCGCACTTATCCGAAGCAAGTGCTCACATCTCCAGGGAGATTTTGATTGTCACAACTGAAGAAGAGATATGGATCAGGGAGAGAGAGAGTGAGAGGTGGAACAACACAACCCAATCGTGAGAAGAGAATGGATCAACATAGTTCAATTGCAAGATGAGAAGGGTGGATCGGCATAATCATGAAAGGAGGAGGGCAAATAGGCATGGTCCTATTGAAAGGAAAAGAGGAGGGCAAATCAGCTCAGTCTGATCGAGAGAAGAGGAGTACAGATCGACATAGTCCACTACTCAAGAGGAGAAGAGGAGGGCAGATCGATACAATCGATAAAGAGAAGAGGACGGATCAATATAGTCGGATTGGGGGAAGCAAATAAGACAATGGCCAGGCTCCCGACATGCTAAGCGCACCCACGGAATACGGCACGAGAGAGGGACGGATTGGCACAGTCTGATCGGGAGAAGAGGATGAGATAATGGTCGGGCTCCCAGCATATTGAACACACCCGAAGAATACGGCGGAAGAGAGGACGGATCGGGCTCCCAATGTGATGAATGCACTAGGGAAATACAGTGGAGATAGGATCGGGCTCCCAAGTGATGAGAGCACCCGAGGAATTCGGTAGAGAGAGGGTTGGGCATGCTGAGTGCACCAGGGTAATAAGGCAGATAGAGGGTCAGGCTCCTGGCATACTGAGTGCACTCGGGGAATATGGTGCGAGAGAGGACCAAGCTTCCGACATGCTGAACACACTTGTGAAATACGACACGAGAGAAGGCCAGATCCTCGGCATACTGAGCACACCTGGGGAATATGGCTTGTGACCGAGAAGAGCCTGGAGTAGAGAATCGCCATAAAAAATAAAGGAGATCTTGATAGTGAGGAAGAGGATCTGGAGAGGAGAATGCAATGGTGGTCCTCTGACACAGGAGATCTTGCTAGTGAGAAAGAGAGGCAGCATATCATGGTCTCAAAGTGGAGTAGAAGAGGACTCAAGGGTGTTGGATCTGCACCGTGAGGAGCAGAGGATGACGACATCCCCAACAAGAACCAGCCGTGAGAGAGGACTGCGGATGGCAGATGAAGTCCCCATCGATTGCTGCAAGAAGGGATCAATCATAAACTAGGGGAGCGGGATTGGGTCGACTGCTTCCACTTCTCCTGGCCTAAACAAGTTGCACTCAAGCGGAAAGATCGGGTGCAGAAGGTCCGACTTAGAGGATGGAGGGGAGAGGAGGAGATCAAGATTGGCTGCGACGTCGCGGGCTATCAGAAAGGAGGCCGAAGAAGGGGGAAAAAATCTTTTACTATTTTTGGCCTCCTCAAGGTTGCTAGCGGCGACCGAGGAGGCCAAGGCCGGAGATGAGAGCTCCGAAACCCTAGGCCGAGCAACTTGGATATGATACCATGTTATGAGAGAGGGATAGAGAGACTAGGGTTTGGAGAGAATACTCTCTTGTATTGATGATCGTATATATTACATAACACTAACTTTCTTATATATAGAGAAAGCACATACCATTACAATACCACAGACCATGTGGGACTAAACTAGGATTCCATTTAATATGTTGAACATTTGTAGGTAAATATAGTTTTGGGTACAACTAGATACAATCCCCGTTTTATTTTAGGCAGCTCCTGTCTAAAGAACAACTATCTTTTGTCCAAAGACGAGTCTCGCTGTTACCAAAAGAAAAGGCGAATCTTGTCTAAAGAATGCTACCCTTTTTCATACGTTGTGCCCATGGGGATTGCCCCGTCAGTCCAATCCATCCAATCATCATTGCATCCTTGCTCCTCTTTGTCCTCATCCTTCCTCATCATTCACTTCTACCTCCTCCTTCCTACACCATTCTTCTTCCCCCTCCTCTACCCCTACTTCTTTCTCTTCCCCCTCCTCCTCTTTCCCCTCTTCTTCCTCCCCAACTCTTGAAAATTGTGGCACTCAACCATTCCATGCCAAGTGCACATTATGTACATTCGGTCTCCAATGATTAAATGTATCGTAGTTGCATGCACAGAAGGTTCATTCGACCTGGAATGGCCGAGTGTCCTAGTTTCCTAAATAAGGAGGAAGAAAAGGTGGAGGAGGATAAAGATGGGGAGGAACAAGGAGTGAACCAACATCAAGAGCAGTCAGTTATAGCTTGAACTAGTGCAGCAAGCTACTGAGGAGTATAGGTAAGAAGCTTTGAAATCCTCTGTTAATTGATAGTCCCACATCGGTAAGGGAGGCACCTATCACCCGCTTAATATACCCGCTATGGACCTCTCCTTACAACCCGGGTTTTGAGGTGCGAGGGTATCTAACATGCTGATATTAAGCCTCTAGATCGAGTAAGTAATTGTGGTATAAATTATTTGTTTACTTTCCATTAAGGTACGAAGGTACAATATATACACTCCAGCTGTGTAACAAAGATAACAGCACTGCTACCTCTCAAAAAAAAAAAAAGATAACAGCACTGCCACATGGCAGCCAACTATTAGTTGGCTCAAAAGACTCAGTCATGAGTCAATACGTGGATGAAGATTTGAATTTGTATTATCTTCTCTAATACACCCCCCCCCCCCCCCCCCCCCCGCAAGCAAAGCGTCCCATGGATAAGACTGAGCTTGTCTTGAAGTAAAATGAATTGTGGTGTTGATAAGGGTTTTTGTAAGAACATCAGTCAACTGATCTTTGGTTCATATATATCGCACCTCCGATAATTTCTTGGCGACTTGGTCACGAACAAAATGAAATGCAATTTCTATGTGTTTCATCCGGTTATGAAATATTAGATTAGCCGTGAGATACGTCGCACCGATATTGTCACACCAAAAAGCGGAGCATACTGGTTGTGGGACACATAGTGTTGGGTGTGTGTTTGTAAAACCACACAAAACCAACTAAAGTTTAATCCCGTATCGATTTGGGAAAAACTTCCATACTCATTTAAAAGGGATCCCCCCTTTCCCCCCACTGGTCATCACACTAGAGGAGGGACTCCACAAGCACACGCGCGGGTGTGTGACAGGCTTGGGCTTGGGCTTGGCGGTGTGTGTGTGTGTTTGTGTGCGCCCGCGGACCCAGACACGATAGCATCTCTGAAATGGGCTGGTCCATACCTGCCTTATTTTTATTTTTGCTTTTAAACCTTTCATATTTATTAATTTTCTTTTGGGCTACTAGCTGCTACGCGAGAAGCGTCGCTGCATGCTAGCCATTACGAGTTGTAACCCGTGTGGGGTTAATGGGCTTAATCGTAGCCTATGATTGCCTCCCCTCTTTCAGCCTCGTATTAACAGCCCGAGGCCTATATAAGGCCCAGTCCAGCCATGGAAAATATACACATTCTGAATATTTGAATTGCTCTCATCCTCTCCCTCTCCCATTCTCTCAAGCTAGTGTTGCGGTGCTGCCCCCTTGCTCCGAGAAGGCTCTCTCTCTCGGATCAAAGTTGTGCTGCCTCCTTGCTTCGAGAAGATCTTCATTGAGTCGCTGGGTTCCTGAAAGTTCATCAAGGTTCGCAAAGCCTTCTTGAAGTCATACCGACGAGAAGGAGGTCACCTGACCAGGGTCGTCATATCTCTGAGAACCATTGCCACTAGACCCGCACGAGGGGGGCAATAAGTTTCATGGGACAACGCCTAACGTACTTCAACCATCAGGCCAGAGTTTCTAACTCTACTTCTTTGCTATCATTAGATCTATTAAAAATCGACTTAAATCTAATATAGAAATCAAAATAATTAGTGATAATCTAAATAATATTTTTCTCCCTGTTAGAAAAGTTCGGTAAGGTGAATGACGGTTCCATAAAACCCGTTCTGCTTTGGCAAACAATTTCTAAAAGAAATTTTGTGATTAGTCTCTGCATATGAATTTGTTGTTTGCTTAATAAAATTACTTGATCTAATAAATAGTTTGTAACTAAGATTTGATTAAATCCTAAATTTGCTAGCATAGAACAGTTAGATTTCTAACAATCCAAGAAACTTATTGATATTATTTAATCGTTCTTCATATTTGATCATCATTTTATATTGACATCTCTACTTATTTATTAGCACTATTAGAATTCTTAACTTGCTCAATCACCCATTAGGTGTTATTAGTTGCGCGGTAGCTATTAGTTGCAAAATTAGTTTTTTTAAAAATTAATTAAAAGTCATATATTTTAGAAAAGACTAAAAGTTGTCATTTGAACACTGCCTACGATGTCTAGAAAGGCTTGACAGATTGACATTAAATTATCCAAGGTATCTTGGTATTTGAGCGAGCCTAATGCTCCACCTCCTACCTAAAGTCTATTTGGCCATTAGGATTTGAAAATTTCATTTGGACTTATAAAAACCAAATCTATACAGTGTGCTTTAAACTTGATAAAACTATTTTTCAATCCATAGATTTCTACTCCCCACTTTTGTCCGAAATGGCCTCACCAAACCGTGAAACCCTTAGTGCCAAACCCGAGAAGTTTGACGGGTCTAACTTCAAGAGGTGACAAAACCAGATGCATTTCTGGCTAACCACACTTGGGTTACTGTCAGCTATAGGTGAAATCACACCTGGAGTTACCAGTGGGTCTAGCCATACTTATCGTACCCGAGCCTCCACTTCCTAACTTGATCTTGAACTATTTCCTGGCATTCCCACTAGGATCCTAGAAGATTTCAACTACTATGGCCTTCATAGGATCCTAGGGGCCCTATCTGATAAACTTTATGACATCTACTATACTATCCAAAACCCTAAGGACCTATGGGATACCCTAGAGCATAAGTATGGCCTATATGATACTGGAATAAAACGCTTCAAATCATCAGACTTCAACAACTTCAAAATGATTGACTCCAAACCCATGAATGATCAGATTCATGAGTCTGAGAAACTAGTCCAACACCTGAAGACTAATGGTTCCATCCTTGATGAAACCTTTCAAATAGCCTACTTTATAGACAAACTATCTGTTTCTTTGTTCGAGTTTTCTAAGCACCTAAGTTATACCCATGGTGATCTAACCCTAACTCAAGTTCTAAACTGTATTAGAATTGAGGAGCAATATAGGCTCAGGGAAAATGGATCTTATGAATCCAAACCCAAGGTCAACAATATAGAGGGTCAACTATCCAAGCCATTCTAAAAACCTAGACATAAGTTTCAGAAGAAACTCTTCCATCCTATGCCTAAACCCTATACCAAGAAGCCCTACCATAGCAACCATAATCCTAACCATCCCAAGGACTAAAAGAAGGAAGGAGTGCGTTGCTGCTATATCTACGGTCGGACCAATCACATGGCTAACCAATGCTTCTACAAGAAGACAACACCATCTCCAAATCCAAAAAGGAATGGTCCAATGCTACCCGGCTCCGAAGTCAACACGGTGACCTCTGGAGCTGGCTCTTTTGGGACCACGTTCATGTCTGTTCTCTTCACCCTTGAAGTTAACATGATCTTTTAAGCATTTGATTGGTGGATTGACACAGGAGCTAACATTCATATTTGGTATGATCATTCTTTATTTTCCACCTATCAGGTCTCATTTGGAGGAGCTATAAGCATGGGGAATAATACTGAGACTCGTGTGTTAGGGATAGGACGGATCGATCTGAAGCTGACATCGGAGAAGACCCTAACCTATGCGGAGTCCACCACGTTCCGGAGATTATAAGGAATCTCATTAGTGGTTCCTTATTAGTTCAGCATGGCTATAAGCTTGTATTCGAGTCTAATAAAGTTATAATAACTAAGGAAATAAATTTTATTAAAAATTGATTTCTTTATGATGGTTTATTTAAATTAAATATTTTTAACCCTTCTTCTACTGTTCTGAATATTGAGTCTTCGACCACTTGGAATTAAAGACTAAGCCATGTGAACTATAACTTTATTAAGAAACTCATGATCTTAAATATCATTCATAAATCCGATACTAAGAATCTCGACAAGTGCGAGATATGTGTAGAAGCCAAACAGCCTAGGAAACCCTTCAGAATTGTCAATCGAGATTCCAAGATACTTGAACTGATTCACAACGATGTTTGTGATTCTAGGAAAACCTCGAGAGGTGGTAATATATATTTTGTAACGTTTATAGATGACGCTTCAAAATTTTTCCACTTATATCTCATTAAGACTAAGGATAAGGTACTCAATAAACTCCAACTCCATCAACTACTACAGATGTTCAAAGATTAGTCCCTGTAGAGCCGGTTCCACCAGTGGCCGGTTGCAAAAATGATCTGAGAATAAATGCGATGCCGAACTTGGGTCTTGTCCTTATGGGGATGGATACCCAATAAACTCCCCCTCCAGACTCATGAGAAGGGATCTCTATGTCTCGTTTCCTCGGCTAACAAAGAGAAGTAACCAAACCCATCACACGAGTGCAAACTTCGTGCTTCTCCTTGGGTAGTGACTTCATCATTACATCCGATCCATTATCATCGGTATGTACCTTCTCAACTTGTAATTTCTTTTGTTCCACCACATCATGGATCCAACAATACCACAAGTCGATGTTCTTGGTCCTTGAGTGAAAATTCGAGTTCTTAATCAAATGTATTGCACTTTGGCTATCACAATATAGAACATACCGCTCTTGTTTGTGACCAAGTTCATATAGAAATCTTTTCATCCACAATAGCTCTTTGCCAGCTTCCGTCACCGCTATGAACTCGGCATCGGTAGTCGACACTGCCACACACTTTTGCAACTTTGATTTTCAAATGACCGCTCCTCCTGCAAATGTCATCAAGTATTCCGATGTAAACTTTCGTGTGTCAACATCTCCCACCATATCGGCGTTCGTGTAGCCTTGTAACAATGGCTCTCCATGGCCAAAGCACAAGCACGCTTTCGAAGAGCCTGTGGGTGCAAATTTTGGCAGAGAGATCTACAAACCACGGGACCCACCAGCCCTGCCTGGTGGGCCCACGAAGACTACCGCAGGACCCACCGGCCCTGCCTGGTGGGCCCACGAAGACTATCGCGGGACCCACCGGCCCTGCCTGGTGGGCCCACGAAGACTACCGCGGGACCCACCGGCCCTGCCTGGTGGGCCCACGAAGACTACCGCGGGACCCACCGGCCCTGCCTGGTGGACCCACAGAGACTACCGCGGGACTCACCAGCCTTACCTGGAGGATCCCCAGATACGACAGCAGAAACCGCCATTTACCCCAGAATTCCTCTTCGAGAATTCTATAAATAGCAGAGCCTTCGAATGTAAAAGGATGGATTTTTCCATATTCAACTTTAAAACCCAGAACCAGAGCTCTGGAATTTCTATCTTCTCATATCCTCCACCTCTCCTCGATCTTCTTCTTGTCTCTGAAGAGATCAGAGAGACTTCCGTGACACTCGGCCTGTCGAGGTCACTTCAAACAAAGTGTTAGTGAATTCGGGTTGCTCCCTATAGCACGGAGACGTAGGCTTCGGCTGAACTCCGAGATCACCTCTCGTGTCAACTCTCTGATTGCATCTCTCTCTGTTTGTGTGCTGAGAGCAGCAACTCCAATCAACAGATCAAACAACAATCTTCGACTCGAACCTCAATTGACTGGTGCGGTGAAGTCTTCGGGTCGGCACGAAGATTTTCCCCCACAGTTTGGCGCCGTCTGTGGGATTCCGTTCGAAAAGCTCAATTCGTTCTACAACAAGTATCAGATCGGTTGAGCAGACAATCGATCTAGATAACCAAACTTCCCAGCTCCCTCGGTTGAACGGATAACCTATTGGACATAAGCGATCTGGTTGCTTCCTCCCCTTTCACTGAATGGCGAAGTCTCTATCAGGATCATCCAGAGGGAAGTTATTCACTACGACATTAGTTTTGACCCGAGACTCGCTCAATGAGTCGGCGGCTCAACTTCAATACAACAACCCGCTCTTCCTAGACAATCCACTGTCGACACCTCCCGTCGATATCCTAAGGCTTTCAATTCTGACTCTCCTCCAATCTCTACATTGGGGGTGATGTTCGAAACAAAAGGGCCCACCTAAAGACTACAACGAGATAAGATGCAAAGGTATGTGTTACAGATCCATGAAGCCCAAGGAGACAGCCTTGGTAATCGAATGCAAAGTCCGAGGTACACTCACTGCCTCGACATTTGGCGAAGCCCAAGGAGACAGCCTTGGCACTCGAATGCAAAGTCCGAGGCACACTCGCTGCCTCGGCATTTGGCGATGCCCAAGGAGACAGCCTTGGCACTCGAATGCAAAGTCCGAGGCACACTCGCTGCCTCGGCATTTGGCGAAGCCCAAGGAGACAGCCTTGGCACTCGAATGCAAAGTCCGAGGCGCACTCGCTGTCTCGGCATTCGATGAAGTCCAAGGAGACAGCCTTGGCACTCGAATGCAAAGTCTGAGGCACACTCGCTGTCTCGGCATTCGATGAAGTCCAAGGAGACGACCTTGGCACTCGAATGCAAAGTCCGGAGCGCACTCGCCACATCGATATGTGGCAAAGTCCAAGGAGATAGTCTTGGTACTCGAAAACATAGTTCGGAGCGGTCGTCGCCTCTTCAAATTTCATTTCAAATTCTATCCAATCAATGCTCCAAGGCCGATCAAGTGCAACAATACAAAGCTACGTGCCTGAGACGTAGGGTCGATTGAAACGGCGCTTCGCCTAAGTTGACCGATACAAAGGCACTACGCTGAATACTCCGAATCATTGGTGTTGCACACGCTCCCGTTGTCATGTAAGGACACATGCGCCCGTGCCTCACCACAGTTAGATCGGTTTGCATTGCGACACGACCGACTAACCTGCAACAGTACAAAACTACGTGCCTAAGACGTAGGTTCGACTGAAACGACGCTTCGCCTAAATCGACCGATACAAAGGCACTACGCTGAATACTCCGAATCATTGGTGTGCACACGCTCCCGTTGTCATGTAAGGACACATGCACCCGTGCCTCACCACAGTTAGATCGGTTTGCATTGCGACACGACCGACTAACCTGCAACAGTACAAAACTACGTGCCTGAGACGTAGGTTCGACTGAAACGGCGCTTCGCCTAAATCGACCGATACAAAGGCACTACGCTGAGTACTCCGAATCATTGGTGTTGCACACGCTCCCGTTGTCACGTAAGGACACATGCTCCCGTGCCTCACCACAGTTAGATCGGTTCGCGTTGCGACACGACCGACTAACCTGTAACGGTACAAAGCTACGTGTCCCAATGTATGTTCGACTGAAACGACACCTCGCCTAAATCGATCGATACAAAGGCGCTACGCTAAATACTCCGAATTCTAACCTTCATTATTCAAACAAGCCCAATAAGATGGCTTTGGCATTCGAAGACAAAGTCCATAGTGTTCCACAGCCCTCGGCGCTCAACGAGCCCAGAGAGAACTTTGGTGCTCGCAGACAAAATCTGAGACATTCAAACGAGTCGGCACTTTAAAAGTCCAAGTTTATTGCCCTGACAATGACAAAGTCCGAGACTTGAGTCTTGACATTCGACCGAAGTCATTGATCATGGTCTCAGCGCTATTCATTAACAAGACATTCGAATTCTATTCGTAACATCCAAACATCCAATTACTTTCCTAAGCCACACTCTACCTTGGTTAGTTTGCCAGTAGAGGATAACCAAGGAAGTAAGACATTCCAGCTACAATCGACTACATTCAAAGGTCAGCATATCGAATAAAATCGTACTCGCACCAGTTAGTAGGAAACAACTACTGTGAGAGGGCTTACGATCACAACGGCGTTCAGTGCTACAAACGGTCGGTCGATGGTCGATCTTCCGACTACCGTCAACCTTTAGACAGTAACTGGTTGTCTCAACTGATTGGCCAAGACTCAATACAATTTGCAAGATTCAGCCAGCGACATATCAAAAAGTGTCTCGACACTTGTGCGACATCAACAGCCATGACTCGCACTTTCCTACAAGACGCCTTGGCCCAAATGCTCGACATATGAAAGAATCAGTACATTCAGTCACCCAAGGACTAGATTGCAATCAAGGAGAAGGATACTATTTAAATTGAAAAAATGTGTGAGTAGCATTGCTTCTTTCAAATCTACGGATTGGAGGGGTGGCATCCATCCACATGGACCACATGTCACCCACTCTCAAGTGAAGCCCAAGACAAACTGCAATCGAAGAGGTTTGGTTGAATGCGATTTCGTCCAAAGTGGTCTCAACCCATTTAAAGTGATTTTTTTTTCATCCAGAGAGTTACCAACCAACCAAATGGGAAAGTACCACCAAGTGACCCCATTGTGCAGTCAGCGAGGTCTTCACGTGAGCTACCCACTTTCAACCCCATTGTGCAGTCAGCCAGGCCTTCACGTGATCTCAACTCCGGCAGGCGGCTCTTCCATCTCTTTCAACTGGAAGCTCCCCTCCTCGGATCCGACAATCGGCGGCTCAAGTGATCGGCCACCACCAGCCGGTACAGATCTGGGTGATCGGCCACAAGAGGGCATGTGGCGGCCGATCTCCATCCCCCCGAGCCTCGACTCGAGACCACTGATCGGTTGCCCGCGACCGATCGGTCGCTGGCAACCGGTCAGAATTCAAGGGATCGGTTGATTGGAGGTGTTTTTGCCCGATTTAGTGTGAATTCTACCGATCGGCAACCTCCATCACCTTCGACCCCGAATCCGATCGGCACCCTCGACCTCAAACATCGGACGATGTCTGCCTCTTGCAGCAGCAGCTCATCCCCTGTCAACTCCGACCCCTGAGCTTCGATTGTCCACCTAGGGCTGCTCGAGGCTCGAGCAATGATCGGACACTGAGCCAAACCGCGATCGCCCGTTAGAATTCGATGCCCCGGGCAGTGATCGGCCTCCCGTGTCCGATCACCTTCTTCCCCTTCGTCCTCCACCCGATCGGCCAATCGAAACTGATATGTTGATCAGACAATCAGATAGCTCGCTGATTAGCTTGGAGTGGGAGTGAGATCGCTGCGGTTGGATAACGAATTTGACCGATCACTTTGCTCGATCACTGTGACCGATCACCTTGATCGATCACTTTGACCATCACTTTGACCGATCACTTCGACCGATCACCTTGACCGATCGGTCGAATTTCTACTGTTTTTTGACCAATCACTTCGACCTCGACCGGTTGAATTTGACCGATCACCGTGATCGATTACTTTGACCAATCACCTTGACCGATCACTTCGTCCGATCACCTTGACCGATCGGTCGAATTTCTACTGGATCGGTCAAAAAACATAGTTTTTTGACCGATCACTTCGACCTCGACCGGTTAAATTTGACCGATCACTTTGACCGATCACTTCGACCGATTACCTTGACCGATCGGTCGAATTTCTACTGGATCAGTCAAAAAACTATGTTTTTTGACCGATCATTTCGACCTCCACCGGTTGAATTTAACCGATCGGTCAACTTTGACCGATCGATCAAAATTCAACCGATCGATCAAAATTAACCAATCGGTCAACTTTGACCAATCAGTCAGGATTGACCGATCAGTCCATCGGTACCGACACTCAACAAATTTCTTACACTCGTGGCAGGGGGTCGTTAGTTTTGCACCAAGAATCCAAGCCAGCCAGAATGATCTCTAGCTAACTTGGAGGGGGTAACTGTGGGTGCAAATTTTGGCAGAGAGGTCTACAAACCACAGGACCCACCGACCCTGCCTTGTGGGCCCACGAAGACTACCGCGAGACCCACCGGCCCTGCCTGGTGGGCCCACGAAGACTACCGCGGGACCCACCGGCCCTGCCTGGTGGGCCCACGAAGACTACCGCGGGACCCACCGGCCCTGCCTGGTGGGCCCACAGAGACTATCACGAGACTCACCAGTCTTACCTGGAGGATCCCCAGATATGACAGTAGAAACCACCATTTACCCCGGAATTCCTCTTCGAGAATTCTATAAATAGTAGAGCCTTCGAATGTAAAAGGATGGATCTTTCCAGATTCAGCTTCAAAACCTAGAACCAGAGCTCTGGAATTTCGATCGTCTCATATCCTCCACCTCTCCTCAATCTTCTTCTTGTCTCTGAAGAGATCGGAGAGACTTCAGTGACACTCGGCCTGTCGAGGTCACTTCAAACGAAGTGTTAGTGAATTCGGGTTGCTCCCTATAGCACGGAGACGTAGGCTTCGACTGAACTCCGAGATCACCTCTCGTGTCAACTCTCTGATTGCATCTCTCTCTGTTTGTGTGCTGAGAGCAGCAACTCCAATCAACAGATCAAACAACGATCTTCGACTCAAACGTCAATTGACTGAAGAATTTCCCCCACAGAGCCCCTGAGATACCGTAAGATCCACTTCATAGCCAACCAATGTTCTTGACCCGGATTCGAGAGGAACCGACTCACAACTCCGACCGAATAAGCTAGGTCGGGCCTTGTGCAAACCATTACATATATCAAAGAGCCGACCGCCGATGCATACTTTATGTCATTCTTCTCTTTCTCACTTGTAGGACTTTGCTTGGAGCTAAGC
Organism: Chamaelirium japonicum; assembly: GCA_947650365.1. NCBI lineage: Eukaryota > Viridiplantae > Streptophyta > Magnoliopsida > Liliales > Melanthiaceae > Chamaelirium > Chamaelirium japonicum. The sequence goes on along the minus strand of OX393555.1, from coordinate 17,982,127 downwards.
TTGAAGTGACTACCAAGTGGAGTACCAACCGGCTTTGCCTTATCCATATGGAATCTCTCAAGTACCTTCTCAATGTACCGCTCTTGAGATAGCCAAATCTTACCTTCCTTTCGATTTCGGGATATTCTCATGCCGAGAATTTGCTTTGCCGGTCCCAAGTCTTTCATAGCAAAGGACTTGCCAAACTCCTTCTTCAAACTTGCAATTTTACTCGCATCCTTTCCAACGACTAACATATCGTCAACATAGAGTAAAAGAATAATAAAATCACCACTAACAAACCTCTTCATGAAGACGCAATGATCCGATGTCGTCCTCGTGTAGCCTTGCTCGATCATAAATGTATCGAACTTCTTGTACCATTGGCATAGAGCTTGCTTTAGGCCGTACAAGCTCTTTCTCAACTTACACACAAGATGTTCCTTGCCTTTGACTTTGCACCCTTCCGGTTGCTCCATGTAGATTTTTTCCTCCAAGTCACCATGGAGAAAGACCGTTTTCACATCTAGTTACTCGATCTCCAAATTTATGCTTGTCCCAATGCTTAGAACAACCCGGATTGAAGACATCTTTACTACCGGAGAATAAATTTCTTCAAAGTCAATTCCCTTCTTTTGCCCGAAGTCCTTCACAACCAACCGTGCCTTGTACCTTGGATGTGAGCAATTTTCTTCGGTCTTCAACTTGTACACCCACTTATTCTTGAGTGCTATTTTATCCTTTGGCAAAACCACCAAGTCATATGTGTGGTTCTCATGTAGGGATTTGAACTCCTCCTTCATGGCTTTTAACCACTCACCTTTGTGCTCATGTGTTAAGGCCACTTGGTAGCTTTCCGGTTCTCCCCCGTCGGTGAGTAACACATATTCATTTGAAGAATACCTTCTTGAAGGTTGATGCTCTCTAGTGGACCTCCTTACTTGAAGCTCAATATGTGGCTTTTGCTCCACATGGTCTTCTTGTTCACAATCACTAGTAGGCTTTTGTTCATCAACTGCATCATTAGAAGTAGCTTGCTCATCTCTATCATCATCATTATGAACCATGGGTAAAGGCTCCAATCCCATGTCCATAAGATCATCAACAAAGGCTTCTTGTTTTTCACCATTCTCGAGGTCTCAATAGTTTGATCTTAAAGAAAAATGACATTCCGACTTCTAATCACTTTCTTGTTGACCGGATCCCAAAACCTATAGCCAAACTCGTCATGTGCATAGCCAATGAAGATGCATTGCCGCCCCTTGTCATCAAGCTTTGACCTCTCATCTTTGAAAATATGCACAAAACACCTACAACCAAACACTTTCAAGTGTTTATAGGAAACATCCTTCCCTGACCAAACCTTGTCCGGGACATCCCCATTCAATGGAGCTGAAGGAGATAGATTGATCAAATCAACCGCCATCCTCATTGCCACACCCCAAAAGGATCTTGGCAACTTGGAATGTCTGAGCATGCACCGGATCCTTTCCACGATGGTTCTATTCATTCTCTCGGCAATACCATTTTCTTGAGGCGTCTTGGGAACCATCTTCTCATGCTTGATTCCTTGCTTGGCACAATACCTATCAAAGGGACCCAAATATTCTCCGCCGTTGTCGGTGTGAATGCACTTTAACTTTCTTCCGGTCTCTTTTTCAATAATTGCTTGAAAGTGCTTGAAGATGTCCAACACTTGATCCTTGGACTTCAATGCAAATGCCCAAACCTTTCTGGAGTGATCATCTATAAATATCACAAAATAAAGTGCACCTCCAAGTATTCTAACCTTCATAGGGCCACAAAGGTCAGAGTAAACTACATCCAAAACATGAGACTTTCTAGAATAAGGAGTTCTCTTGAAGGAGATTCTATATTGCTTACCCGCTAGGCAATCATTGTTGGAATTGGATCCACTTATCAGAGTCGCAGCGGAACCAAAACAAAGATCCGAAGATCATACAGTGTATGTTTCATTACAATTAATTCTACAAAACAATCTACATGCAAATCTATGATCTTAGCATATGTGCGGACACCCTAGAGACATACTACGATCTACGGAAGATATGCATGTATCTAGTTAGGTGTTTAGAATCATCATACCTTATGGATCTATGATCCGGAGAGAATGGAACGATGATGAACCGCATGTGAATCGCAAGGGAAGCTGTCGGATATCACCTTGTCCTTTGCGAATTGAGGAATCCTCGAAGTCCTACCTCTGAGTGCAAGGACTACGAGCCGACAGAGGAATTCGTTGCGAAGACGATGGCGAGCCGCGAGATCTCCTCCTCCTCTTTCTCTCTTCTTCCTTCTCCTTCCTTTCTCCTTCTTCTTCCTCTCTCTTCTTGGCCGAAACCTTAGAGAGGGAGAGAGGTTCGGATTTTTGGAGAGGGGGAGCACATAGGGCCGGCCCCTCCCCCTCCATTCTACATATAGGGCCGGTCTCCTAGTGCCATGCGCAAGCTAGGGCCGGCCCTAATGAGATTAGGATGAGGGGGGGTCGGTTTTAGGGTTTCCAAGTGTCTGTCGTGAGGCCTGGACGAAAACGTCCTTCATGAAAAGTGAAAAACTGAAAGAGAGATTGAGTGAGGTGCGCTACTTGGATTCGAGTTCCGTCAGCGCCTATGAACTCCTGAAATTATTCCGTTCATTCTAAGATCCATATTCAATGTGTTTTGAGCCATATTTTAGTATTTACCAAAATATCTCTACGGCCCCTAACACATGTGAATTAGGTTCTTAGGCTCCGGGCTTGCGCTCCATCGCGCTACTTCGCATCCAACGTATCCAACAAGGTCGGGGAACAATTCCTATACGCAACAACAGGATGAAACCTCCAGGGTTTGGGATTTCTAGCTCCAACCGGATCCCTGATTAACTATTCCGGTGACACACCGAAAGTTCCGTTAATCAGCCCTAATCCGATTAACCCGCGTAGCCACCCAGAGTGCGACGCGAGTTGAACTCTAGTGATCCTAAACTTATGTTACTCTCTTGTAACCCTGTTCTCTACTATACTATGATAATCCTTAGTTCCTTCTATTACTGGTGCCATGATACGACTCGGGCGGTGGGGAGTACCATCAGATCCTGATCGATCATCTGACTGGGTTTGATGACTTGTCATCTATAACACCACACACCTTCCGGTGCTATGCCTAGCATCCGGAACATCGTCAGTCATACTGACAACCACCAGGCCTGGGTTAATTGCGTGGACAGATTGACTCATCAAAACACACCCATCCAATACTGGACGTCGGATAACCTGTAGGGATTATATGTCACTCAAGCGCCAGCCGGATAACCCAACGTACCGTGGTATTGGACTATGGAAGGTCCGTATACGTTGGCACATCAAAGCACCACACAACTGGTTGGCCCAGTGAACATAGTCCCTTAGGGTTAAAGATAGATTATCTATAGTAGTAAGACGGTTTATGCACCAATGTTTGAATCACTGAACTGTGCACTGTCTTGATTCCTGTTCAACACGATCATCGTGCTTGGTCAGGTGAAAGAGAATCCCACGTTCTCGTGGTAGAGACTTCACCACATCCTCTACCTGCCAGCAGCTTGTTCTTGGTGAAGCGACCGGCATCACCTAAGCTGTGAACTAGTTCTAAGTCTACACACAACTGGTCCACTGGGTCTTCCAAACATGGATCCACCATGCGCCTCAGTGGCCTAGTGTGTTCCCTAGGGTCCTTTATTATATATGAACTAACATATACCAAAGTAGTATTCTAATTAAAGCAATAACCAAAGTCATCTTTATTAATGTTAATACAGAAAATCTACGCTAAGGATACACGAGCTACAACAATCATCACAAGTGTCAAGAGATGTACCTCCAATGCCGGGTACAAGCTCCTTCCTTGCAAGGATTTGCATCCCTTTTTCACTCATGTGGCCGAGCCTCTTGTGCCATAGCTCGATGGATGTCTTCTTCTCTACCGCATTCACCTCCATCTTGCATAGGCTTGCTTGCGCGGTATAGAGAGAACTATTTTTCTTCCTTTTTCCTACAATCAATGAACCCTTTGTGAGCTTCCATTGTCCGCTTCCAAAATGGTTGATATAGCCTTCGTCATCAAGCTTACCGGTGGAGATCAAGTTGAGACGGATGTCCGGGACATGCCTCACATCTTTGAGTACCAACTTGCACCTAAGGTTTGTCTTCAAGCACACGTCTCCCTTTCCGACGATCTTGCACATACCTTCATTTCCCATCCTAACATGGCCGAAGTCACCGGATGTGTAGGATGCAAAGAAATTCGCTGGTGGAGTAACATAGAATGATGCACCCGAATTAACAAGCCAACTAGTATTGTCACATGCTAGACCAACAAAGTTGTCATCACACACAATGATGATATCGTTATCCGATGAAGTTATATTTGCGGACTTCTTCTCTTTCTTCTCTTCATCGTGGTTCTTCTTTTGTTTTCTTTTGAATTGGTGACATTCTCTTTTCATGTGACCCTCTTTGCTACAATGGTAGCATTTGATGCCCTTCCTTGACTTTGATCTTTCCTTTGATCCATCTCGATGGTAAGGCTTCCTACTCTTGCTTCTCTCTCATTTTTCCATAACAAGTGCTTCCGAGTATGAATTTCCCGAAGATCTTCTTCTTGTCTCTTCATTCAACAAGCTACCGGTCACTTGACTCATAGTGACAATCCCATCCGAAGCCGAGTTGCTAAGCGACACCACAAGCATCTCCCAACTATCCGGTAACGAGCTAAGTAGCAATAATGCTTGCAACTCGTCATCAAGCACCATCTTCATAGAGGAAAGTTGATTCACCACACTTTGCATCTCGTTCAAATGTTCGGCTATGGAGCACCCCTCCTTGTACTTCAAGTTCACTAGCTTTCGGATCACAAATGCTTTGTTTCCGGCTGTCTTTCTTTTATAAAGACTCTCTAATTTCTTCCAAAGAGCATGTGCGGACATCTCGGTGGATACATGATGGAACACGGTATCATCCAACCATTGCCGAATGAAGCCCATGGCTTTACAATCTAGCTTTTTCCATTCAATATCATTTGTATCCTCCGACTTTGCTTTGTCGCCTTCAACCGGCCCATAGAGATCCTTGCAATACAAGAGGTTTTCCATCTTTACCTTCCATATCATCCAATTATTCACATTTAAGCTCATTATCCGACTTACACTAGTCTCTATTTCTCACACAAGACTTTCGTCGAACACCTTGTAGGCGAAACCTTAGCTCTGATACCACTTGATGGGAAAAGGCCTTGATCTTCCCTCTTTGTGTGGAAATGAAACAAATACCTTGTGTACGAGTATGAGCACGAGAAAGAAATACAAACCAAGCAAGCACAAAAAAAAGAGACACACTGATTTACATGGTTCACAATTGGGCTACGTCCACGGGCACTATGAGTCGAAGCTCGGGTTTCACTAGCAATGATGGAAAGATATCATAGATTACACCCAACACATTGTCTTCTCCTCCTTGCTTGAAACCCCCACCTCCTTAGGATTCAAAGAACCCTAGAAATCACTCTCTTCAACTAGAAGAGGATCTCAAGAACCATCTCCATCAATAGAGGGAAATGAAAGATTTGATCTTACCCCTTTCTCTTCTTCGGCTGTAACAACGAATGCTTCTTTACTCTCACAGGTTTTCTCTCCAAGAGAAAACCTCTCTTTTGTGCTCTCCCCAATTTCACTCAAGACCCAAAATGCTCTCTCTATGGCCCCCAAGGACCCATAGGATGATTAAATCTAGCAGATGAAGCAAGTGGACCATTGGGTTAAGAGATTAATCCAACGGCTCCAAACATAAAACTGAAATCTGCACTTAGAAACAGAGTGCAGAAAGTAATCACAGGGCTAACTTCAGATCGTTGTATCTTCCTCAATACTCATCAGAATTCAGTGATTCCGGATCCGTTGGAAAGCTTGACAACTCCTCTACAACTTCTATGTAAACATAAGTCAAACTCTAACTCTATTAACTACTGCAGATGTTCAAAGATCAGTCCCTGCAGAGCCGGTTCCACGCAGTGGCCGGTTGCAAAAATGATTCGAGAACAAATGCGATGCCGAACTTGGGTCTTGTCTTTATGGGGATGGATAATTGGATACCCAACACAGAGTGGGTACAACAGTGGATGGCAAAGGTGCAGGTAGTGAGTTTGGAGAAGGATTGGATGGCAGGCAAGTAGTTATTTGTTAGGAGGGAGGAATGAGGAGATGAGGTGTGGGCATGGAAAATGTCGAGGCTTTGGCAACGAGATGAGTCTTTGTCGTCAATAAATTAGCAAAAGGAAATAATATTCATCAAAAATGACATTTATGGAGATATGCATCGAGTGGACCGAAACTCAGGCTTATTGGAGCGATAAGGACGAAGGCACGGATAGCAAGCACATCAAAAGATTTTAAAAAAAATATTAATCGGGATGGTGCGGAAACAACTTTTCCAATAGTGTAGAGTTATTTATAACCTGCGAAGGCAATCTATTAATCAAATATATATGCAGTTGTTTCAAAGGCAAAGTCCCGAAACTTCATTGGAACTGATCCATGTGCCATTAGGTAAAGATCTGTTTCAACGATGTGCCTATGTTTTCTTTCAGTAGCACCATTTTGTTGATTTGTGTAGGGACAAGATAACCGGTGGCCAATTCCGCATGATGCCAAAGAGGATGATACACTCCTGTATTCTCGATCCTAATCACTATGTAAATATTTGATGAGCCATTCAAAAATATTTTCAACCAAGGACTTGAATTTGATAAAGCATGATAAAACTTCACTTTTATTGGCAATTCGAAGGATCTAAGTGTATTTACTGAAGGCATCTATAAAATGGACATAATAATGTTTACTATTGAATGAAATAGTAGGTGCCGGGCCCCATACACCGGAATAAATTATTTCAAGAGATGGTGTTATTTTGGTTGACAAAGAAGGAAAAGGAAGAGAGTGACATGATTCACAAACATATGAACCTTTGTGTAAAGAAGCGATGCTAAGTCTTCTCATAATGCTTGCACGGTATGCGATGCTGGATGCCCAATGATATCAAGGGAGTATTTGGCATCATTCCGGAACAATCTATTTTTATTCCGAATTCTATGATTTAAAAATAACAGCTAGTAATTGTTCCGGTGGAATAAAGGACTTGGGAACTGAAACGAGCCAACCTAACCCAATCCAACCCGACCCATTTATTAGATGGGTTAGCATGGGTGGTGGATCAGGTCAACCTGTTTATTAGGCTGGTAAGATTTGGATTTAAGTTTTTGACCCATTTATTAAACAGGTCGGGTTTGGATTCAACCAGACCCGAACCGACTGACCCATTGCCACCCCTAGCTATTGCCGAGGATAAACCAAATGAACGAGGAATGGTTTTTTTTCACAAACCGAGTTTTCATTATGTCCCCGAAATCACAAATTGGGCGAAGTCTCTTTTGATGTGGTGCATGGCTGCAACTAACTCATATCCCACATGTGGATAGGTAATTGGCATAGACTATGTTGCATGAGGAAAGGTAATGTGGGCCAGGTGGGCCCTTCCTCTTGGTCGGTTTGGATCCGGTGGCTGCGTTGTTTGTCATGTAGTGGTGACTTATGGGTCTTACAAGGGCCCACAATGTACCAAATAAAACCGCATTAGAATTCGAAAGGAAAAATGATTTTAAACTGCTAGTTTGAAAAAGGGGTAGGCGTTATATGTATTAACACCGTGTCGGGCTTCGAAAATATAGTCGGTAGTGTGGTCTCACTTCCTGAACAAATTGGATCTGTGCTTGCCGTTGGTCTCCGTTGAGCTTCTGTGGGGAACCTGGCAGCGCAGGGAGTTCCGGGGTCCTATGAGGTGGGGTGGGACATGCTCGCTATTGGGGTCTCCTGGGCGATTTGGATAGAGCGCAATCGCTGGACCTTTCAGGGGATGACCGTCTTGACGGATAACGTTATTTCACATATTAAATCGATGGTCCATCTTTAAGCGTGTAATGCCGCGTCAGGATCTCGAGCCTTCCTCCTTGATCTCTGTAACTAAGCCGGTCGGGTACTCATCTGTACTCAAGTATTTTCTTCTTTAATAAACTGGTAGGGGTCTAGGCCGAACCCCCCCTCATTCTCAAAGAGGGATTTCTCAAAAAAAAAAAAAAAACTAAGGCCCCTGTTAAATTAAAAACTTTCTACTAATTTATCAATTAATTAGTAATATTTACATCAATATATAAAATATGATAAAGCTCTTATTTCTTTTCGTTTTAGGCCTCAACTTGTATCAAGCCGGCCTACTTCTCCTTGTGGTCGGGGAAGGTGGGCATACATGAGCACCACTACAACAGATCTGGGTTTTTCCGGTCGAAAACTCGGCGGCTTGAAAAATCTGGCCGGTTTTAACGAGGTTTTTTTTATAAAGCCTTTTAGGAGATCAATCCGGCAGGATTTATCCTGCGGGATCGGCGGCTAGCTCAAGGGGACCGGATGTATCTCGCGAAATCGGCAGCCAGCTCAAGGGGGCCGGAATTTTCTCGCACGACCGCCGCATCAGGTCTTCACGGCCGCCGCATCGTCATAGAGGGGATTCGGGGGTTTAGGTCGCCGCATCCGATCATCAATTTCGGGGGTCCAGCTCGCCGCATCAAAGGGGATCTGCTTCGAAGCGGATCCCCCTCTAATTCGGGGATCCAGATCGCCGCATCAGAGGTTGGGGGTAATGCCCGCCGCATTAGAGGGGAGATCCAGGCCGCCGCATCTGTCGAGCCGCCAATATTGGTGTCTGGCCACCGCATCGAAGGTATTTTCGGCGCGAATTCAATATATATTTAAAAGGTTTTGCATGCGCGCGCGAAGTCTTCGACGATTGAGCTTCCCTCCCTGCAGCGATAACCCTAGCCGCGATTAACTTGCGCGCCCTGGCCGCCCTTGTGCTCACCGATTGATGATGCTGGCCACTTGCGATCCCTGGCCCTTGTGCTCACCGATCGACGACGCCGGCCTCCTTCGATCTACACCCATTGATCGGTAATCTGGTATGTGCCTCCTTACTAAGCATCTATGATCTCTTCCACCGCCGTTCTATAGAGATCTCATCCCTCTTCATCCCGGCGACAGATCCACCGCCTGTGATCGATTGAGGAAAACCTGATCGAAGTTCCGGCCTCTACTTTGATTAAGATCTTCCGGCCACACCGTCAATCCGTCAACAGTGCATAATTGGTAAGATTGTTCGGTGATCGAAAATCTCTTATTAACCCTTGCATTGATCATATATCGATCATTTGTTTGTGAAGGATATGTAGGGATCTATTGTTAAGCTTCATTTGTTTGTTAAGCTTGTATGTAGCATATTGGTTTTGGAAGATCTTCAACCATGTAGGACCACAACCATTCTTAAAAGGACATAACCCTTCATACATGAAAGATCATAACCCTCCATGAAGAGACAACCTTTCATAACTTTTCATAACTAAACGATTTTCGACGGGTTTGATATAATATTTATAAGAGAAATGCTATTCAACCCGAAGGTTTTTTCGATTCCGCTCGATACGACTAATGTGGCATGCCACCAGTTGTACACTGCGCAGTGTACAACTGGTGGTGTTAAAGATTGAAATATCGCTAGTGAAATTCAGCCACCAGTTGTATGCTGCCACATTAGTTGTACCGAGCGGAATCGAAAAAACCTTCGGGCTGAATAACATTTCTCTATTTAGAAGCTTCCATCTTTCTTCGTTTGTTACGAGTGGGCTCTTGATGGATTAGGCATCCCACAAGAAGAGACCCCCATCAAACTGAACGAGCACTAACATAGTGTGGAGTAATTTGATGATTTCCCCATCTACATCCCTCTTCCATTCTAGGTGAAAAGAGACTAGGATTCCAATCTTGGATTCCTTTCAAATCTAAAATCCGAATAACTCTTTATGGAAGGCAAAGATCCGGATCCGGATTTTGTGGCCCGATCCTGATTTTATGATTAGTTGGTGAGAAGATTGCATCACGTCTGATTTTATGACATTGGAACCAAGGGATTGTTTTCGTTCTTTTCGAATTTAAGCATAGACCTTGATGGGTCCTTGAACTCATTTCTAAATGCAAGTCCCTCTGCCATTGGTTTTCTTTTCGGGGCATTCAACATTCCAATTTGATATTGTTCAATTCTCTGTGAAGTTTTGTGAATTCACATTAATTTAAGCCCTTTTGGCGTACCCATGCACGTCAACATGTGTCATGTGTTGGTAGAGGAATAAAAGATCTTTGCAAACTGATGTGATTGTTTTTGGTCTATTAGTAGAGTTAACTAACTTAAGGGAATGTTGTTTCACTTCAGCTCTTTGGCTTATATTTTGTAATTGAGTGAATGCATCTATAAATGTTGACTTCCGTCCTTTCATTGAGACTTTTTTCTAGGCCAAGCTAACTTTGAAGAGTTGCTCTCAAGTTGACCTAATTGGGACGAGAAATTTAATAGCCTTTTGTTTGTAATTTCTCATTTATATTTTCTAATTGTGATGAGGTATTTTATAAACCGTATTTAAGCTTTCTATAAACTTAAAAATTTGAGGGGTGCCCTAACCCTAGTTGGAGCAATAATGCAACCTTTTGCTTTTAGCAAATAGGATATGGGTGAAGACAAAGATTAATATGGAGGAAATAATTTCTATTATTTTTTTCTCTCTCTTATAGTTATACAAACATAATGCATTGTGGAAATCCCTGTTTTTGGTGTTCAAATTGTCTAATTAAGAGTTTTGTTATGAACTAATAGTTATGGTAGATCATGACATTCTTAGTACAATGTTATATATTTGTCCTAGAATGATTGTGGTTATAGATTTGTAGTGTTTTAATTGTGTGTACCATAAATATCATTAGTTGGATAGCAATTAGAAATGTGCACGTGCAGCGGATGGCTACTATTAGTCAAATACCAACTGACCTTTGTCGCAAGGAAGATTTAACCGGCAAGACAAGCTGTTGCTGTCGATGGGAGCCTATATTACCTGGTTGGCCCAAATTAAGTGCTCTCAAACGTTTTTAACCGTTCGACCAAATAAATGATCTCATGTGGTATTAACCGGTCGATCAAGTGTTCCAAATGACATCGACCGTCAAGATTTGCATTACACAAGCTATGTGCTGTAAGCCATAGAAAAGGGGGGGGGGTGAGAATATCGTTACCCACCCACCTTCTTCTTTGAGATTTGGGCTGCTACACTAGTCGTTCGATCAAATATTCGTGATGACATCAGTGGCTGGAATTCACCTGCAGTGGTGGCACCATCACTAAAGCACCTATAAGCAAGCTAGCAATCACCATCAGTGGCCGTGGCAGCCAAAGCAGGGTCGGTTGACCGATACCAACGGTCTGGATTTGAACACCTACTAGGTGGGGGGGCTAATCAAGATCGCATAAAGACTCTTCCACCTCGAAGGACGTGTGGAGCAGATTCGCATCAGCTCCTAGGCCTCCATGGTTTATTGTGGTGGCAGAGGTACAACATGATGTTACCATGGATGTTTTTAAGGTAAGGATAAATCATTTCTTCCCTTTTTAAGGTAAGGATGAATCAGTTCTTTGCTTCGTCTCCAGGAACGGAAGGCATCCATGCCATGCAATGGTTGCCATGGTCTCCTCTGTTGAAAACGATACTTCAATAGGCCCATGTTGAATATTGGATGTGTTTGTGTGTGAGAGAGAAATAGTGATAAACTTACGAAGAACCAAGCACAAAGAATGAAGATTTGGTTCTAGAATATCGAAAATATTTGGCTCTTTATTTTATATTGATTATATTAAAAATATAATACACGATATCAACTGCACATGCACACTAGGATATCATAAGTTAGAATTTTCGTTCGAAGGGGTCGTGAGCAATCAGTAAACTCGTAACTTTATAGTCAGCTGATTCACTTGTTAGTTGACTCGAGTACTGTTATGTTTTGTAAGATAGCAACGATAGTCGAACTGCCCAGAATTATTTATATATAGAACCCTTATAGTTTGACCAATAGTAGTGGTCATCGGCCAAAGTATATGTGGTTCTATATATAAACAGTTCCACTGAGCGACACTAGAATGTCAAGGTCTCTTAATAGTCGTTATGTTCTTGGTATTGTTCTATTTTGAGGAATTTCGTCAGCACTCCCTATATGTTCTCTGGGTACATAGTTAGACACGGTGGCTCCATTGCCCTTAGTCTAACTCTGTGTACTTGGAGAACTGTAGAAAAGTTCTGCCGAAATTTTCTCGAAATAGAGCATGCAAAGAACTAGAGGCTATTAAAGGGTCTAGACATTCTAGTATGTGTATAGGACATATCACCCTGTAGGTGTTAATAGGAAGCATGCATTAAAAATATCAATTTATTTAAAAATTATCGTTCACAAGATAAAATTATAAATCCAAACCCTTACTTTAACTGTAACCTTCAACCCTAAGCAAATATCATTTTATTATATTTTCTGTCATCCTAAATATGTAAATGATATTTGAGGGCTAATGGTTTATATTGTTACGTTAATGAAGGTACCTAACGTCATGAATATGAGCTGGGTTGACAGTAATCAGGCTAGTGCAGAATATATGAATGGGATTCATTATTTTGTTGACTATCTGTTTAGCAAAAAAGCATATGGGGACAGGGTTCTTTGCCCTTGTAAACATCATATGACAGCTCGATATCAATCACGTGATGATGTAATTACTGATTTATTTAAGTTCGGAATAGAACCTAGGTATAGAACATGGAAGATGCCCGATGAATCGAGTGATCCGTCTCAAAAACTTCATGAAACGAAAATAGATAACATGCACGGGCTCATAGATGCTGCTTTTGGAATACATACTATATCTGATGATAACATGGAAGATGAACCAGTTATACGTGATCAAGATCGGACGGGCGGGGATACAGATCGGTATACCCGGATTTTTAATGATGCATCGCATAAGTTATATCATGGTTGTAATAAATTCACGACACTATCATTCATTGTTAAACTGTTACATATCAAGTGCCTAAATAGATGGAGCAATAAATCATTTAAGATATTGCTAGAACTACTTAATGATGCTCTCCCTGATGGTCACACATTACCTTCAGATTACAACCAGTGTTAGAAGATTATTCGGGACCTTGGTCTTAACTATCATAAAATAGATGCATGCAAAAATGATTGTATTCTGTACTGGAAGGATAATCAATCAAAGACTCATTGTCCAACATATGGTCAATGTAGATGGAAAGAGACTGATAAAAAAATTCCAGAGAAATCCCTATATTATTTTCAATTAAAACTAAGATTGCAACGACTGTTTATGTCGGAAAAGATAGCTGCAGACATGCGATGGCATCATGATCAATGCGTCGATGATGGTGTGATAAGACATCCTACAGATTCTGAGGCATGGAAGCACTTTGATCAGTTGCATAAGCAGTTTGCTTGTGATTCACGGAATGTCAGACTCGGTCTAGCAAGTGACGGGATGAATCATTTCGGAAACATGAGCATCTCTTACAGCATATGGCCGGTTGTTCTCGTTCTATATAATTTACCACCGTGGATCTGCATAAAACAAACTAATTTTATACTTTCAATGATTATACTTGGACCACGTGCTCCTGAAAACGCAATCGATGTATATCTATAACCTTTAGTTAAGGAGTTGAAGGATCTATGGGAAGTTGGTATTGAAACTTATGATGCATACGGTCGGAATAATTTCCAATTGCACACCACTTTAATATGGACAATCAATGACTTTTCAGCATATGGTAACCTATCCGGATGGAGTACCAAGGGCATTTGGCTTGTCCGGTATGCAATGAGGATACAACATCACGACAATTGAAGAAAAGTAAAAAATAATGTTATATAGGCCATCGAAAATTCTTGTCATTTAACCATAGGTGGCGCATGTGGAAAAAATCATTTGATGGGAATTTAGATAGAAGGCGATCACCGAATCATTTGTCTGGTATTGATGTGCTTCTGTAATTACAACACATGCCCATGTGATGTTCGGAAGAATACCAGGTAAGAAAAGAAAAGATCTGTATAAAGAAAAATACTTAGGGTGGACAAAAAAAGTATTTTTTTCGAACTACCATATTGGAGCAGTAATTTGTTACGGCACAATCTAGATGTTATGCATATAGAAAAGAATGTCTGTGAAATTCTCTTGGGGACATTGATGAACATAGCAGATAAAATAAAAGATAATTTAAATGCTCGATTGGACCTCTACGACCTAGGTATACGGAAAAATCTTCATCCAATAAAATCAGGTGATATGTATAAGATGCCAGCAGCATGCTACACAATGGATGCAAAGGAGAAGCGTGCTCTATGTCAGTTTCTCATGGATATAAGATTCCCAGACAACTATGCATCAAATATATCTCGATGTGTTAAGTTTGAAGATCGAAAGGTTTCTGGTATGAAGAATCATGACTTTCATGTGATGTTACAACAACTCTTACCTATTACGGTACTTGATATGTAAAGTACTATGCAAAATTAAAAAGGGTTAAGATAATAGTCAAACAACTTTCTGTTATATGCAGCGTACATAATTAGGACAGAAACCGAATGACAATGAGATGTGGAAACAATGTCATATAAAGACTGACGGGACCGCTGCGAATGCACACACCCAAGAGGTTACGGTAAGTATTTCAACTTTAGTTATCGATTACTTAAATATAATTTTTCATGTGTCTTTAAATGCACTCATTGATTTATTTTGCCTCTTCAACATTGCAGAGTCGGATGGATGCGATGATAGAGCAGTCCATGGAGACCTCTGGGATTGTAGACAAGAATGCGATATTCCGGGAGGTCCTTGGTCCAGAGAGTTGTGGACGCGTACGTGGCGAGGGGAGGGGCATTAGACGACAGGAGTACTTCAGCTCCCTACATCCGTCCCAAGTAGTGTTAGAGAGGCATGTAGCAGATCTCACCGAATCACAGGAGCGCTTGTCAGATGAGAACCATCAGTTGAAAGAATCACATTAATGCTTGTCAGACGAGAACCAACAGTTGAAATAATCACATGAGCCCTTAACAGATGAGAACATGCGGCTGAGTGAAGTAGTTTGGAGACTAGAAGCAAAATTTTAAGAATTTAGCTAGCTTCTCCGGTGGGTACGTCTTATATTTTAAAATTGTATACAAGAATGTCACGATTATTTAAAAAATAATCAAATTTATATTGTAATTTAAAAAAATTAAATATGTTCACAATTAAATTTTGTAGGATACCTTTGTATCGATGATGCTACAGATGCCATACTCCCAGATGCCATATCAACAAAGTTTCACACAGATACTCCAAGGTGGATGTTTGCGCCCCACAAATCCTCCAGGTTATCAACATCCAGATGATTTTAACCCTCTACCACATGAGTGATTAAGGTATATTTTATTTTCCATAAACTTATATTGAAGTTTGGAATTGTAGTTGAAATGTTTTAAACACGTAATATGATCTTCTATGCCTCTACAAGTTAGTTAAGCGACTTTATGTTCCATCTGAAATAGGTTACTATTACATCTGAAATAGGACATCCAACTTGCTTTTGAATGGCAACTATTGCATCTGAAATGGGACAATCCAGGTTCATCTAAATGACATATCCTCACAACACAAGCTCATCACTTTTAATATTTCATCAACTCCTTAGCATGCTGGTTAGCTTGGTTCTATTTTATTTGGCATATCTAGGAGCTCTACTGCTCTAGCCTTTTGATATTTTCTGCTTCCTCTGCTTTTGATTTCTAAGTGGTGCTTGTTGAGAATAGTGAATTCAATAATATACTGTAGATTTGATTAAGCATCAAATGCTTCACTACATGAGTCTCAATTTATTAGGTATTCGAAGACTCATGTAGTACTACATGAGTCTTTGTAATGTTCTTGTGGCCACCACTTTGTCATGTGCTTCTCTTCCTTGCTTTCCCAAGGTCATAAGACTGCCCATATAAGAAGGAAGAGGGGGTAATCAATAGCTAATCTACACAGGCTTTTACCCAAGCTTTGCAATTCGGGTTCGGGTTCGGCTTTGGATTTGGTCCGACAAAAAAATGAAGGGTTATTTTGACTTTGCCCCCCATATTTTGCCTTGAATTTTACTTTACCCCCCATCTTTTCATTAAATAGACTTTACCCCCCAACACGAACTATTCCGTCAGTTCACCATCTAAGAGAAAGGGTGAGCTGACGGAAAAGAAATAAAGTTTTGGGGGGTGAGCTGACGGAACAGTTAGTTTTGGGGGGTAAAGTCTAATTCAAGGCAAAATTTGGGGGGCAAAGTCAAAATAACCCAAAAATGAATCGGCTTGGTTTCACATTTGGATTCGGATTCGGGTTCGGGTTCAGGTGTTTACATCTGGTTTGTGAGTATTGACTCTTTAAAAATGCGGGGGCCATTGGCCATATACGGGGGCCATTGGCCATATAAATTTGTCTGGGACCTTATAAAATCACTCAAATACGGGAGTTGTCGGTCGTATAACCCGGGTCATATACGCGGGCTGTCGGTTGTATAACACATATCATATACGGGGGTTGTCGGCCGTATAACACAGGTTATATACGGGGGCTGTCGGCCATATAAGACAGGTCATATACGGGGGTTATCGGCCGTTTAATTCAGACTCAAATACGGCAGTACATTAGCCGTATAAAGTATTATTTGCGGCGAAAAATAAAAACCGTTTATGGTATATAAATTTCGGCGGCTGTGGCCGTATATAGTATTTGCGACGGGTGTATATACGACAAGCAAATCTAGCGGCTAGAACCCCGAAAAAATAAATATACGGCCAATTTTGGCCCCTGAAAATCCTTTTTGTTGTAGTGCACGGGCGATGCGCGCGCGCAGAGAGAGAGAGAGAGAGAGATTTTCGTATTTTATTCTTTAAATGAAAGGATTTTGTTGGTTTTTTGTTTCTTGAACCACCATCTAGCAAACCTCCCAGTGCGCGCATCTCTCTCTCTCTCTCTCTCTCTCTCTCTCTCTCTCTCTCCACCATATCTATGGTGTTATATAAGATGTAGGGAATGAGAGGTTGTCCTACATGACAACCGACCTTCCCAGTTGGGCCCAGTGTGACTGACCT
The DNA here is from genome assembly GCA_947650365.1 of Chamaelirium japonicum. Taxonomy (NCBI): domain Eukaryota; kingdom Viridiplantae; phylum Streptophyta; class Magnoliopsida; order Liliales; family Melanthiaceae; genus Chamaelirium; species Chamaelirium japonicum. The sequence continues at coordinate 17,965,006 of OX393555.1, read as the reverse complement.
ATGGTCTGATTGTCATCGAACACATGATGTCGTCGGACCTCGAATCTGAATGAGTCATGACTCATGGTCGTGTTGTTGGTTCCCCGGCCTCGCCTATGGGCCAGGCTAGTATTATAGTTGTGCAAGCAATTTCTCGGATCAACCGTCCATCGATCCACCTGAACAACACACAAACAAGAAAGAGAAACCGGAGGTTATAATTCTTGGAACCCTCCTTTGACGCTCAAGTCAGACCGAGAAAATCGCTCTCTATCCACTCTCTAAAAGCAAGAAGTTTGGTTCACAGAAGTGCGTAGCTGGACAACAGGGGTCGTCCTTTGTTTATAGGGTTCTCCAGGTGGGAGTGCGATAAAGACTACCATACTGACATGTCATGCTAGCTGTAAACTAGCTGTCAACAGCTGTAAATGAGCTGTCATTCCTTGTTATGGTGGTTATGACAGTTACTGTTATATCACTCTTATAACAGAATACTAATTGATCATTCATGCCATCACCAAAGCTAGATGGTCGTTTGGTTTGTTACTCCCATAATATACTGAGCTATGATGGGTAGTTTCAGACTCATCTTCAAGACAGTAATATAAGATATGTTGAGGGTAAGAAAGCTGAACTATGCGGAGCGCAATAAAAGGGGCTATACCCTCAGTCTTGAGGACCCTTATGCACTCGCTCCGTATTTGCATTCGTCCAAAATTTGATTATGTGGTACGCCACTCATGTGGCTACCTTCAGTCAAAATCCGAATATTCAGAACAGGAGAAAAGATAAAGTTACCCTCTGCCCCTATATCTATCACAGTGTCAGCAGACTACCCTCTGTCACTAGTTAGACCGAAGTCGTTTTGGTCTCTGACAGTACCTATACCTTCTGTCGATCACTCCTGTCCTGTAGTTGGTCGAGCCGGTAATTGTCCCTCTTATTTGGCTCCCATTTGTATCTGAGTTAACACAATGATGCCCATGGGGCATGATTTCCAAGCTACATACGTTAGCTAAGCACTTGGCCCTCCCTTTTTTTTCAGTTTGTCTATGTCATGTAGGCCTGTCAATGGGTTGTGTTTCACGGGTTTCGAGTTGAGTCGTATTTGCGTCGTGTGAGGATATATATGCTAGACCCATACACGACCCATTAACTTAATGAGTTAAGTTTATTAGACACAAACCCGAACCATTTTTGTTCGTTCGTAACCCGAAACGACCCATTTAACCCGTTTGCTAAACAGATCGTTTCAGATCAAACGGGTCATTTCGAGTTAACCAGGTTGTTTCGAGTCAAAGATTTAGTTTTTCCTATAAGATTGCTGGATTTCAATCCCGTTTATTGTGCTCGCATGCCGTGCAACATGCCTGTAATTTGCACGAGACCAAAGAGTCGTTCAATCTTTCATCCTTAATGCTGGTCATTTGTTTCGGCCCAAGTTTGCATAACTTTTTCAGATGTGGAGCTTTAGATAAACGGTTCGAGTGTAGTGGATTTCACGGGTTATGCGTGACCCATTTTTTTTAAATGGTTGAAACGGGTACCCCACCCATTAGCTAATTGGCCTAAACGAATCGTATCAAAAGTTGACCCAACCTGATAAAATGAGATATGTGACCCATTTTTTTTGTGTTGTTTTTGTGCTAGTTAAATCGATCGTGTCAAAAGTTGAGAGGTCTATTATCATGTAGTCCTTTTGATTTAGTGTATTTAGATATTTGGCGCATGTCTTCTTTATCCTATATGCAGTTTTCTTTGTAATGTTATTTTTATTGATGACCTTTTTTGGTACACTTGTATCTATCTCCTCTGTCACCACTCTGAGATACCCGAGATCCATCAGACCTTCATCGTTACGATAATTCACACTCAATTACATAGTCACATTAAGACCTTCTAATCTGATTGTACCTTCGAATACCTCTCTTATACGATGTGCTCCCTCCTTCAGTCTCATGGGATACTCTTCTAGCAGTCTTGTCACACACTCATGAGCAGAACGAGGTTGCTGAGAGGAAGCACTATGATATTCTAGATATGGCTTGTGCTCTGCTTCTCTCCTCCTCTCTACTCCATTTCACAAAACTATAACATGCTCTGCACTTTCAGGGGCACATGCATTGTTCATCTTCCATCCCATGAGCGCACTAAGCTGTCTGTCAAGCCAGCAGAGTACGTTCTCTTAGGTATTAGCTATGAGCATAAGGGATATCACTGTTATGATCCATTAGCTCACAGTCTTGATATCATTCGTCACATTTCCTCCGTCGAAGATGCCCCTTACTATTCTGTTTAGTCTCAAGATTTCACCTTTCTAGATATTCCTCATTCTTCCCATTCGAATCTCTCCCTCTCGTGTCACAACCAATACCTCCCCCACCTCAATCACACCTTCTGCTCCCTTTCTTGAGCCTCTATCCCTTGCAACTAATGCTGCTCCTCCTGTCGCCTAAGTTATCTTTCCTTGAGGGTGATTTCACTCTTCGCCTTCTCCAACCAGCCCGCCTCTAGCAGATGTGGATCCTAGTTCCCCTCCTCGCTATCCCCAATGTGAGCACTGTCGACCTGACCATTTTGATTATTCTTCTGACCATTTTAACTTTCTATAGTCACCACTTACTTGTCTCAATTTCACATTTATCTCATAGTCCTTCACACTCATCGGGAGCCTCGATCCTATTAAGAGGCACTTCAGTACCCCCAATTGTGATAAATTTTGGCAGAGGAGTTTCAGACTTTTGAACAACATAGACGTGACTGCTATAGTGAATTCACTCCCAACAAAATTGTTATTGCTACAGTAAAATCATTGTAGTTGCTATAGTGAAAACACTAGCGGTAACAATTCGGTTTGAAATATCAATAAGAGCAGCAAAGTACCGATTCGGTTGCTACAGTGAATTCACTCCCAACAGAATTATTATTTTGCTACAGTGAAATCACTATAGCGGTCATTGTATATGCATTATTACCATATTACTATAGGGATAAAATAGACATTTAGGAAAAACAAGGGAGTTACAGATGGTCCTAAGGCTAAGCGCAACAGACACAAGGGTTTATCCCAATGAGTCATTCTATTTGAACAAACTGAGGAACAATTAGCTGACAGCTCCACGTGATGAGGAGGTGCGCTGGCATCTCTTGGTTGGCAGTACTTGGGATGAACCCTAGGGGGATACCATCACCGCCGGTCGCTGGCCGCAACACTGGCCCCCACCAGCCGCCAGCCACGATCGACCAATGCCGCCGGCAACCACCGCCCGCCCGCACGCCGCCGCCTGGTGGGTGATGGCAGCGCGCCGACAGTGGGTTGCTGGTGGCGGGCGGTGGGGCAGGGGTGGTGGCCAATGGCGACGGGTGGCCTGTGGGTCCCTGCTACCTTAAGGTGGTTGGCCATTTGTCGTGCAGTCCCTATGCCAGTCCAGAAACTGATATCGGATCCAATAGTTGCAAGTTGGACAACTAACGTGACACATCTTCTCTCATAGTTAACCACGTAAAGGGCCAATCAAAGGATCCAACACGAGAAAAAAAAATTATTTTTATACGGGAAAATTTATTTTAAATTCGTGGATCACATGCTTTTTGATCCCGCACGTTTGGGTCAATCTCACATGCTTGGCTCTTTCACACAATAATTACTAGGTCCCATTATTTCTGGGCTCATGATCGTGCTAAGTCAGTCCTTCCCAACAATTGACTACCATGATTCCTTCTCCTGCTCCCACCAAACCCATTGACCTATATATGGGCCTCTATTATGGATTATGAACCAGAAACCATATTAGTTTTGATAAAACTATGGAAAGGCACAAATGTGAGAGAGAGAGAGAGAGAGAGAGAGAGAGAGAAGAGAGAGAGAGAGAGAGAGAGAGAGAGAGAGGACTCGACTTCGCTCCAGCAACGATCGGCAAGTAACATACCAGTAGTGCCCAGACGCGTGCCATGCGGAAGTAGGGATCAATCGGCATGCGCAAGGGCACATCGGTCACTAGTAGACAATGCCAACCTATATATTAATAAGGATAAAAACAAAACAAAATCTTCTACTATAGAAGACACCTAGGGCCATGCACCATCCACAACATAAGGGAAGCAACCAAAACAATACAATAGAAGAGATGGGGTTGGATCCAAACCAGACAAAATTTCCTGCCCCCAACACAAGAATATCATACATCCAAAATTCCATATGTGATTCATATGTCATGTCCCTATAAGGATATGAGCATTTCTTGGTGAGACGTTGACTACACCAAAATCAGGATTTAGTAACACAGCTAACTGTTATAAAGATGTTTAGTAGCACAAAATAACCGTTAGGAATATGACATTACAAATATTTCTAACACTTTTTATAACAACCGTTACTAATTTACTGTTACAAATTGTCTGTTTTGGTGTGACTTCATCCCCTCTTTAGTTCACTATCATATCAAGCCGATACTTCCCCTTGTCCAACTTATTATCTACGTAGTTTGCACTTGAGTCGTGATCCTATCCTTGTAGGCTTTCCATTTTACGGTTGAAGGATTTGTCATACTCCCACCATAACCCAATAATTTCAGATCAAATTGGTATTCACCAACTTGGAAAAAAATAAGGTGGACTTAGTGTTAGGTCCATGAGAAGAGATCGGTTTGATGAAAACGGCAAACAAGTCCCTCCATTGACTTTTCTCTCTTTTAAATGACAAAACTATCCTTAATACTAAAATCACAAATGTTACTCTTCATTGCACCAAAGAGTAACAATCTTCTATTGTTACTCTTTAGATATGGTACTTTGCAGATTGTTACACTTTACTACAGTGATTTCACTGCAATATTTTTTTTTAAAACGAGATTTAAAAAAAAAATCAAATTAATACTAAAATCTTTGTCGATTGCTACTTTTTGCTACATAGATTTTACTATAGAAAAAAAACTGAGATTTCTAAAAAAAAAGTGCTACAATAATTTTACTGTAGCAAAGAGTAACAATCGGGGCGCCGATTATTGCTCTTTGCATTGCTATAGTGAAATATAAATTTTTACCAAACTCTTACTCTTTTTTTACCAAATTGTTACTTTTCTATGTGATTTCACTATACCCCTACATGTTGGGAGAAAATGGATATTTTCCAAATAAAATGACCTAACGCTTAAACATGTTTTTGTCTATCCTTATCGTTAAATAAAATCTGTTTAAAGGACCTAACTCCAATTTGACTAAAAAATAAAGAAAAATTTTATTCATACCCCAAAAATCTGTAACTAGCCCCCGTTCCATCCGTTTCATAATAACTTACTCAAAAATTTTAAAATATCTTTATGCCCTTACGTTATACCCCACATCCAACTAAACCCTAAAACATAGCCTTCTGGGCATCGACTGCAATTGGAAAGGAATTGCAGTCAGGATTTCCCCGATCGGATTCTTCCAAACGAGATCAAACCCCTCTAACAACGGAGAAAAAAGAGCAACTGTGGGCATCAAAATTAGCCGACGGATCGAACCCGATTTGCACACGTAAAATGGGCTCGCACTCGATGACCTTCGGATCGAACCCGACTCGCACATGCAACTTGGGCCCGCACACAACGGCCCACATGCGGAAATCCGGCCCGCACACAACGGCCCGCATGCAAAATTGGGCCCGCACACAATGGCCCGCATGCAAAATTGGGCCCGCACACAAACGGCCCGCATATGCACTCGGCCCGCGTGCAAATTCGGCTCGCGCGCCGCAGCCCAACTCAAAGCAAGCGGGTCCCACCGGACCCGCTACCCGAACACAAAGAGGGGGGGGGCCCACCGGCCCCCCTTCTAGAAAACCGTGCCCCCCTCCTCATGGAGAGGTGGGGCCGGCCATAAAAGAAAAAAAAGAAAAAAGAAAAGAAAAGAATAAGAAAAAAAAGAAAAAGAAAAAGAGAAGAAAAAGAAAACCGCCTCGATGCGGGGGGAGGTGGGTGGACGTCTACACAGCCGTAGATCCGCGACGATCCCTCGATCCAACGGACAAGATGACGTTGTGTCGCCATCCGATCCAAAAGTGCAACAAAAATAACAACTCAATCTTTAAAAGATCGAGTCACATCTGGCCCGTAACCACCCCAACTAAAAAGGAGGGGATCGGGTTTGTTTCCTTGGATAAAGGAACAATATCTTGATGATTATGGGGGGAGATATCGGATGAAACAAAAAGATTTCAGCCATATCTCCCCCAACCGCCCCCCTTTGCCTATAAATAGAAGGGGTGGGGGAAGGCACAAAGGGTCGGAAAAGCTGAAGACGAAAGGGCTCTGCAAGAGAAGCTCCAACGCTTGAAGACCGAAGGCTTCACGAGGCACGACAAGCACGTCCTACGGGAATCCTTGGCCCTTCAAGTCCTCATCAACGTGAAGAACTTGCACTCGAAGATCAAAGCTTCGACTCCTCGCACGAAGAAGAAAGCTTGGAGAAGAAGACCCGGAGTCGTCGTCATCCCGACTTCTCCAACGATCTTCATCAACTCCGAAGAAGCCATAAGCAAAGGCCGGAGAAGAAGATCGAAGCCGACAACACTCGTCGTCTTCAACAAAGGCGTCGACTCCAGATCGGTGCTACCCCTGCCGTCTTCACCAACAAAGCCGACGCTACAACCGTCGTGCGGAGATCGGTGCTACCCCGCCGTCTTCACCAACAAAGCCGACGCTACAACCGTCGTGCGGAGATCGGTGCTACCCCCCGCCGTCTTCACCAACAAAGCCGACGCTACAACCGTCGTGCGGAGATCGGTGCTACCCCCACCTTCTTCACCAACAAGGCCGACGCTACAACCGTCGTACGGAGATCGGTGCTACCCCTGCCATCTTCATCAACAAAAGCCGACGCTACAACCGTCGCATAGAGATCGGTGCTACACCCACCATCTCCACAAGAAGCCTTCAACTCCAATCAAGCCAAATATGCCCGGAGAAGAAGCCAGCCGACGCCACAACCGTCGAGGAAGCCAGAAGAATAAAGAAGCCCTGAAAAAGTAGCCTTCGCCGTTCGAGAAGAAGATCGAGTCAAAGCCAAAGCCAAAGCCAACGTAAGAAGCCAAAGCAAACGCACCGGTAAAGCCCGCGCTAAAGCAACGCACGTGCCAAAGCCAAGCAACTACGACGGTCACGAGCAAAGCACCGCACGTTCTAGCCGATACGACGCGAAGTCCGGAAGAACTAAAGCATCGCAAGTCTCTACCCGCCTACGTTCAAGCGCAAGCGCCAAAGCAAAGCAAACGCCAGAGCCACACCAAAGCTACGCCAAAGCCGAAAGCTAAAGCCAAAGCCGACGCAAAAAGCACGATCGACGCCGCGAACCGACGATCAAGGACGCCGAGGTCGAGCAAGGATCGAGGAAGACACGAAGACTGAGGAACGAAGCCCAAAACCTCCCTAGCCGAGAAAGCGCGAAGCACGGACGGGACAAAATCAACGGCCGATATTCCTTAGCCTCTCAAGAAACCCTCACCTTGTAAAGACCTCTGTCCTGGGCAACCCCTTCAGAGCTCTCGCACGAATACCACGTGGAGACGCGGATCAAAGGGACCCTCCAGAGGATCTCTCCCACAATCTCCTGATCAAAATTTGTAATCTCGTGTGATCCGCAATAAAGACAACCCGAATCTTTTTCCGCGCTCACAGCGACATCTCTCTCTCTCTCTCTCTCTCTCTCTCTCTCTCTCTCTCTCTCTCTCTCTCTCTCTCTCTCTCCTTATCAAGCCATCAATGAATGGCAAATATTCAAAATAACCTTTCCCACGTCCGTATAGGCTTCAACATGGGAAATGAATGGGGTATGTTCAAGATGGGACATGCCATTTAACTAGGGTGTATTCAAGGTGGTGTGAAAGAGGGAAGGGTATTTTTGGGATAGAAATGGGGTATGATTAAAGAAAACAGGGTGTGTTCAAGTTTGTTAGAAATGGGGGCTAATTATAGATTTTTGGGGTATGAATAAAATTTCCCAAAATAAATTAAACGATTTTCTTACTCCATTGCTCGTGAATGGAAGGAATTTCTCATTAGATCGATGAAAACCTAGTTGGCTAACTCATGAGAACGCTTTTGTTCCAACCTCCTTAAAGAGGTTGGAGCATCCCGCTCATTGTTTCATCTCGAGGGCTTTTGGTTATTTCACCATGATAAACAGTATGAAATGACAGATATATCCTTGGAATGGACCAATGAAAGAGAGCGGGATGCTCCAACCTCTTTAAGGAACAAAATCGTACTCCTAATTCATGATGGAACAAAATCGTACTCCTAATTCATGATGGAATACCAAATACCAATTTTGTTTCTTATTTGAAAATGCGTTACCGCCATCCTAATTGGCCTTAGTCCACCCAGATCAAGCATCATGATGTGGTACCTGATCATAGCCGTCCATTGTACCCAACTCCGACAAGTGAAGCACACTCAACCCAACTGTATAGCAAAAGGATGGTTGTGATCAGGTGACACATCCAGATTGACCCGATCCAGAGGGAAAACCTGGCACAAGAGTTGAATTATTTCCAAATAAATATTAAAAAACTAATTTTTTTAAAAAAAATATCCATCCGAAACTAATTATGAAAGTAGCATATTTCTCTAGGTTATCTTGTAAAATGATAATATTCATAATGGCCTTCTGAGAGTCTTTGGTTTAAAAGGTTAAATTGCCATCTCGGATAGTGGTTTCCTTCCCAAGCGACATAAATATGCTATTTTCGATAGGTTGACGGCCTTCGCTTGGCGTCGGGGCCGGATCTATTGCCGGGTGCAATAGGATGGTCGAATCTATCCTTGGCGTCGAGGTTCTCCGCCGGTGGATGTCCAGAGCGCCTCCTCTAGATGGTGAGGCGAAGGCAACGATTTGATGGTAGTTTAGCGGCCTCGTCTGCGACTCCCCTGGTTAGCTTGTTGCTGGATCTGGCGATGGAGCGCCCATTTTGATTTGTTTTTTGTGGAATGTGTTTTATCTCCTGTTTCTTCCATCTTTTCTGGGGTATGGTCATGTCTTCCGTCGGGTGAGGTGTGGTCTGTCTTCGTTGGTGATTGGCATTTTCTTTGTTTTTTCCTTTTTTTAGAGTTTGGTACCGACACGTATTGCGTCTTGGTGGTGACGCTTCTCCTGCCTGGTGGAGGTCTTGTTCTTGCCCAGTGGCGGTCTCCTTTGCTTGCGTCGGCATGTGGCGCCTCTTGAGGGTCAGATTGTGATCTCCCCCCTCGATGAACCAAAAAAAAAAATAGGCTACTTCGAAAATTAGTTTTGGATACGTATTTATCTAAGAATTTTTTAATTTTTATATAGAAAAAATAGGGGACTTACTAATAGGTCCTTGACAACATATCCTTCTAGGGAAAAGGACATGAAAAGAGATGGTTTTACGCCAGGTCCCTCTCTAAAAGATGTGTTTTACACCAAGTCCCTTATTGACTTTAACCCACCCTCAAATGACAAAGTGTACCTAATCCTAAAATCATATAGGAGAAGAACAATTCGGGAAAAAAGTCAATTATTTAGAAATTTATTTCATTGTAGCAACTACATTGATTTCACTATAGGGGTTACTATAACTGCTACAATGATTTCACTGTAGCAGATTGAGTGACTGCTACTGTGAATTTCTTTTCTATAGCAAAGAGTAACAATGTAACATCCGCCGCAAACATACAAGAGATTGTCTGCTTTACTCGTGCCCGCACGAGGACTTCCTAGGAGGGTCACCATCCATGTACTACTCTCGCCCAAGCAAACTTAATTACGGAGTTCTTACGAAATCTGTAATGGTGCACGATTTTAAAATGCGCTTTCAATGTTTAGGAGGAAAAATTATATAAGTAGCTCAAGATCTCCTTCGCGTCAGGTGATGTGGGGCTAACTCGGTGGCCTTGAACACCTTGTGAGCGCGGAAAAAGATTCGGGTCGTCTTTATTGCGGGTCACACGAGATTACAAATTTTTGATCAGGAGATTGTGGGAGAGATCCTCTGGAGGGTCCCTTTGATCCGCGTCTCCACGTGGTATTCGTGCGAGAGCTTTGAAGGGGTTGCCCAGGACAGAGGTCTTTACAGGGTGAGGATTTTTGAGAGGCTAAGGAGTTTCCGCCGTTGATTTTGTCCCGTCCGTGCTTCGCGCTTTCTCGGCTAGGGAGGCCTTGGGCTTCGTTCCTCGGTCTTCGTGTCTTCCTCGATCCTTGCTCGACCTCGGCGTCCTTGATCGTCGGTTCGCGGCGTCGATCGTGTTTTTGGCGTCAGCTTTGGCTTTAGCTTTCGGCTTTGGCGTAGCTTTGGCGTGGCTCTGGCGTTTGCTTTGCTTTGGCGCTTGCGCTTGAACGTAGGCGGGTAGAGACTTACGATGCTTTAGTTCTTCCGGACTTCGCGTCGTATCGGCTAGAACGTGCGGTGCTTTGCTCGTGACCGTCGTAGTTGCTTGTCTTTGGCACGTGCGTTGCTTTAGCGCGGGCTTTACCGGTGCGTTTGCTTTGGCTTCTTGCGTCGGCTTTGACTTTAGCTTTGACTCGATCTTCTTCTCGAACGACTGGCGTTACTTCTTCAAGGCTTCTTTATTCTTCCGGCTTCCTCGACAGTTGTGGCGTCGGTATTGGCTTTTCGGCGGAGGTAGCACCGATCTTCGTGCGACGGTTGTAGCGTTGGCTTTTGTTGATGAAGACGGCGGGTGTAGCACCGGCTTCGGCACGACGGTTGTAGTGTCGGCTTTTGTTGACGAAGACGGCAGGGGTAGCACCGGCTTCCGTGCGACGGTTGTAGCGTCGGCTTTGTTGGTGAAGACGGCGGGGGTAGCACCGATCTCCGCACGACGGTTGTAGCGTCGGCTTTGTTGGTGAAGACGGCGTGGGTAGCACCGATCTCCGCACGACGGTTGTAGCGTCGGCTTTGTTGGTGAAGACGGCGGGGGTAGCACCGATCTCCGCACGACGGTTGTAGCGTCGGCTTTGTTGGTGAAGACGGCGGGGGTAGCACCGATCTCCGCACGACGGTTGTAGCGTCGGCTTTTGTTGATGAAGACGGCAGGGGTAGCACCGACTTCAGGCCTTCTTCTCCAAGCTTTCTTCTTCGTGCGAGGAGTCGACGCCTTTGTTGAAGACGACGGGGTGTTGTCGACTTCGATCTTCTTCTCCGGCCTTTGCTTATGGCGTCTTCGGAGTTGATGAAGATCGTTGGAGAAGTCGGGGTGGCGACGACTCCGGGTCTTCTTCTCCAAGCTTTCTTCTTCGTGCGAGGAGTCGAAGCTTTGATCTTCGAGTGCAAGGTCTTCGCTTTGATGAGGACTTGATGGGCTAAGTGTTCCCGTAGGACGCGCTTGCCATGCCTCGCGAAGCCTTCAGTCTTCAAGCGTTGGAGCTCGTCTTTGCAGAGCCTTTTCCTCTTCAGCTTTTCACCCTTTGTGCCTTCCCCCACCCCCTCTATTTATAGGCAAAGGGGGGCGGTTGGAGGAGATAAATCTGAAATCTTTTTTGTTTCATCCGATATCTCCCCCCATAACCATCAAGATACTGTTCCTTTATCCAAGGAAACAAACCCGATCCCCTCCTTTTTAGTTGGGATGGTTATGGGCTAGATGTGACTCGATCTTTAAAGATCGAGTTGTTATTTTTTTGTTGCACTTTTGGATCGGATGGCGACACAACGTCATCTTGTCCGTTGGATCGAGGGATCGTCGCGGATCTACGGCTGCGTAGATGTCCACGCCACCTCCCCCCGCATCGAGGCGGTTTTTGATTTCTTTTTCTTTTTCTTTTCTTTTCTTTTTCTTTTCTTTTTTTTTTTTTCCTTCTATGGCCGGCCCCACCTCTCCATGAGGAGGGGGGCACGGTTTTCAAGAGGGGGGGCCGGTGGGACCCCCTCTTTGTGTTCGAGTTGCGGGTCCGGTGGAACCCGTTTGCTTCGAATTGGGCCATGGTGCGCGGATTGAGCTTGCAAGCGGGCCGAGTGTGCATGCGGGCCATTTGTGTGCGGGCCCAATTCCGCATGCGGGCCGTTGTGTATGGGCCAAGGTTCGCATGTGGGCCGTTGTGTGTGGGCCAAGTTGCATGCGGGCCGTTGTGCGTGGGCCAGATTTTCGCATGCGGGGTCGGGTCCAACCCGTGGGCTAATTTCGATGCCCACAAATGCCCCCTCAAGTTCAAGTGCGCCTGCGGGAAACACATAGCGCTTGGACTTGACTTGCGTGTTCGCTCAGAATTTAGGTCTTTACTAGAACCCCCGCCATTTCGTTTCCCCCATCGTTTTGCTAGCGCTGGAGACGAAGGGCTTTGGCGGCTTGGAAACGAAGACCTCTTCTAGGGCTTTGTTCATCTTCCTTGTTGTCGCAGACTTCCTTTGCTTCGAGGATGGCGCGAATGTTGACGGCGGCCGCTGCGCGAAGTCCCAGGGCGGCAAGGCGACAGGAGCGCGAGGACGGCCGCGATGCGCCTTGGCGGAGGGTTGTTGCCCCTCTTCGGTGCGGGAGCTCAATGGCGAAGGAGGCGGAGTGGTCGAAGGCGTGCCAAATTCCCTCCTTCTTTCTACTCCTCTTTCTTCCTCCTTCTTTCCTTTCTCTTTTTCTTTTTTTTTTTTCTTTTTTTTTTCTTCTCTGGTTTCTGTTATGAGACGGTGGTTGCATCGGATCGGGATGCACTCCGGATATAGACCCCTAGATTCACGGGATAGGAGATTTACTCTGTCTTTATCCCAATAACCGATTATCCATATATGTAGGGGGTTTAATGAAATTTTTTTTTTTACCATAGTTTTCGGGTTTTTTTTTTCTTCTTCTTCTTCTCTGCTTCCCTGCATCACCTGGCGTGCGGAGGCAGAGGTGGCTGGCGTGGATGCTGCGGAACCGGGGCGGGCGGAGGTGTACACGGTGGCCGTGGAGCGCAACGGGCGGCGGCTGCGGCGCAGGAGCCGGCGACCGTAGCGAGGGTCGGCTGTGGCTGGCCAGGTAGCGCGCGGGGCACGGAGGCTGGCGCGGGGGCGGCAGGCCGGTGTGGACGCGGGGGCCGGCGGCGGCACAGAGGCGGGCGCGGAGCGGCAGGCCGGCGCGGACGCGGGGGCCGGGCGACGGCACGGAGGCGGGCGCGGAGCGGCAGGCCGGTGCGGACGCGGGGGCCGGGCGGCGGCACGGAGGTGGGCGCGGAGCGGCAGGCCGCGCGGACGAGGGGGCAGCTGGGGCGCGGGCCGAGTTCGCAGCAGCCGGGCGCGGGCTTGGCCTGAGGCGCGGGTGCAGCGCGGTGGCAGGCGGGCGGGGTCTCCTTCCCCTTTCTCTTTCTTCTCTCCTTTCTCTTTCTTTGTTTCTCTGTTTTTTTTTTTTTTTTTACATGCAGAGAAAGGGACGTCGCGACCCCCTGTGTGCGATGGGGTCGCGAGCCTCGTCGAATGCAGTGGGCCCCCCCCCTCCTTTTTTTTTTTTTTTACCATGAGTCGCGTGGGCTCGGGCTATAGCAACGGGCGCGGGCTGTGGTGGCGGGCTCGATTTCCGGCGAGCGCGTCCGGAGCGACGGGCTGACGTGGGGTGGCACGTCGGCGCAGAGGCGGCCGTTGGTGTCAGGCGATTGGGCCGGGCACGAGGCGAGCGAGCGCAGGAGGCGCAGCGGCGGCCTGCGGCTTCGGGCGCCTGGGCGCGGAGGCCAGGCGACGCGCGGGCGGTGCGGAGGTCAAGCGGGCACGGGCCTGGGTGCAGGCGTGGGATGCAACAGCGACGGCCAGGTGGTGCGGAGGCGGGCGCGGCCGGGGGCTGCGGTGTGTGGCCGGCGCGCGAGCTGGAGATGGGGCGCGGCCGGAGGCGGGCTCGGCCGGGGGCTGCGGGGTGCGGCCGGCGCGCGAGCCGGAGACGGGGCGCGGCCGGGGGCTGCGGTGTGTGGCCGGCGCGCGAGCTGTAGATGGGGCGCGGCCGGAGGCGGGCTTGGCCAGAGGCGCAGGCGCTGCGCGCAGGGCGCGGGGGCCGGAGGCGGGCTCGGCCAGAGGCGCGGGCGCAGGCGCAGGCGCAGCGAGCAGGGCGCGGGGGCCGGTGCAGCGGCCGGCGCTGGTCGAGGCCGGTAGCACCCCCCCTGCGTGTTTTAACAGGAGAGAGGGGGTCGCGGCCTTTTGCTGTGGCCCCCCTCCTTTTTCCTTTATTTGCTCGAGGGTCCGGAGGCCTTTTTGCTTAGCCCCCCCCCTCATTTTCTTTGTTTCCGCATTCGGGACCTGCGGCCCTCTTTTAGCCGAGGTTCCTCCTTGTTTCTTCGTTCTGGGATTCAGGACCTGCGGCTTTTTAGCCGAGGCTCCCTTTGTTTCTTCGTTTAGGCCTTGGGGACCTGCGCCCCCCCCCTTTTTTTTTTTTGGCCGTGACCTGTACTTTTCTTGCTATCTGACTTGGGCTTTATCTTTCTTTCTTTTTCAGGTCTCGTCGTTACGAGAGTTTTCCGTCGTCTGGATGGATCGTCGATGCGGTCTCCCACGGGAGTATGCATCTTCGTTTTTCTTTTGCGCAAGTCTTCGATCTGCCGTCGTTACGAGAGCTTTCCGACTTCTGGATGGATCGTCGATGCGGTCTCCCACGGGAGTACGCATCTTCGTTTCCCTTTTGCGCAAGTCTTCTGCCGCCGTTACGAGAGCTTTCCGACTTCTGGATAGATCGTCGATGCGGTCTCCCACGGGAGTACGCATCTTCGTTTCCCTTTTGCGCTAGTGTTCTACCGCCGTACTTCGAAGCAGAAAGCGTGTGTCGAAGTTGGACGAGCTCATTCTCACCGATGAGGGATTTTCACGGCAGATCGTTCGACCGAGTCCGGAGTTGCCATTCAGGAGTCAGTTCCAACGGATGTTTTGGCCGCAACTTCTTTGTCAGTTCCTGTGGCGTCTTTGACAGCCATCACGACGATGGTTCAGGAGGCGGTTCTCGTGCTTGGGTCTTCAGGACAGAATCGTGCCTTGTCTCTGCGCTTAAATGCTTGCCAGCGAAAGTGTAGATCGCAGAGCCTTCTTTCTAATCTTCTTTTGGAGAGTTGTGCTGGAAGTTTATCCAGGCAACGCTTGCACCCTTCCAGGAGGAGGGTCTTGACGCTTTGAGTAGCTGGTGGGTTTTCCGATGGATGGCTCCTTGTTTGAGGAGCATATGTGCACCCTTTTGGCAGATAGCTAGGCTTATTGCTTGCAACGGGCTTCATTAGTGGAGGACGCTTCCTTGGCATTGGCAAAGGTTGAGGAAGAGAAACATCGACTGGAGAGGCTTCATACGTTTGCTACTGCAGACTTGGTTCGGGTGCAGAAGAAGGTGGAAATTACTCGCGCGTCGCTTCAGAAGCTGGAATCCCTCCTTGTAAAGCAGTGTGCAAAGCTGGCGACGCGTTGAGCTGGTAGGGCGATCGAGAAGGTTTCCGGAGCGAACCTTGCGAGGCAGCGTGCAGAGCTGGCAACGCGTCGGAAGGTGACTGCTTCTCTACCACTGGAGTTGCAGCGTGTGTAGGCTGCGGGAGGCGGGCCGCTTCGGCGCCTCTAGGACTTTGACTTGCTACTCATGCGTTGCTTCAGAAGCTGGAGTCCCATTTCGAGAAAGCTTGAGCAACCGAGAAGACTTTTGCAACGGAGCTTGCAAAGCAGCGAGATGAGCTTACGAATCGCTGAAAGCTGGTGGTTTCTCGCTTTTCGGAGTTGCACCGCGTGGGTGCCTCGAGAGATGAGCTGTGGCAGCGCTGGCTGGTGGTTTGACAGAGGCTGACGGCTTCTCATCCCACGGAGTTGGACTTGCGTCTTTCTGGGCTTATTTTTCTGGAATGATGGTTTACTTTTTTTTTGTTTGGACTGAACCTTTACAGGGTGCCTACGTACCCTACTGAGAGGGATCAAGTCACACGTAGTTCCTTTATTCCTTTTTTTTTTTTTTGGGCAAGGGGGGTAACCTTGTGCTAGGCAAAGTACATTTTGAGGGATTTGCCGCTGGTAGGCAGAGTCGCTGCTGGTTCGCAGTTGTCATCCGCCTTCTTCGCTTCAATGTAGTTAGAAGTGAAGATCTTCTTGACTAGAGTTTTGATGATTGCTGGAGTTTGACTAGAGTCGATGTCTCGGTAGTTTAAAAGACTTTGTTCGTCGCTTTTGGAGAGACGAGCTTGAGTCTTTGTCAAGCGATGTGGTATCGCAACTGAGGGTAATGAACCCATATGCTCTGTGCTTTCTTTGTTGCAGCTGGATTTGAACATCAGCTCGGTGGAGTTTTGCCCCCGAGTGTTTCCTAGCTTGATTGCGAGTTGCTCGGAGCTGGTATACTCGGAAGACTCGGTTGAGCTCGAGACATGCAACAGACCATGTAACGGTAGTGCCATCTCTTGCAAAGTGATGAAGTTGGCCTTGGAGAATTATGACGATAGTTCCTTTGCTGTAGTGGAAGGCGATCGTCCTGGCTTGTGAAGCCATTGAGGCGCGAGCCACAAGACTATCGCATCTTGAGCAGGCAACGGAACATGTGGCGTTGAGCTTGATTTGGAGTTGATATGGATTTTTCGTCTTGATGCTGGCGCTCCTTTGACTTTGTGCACCGTCTGGCTGGAGAATGTTGCTAGTTTTGCAAGTGGAGAGGTTTTGTCTCTCGCAGCTGCTTTGACTTTCTGGGCTCGTGGAGCTTTTACTGGAGGAACTTCTGCAATGGGGTCTTTGACCTGGTGGAACTCTACGTCAGCAAGGTGTGATTCAGCCTCGTTGCAGTGCTTACCGTTGGCGACGATGGTTCTCCCCATGCTTTCGATGTTGGTGCCGCTTTCTTCATTGAGCACTTGGTGAACTTCCCTCATGCAACCGGAGACCTTGAGGTTTTGATCAACTTCAAGGAAGCGGCCGGGAAAAAACTCCTGGAGTGTCGCCAGCTCTGGGCAAGTTTGCTGGAAAAGATTTTTCGGACTTGCTGGAGGTACTTTGGACGTCTTTCTTTCTGGAGCTTCACTCTTTTCCTTGAAGGTCTTTCTTTCGGGGAGTTTTCTTGTCGTCCGATCTTGCTCGTGGTTGGCCAGACATGCTATCCTGTAGCTTGACTGTCGTGGCCTTCTCCTTCGAGGCGTCATAGCCCATGCGTTTTTATCAAGAAGATCTTCCTCGCCAGGGTGAAGAATTGGTGTTGTAATCAAAGGCACTTCTTTGATCTGAAGGACTTGCTCTTCTGGAGGCTTTACCGATTCATCTTCTGATCCCCAGCCGGTTGGCTTGACTTCTTTTATTGGGATTGAAGGAGGCTTGGAGTAGAAGACATAGAAGTCGAACTTACCTGATAGCTGGCCTAGCAGGCTGACTTCAGGGTCTCTTTGCTCGTCTCTTGCTTTGAGCGCATGCTGGGATGTAGCTTTGTTTGGAAGAGGGAGTGTTTGCGCGAGAGAGGCGGTTGCCCCCAAGGCAGTGAGGATTTGGCCCTGGGCACTGCAGGAGCATACCGTCGTCGTCTTCTTGGAGCTGGTTTCGCCATCGATCTTTGACAGATGATGCGCAGCCTTGCTGAAGTGCGTTGTGGAGCAGTCAGTGCTGGCGGGAAGGAATCGAAGGTGATTGACGTCATATTTGACTCGACGATATCACCAGAGTCGATCTCGATCATCCCTTGCTTGGCGAGTGCCATGATCTTATCTTTGAAGACAAAGCACTTCTCGATGGGATGGCTGACCATCCGGTGGTACTTGCAGAAGAGCGGATCGTTGACTCGATGTGCATGTTCCGGCCTTTTTGGTGGCGGAAGTTCGATCATCTTTTCTTGCATCAACTGATCAAATATGGAGGAAACTTCCGAGTCTGGGAAGGGATACTCCTTAGCTTCAAGCTCGTCGAGAGTCATCCTTGGTGACCGTTGAAGCTGAGGAGGTGGTATGGCGGCTCCTTTGCCTTTGTCCAGCTTGCCACCGATCTTGAGTGGTTTGGAAGTCGAAGCGAGGTCGGTGACATTGACTTGCTTTGATGCCGCCGGTTCGTCTTCCTCTTCCACCTTTTGGAAGGCTATGGCCTTTGAGTCCCCGCGATTTGCTAAGCTGAGTTCTATGTCGTGAGCCCGAGTCGCCAGTTCTTCGAAGGACCGAGGCTTGATCCCTTTGAGGATGTAGAGCAAGCCCCAGTGCATGCCTTGGGTGCACAACTCGATAGCCGAGTCTTCAGACAAGCGATCTCGTGAGTTTAGCCCAAGGTTTCTCCAGCGATTGATGTAGTCGATCACCGGCTCATCCTTCCTTTGCTTGGTGGCTGTAAGCTCGGTCATGCTGACGATGCGCCGAGTGCTGTAGAAGCGGTTGAGGAACTCCCTCTCCATTTGATCCCAGCTGTCAATGGATCCTGGAGGAAGGTCAACATACCAGTCAAAAGCATTACCTTTGAGGGTGCGAACGAACTGCTTCACCATCTCGTCGCCGTATGTGCCGGCGTTGTTGCAAGTTTCGATGAAGTGAGCAATGTGTTGCCTTGGGTTCCCCTTTCCGTCGAAGTATTAGAACTTTGGTGGCTGGAACCCGGTAGGGAAGCACAGTTGTTGGATCCTTATGGTGTAAGGCTTTGAATATGTCACCGTAATCGGAGGTAGGCTGCCACCGTGGGGACGCATCATGTCAGCCACTAGTGCTTGTATTTGCTGGGCATTCATCGTTGCTGCCACTGAAGGTTGCGCGGCCACCGAGACCGGCACGGGAGCCGAGGAAAGTGCAGGAGTAGTTGCTAGAATCATCGAAACAACTTCCGCAGGAGCGGGAGTTGGAGACGGAGCTGGAGCGGCTACCGGAGAGGCAGGAGTTTGGCTGAATGTCGTAGCATCCCTGGCACTCAGCCTTTGAAGCAAGGTGTTGATGTGACGATCTTTCTCTTCCATTAGTCGGGTGAGCTGAGTCATGTCTTCACCCATTTGCATGACTTGGAGCTGAAAAGCGGATGGAGGATGATGACGCAGGACGTCTCGATGTTGCATGCCTGCATCGTCGCCGTCCTCGTCGGAGACGTAGTTGCGTCGACTTGCTTCTGCTTGATGACGGACGTTTGCCCCCGGCAAAGGAGGTGCAAAGTCCGCTGGAGAACCCGAACGGGATCGGAGTTGGGGCTGGTCCTCCCCAAATTTCTGGACAGATGTTCCAGGATTGAGGCTCGTTTCTTCATGCACCAAGATCTCATTGGCGCTTTGGCGGGCATCTTCAGCGGCAGTTTCTGGCGTGAAGAAGTCCGCGAGAGTTTGAGTATGCCGAGTGTAGACGTGTATTACCGGGAGAACGTCATCCACCGGATTTTCTGGATCACCGTGTTGGAGTAGTGGAGACTCGGTGATAGGTGAGAGGCTTGTTGGAGCAAACGTATCGTCGTTCGTTCCGGCCATGGCGAACTTAAAGCAACTCCTTCAAACGTACGGATAAAAGGAGAGGAGGTCCCACCGGGCGTGCCAGAAATCTGTGAGCGCGGAAAAAGATTCGGGTCGTCTTTATTGCGGGTCACACGAGATTACAAATTTTTGATCAGGAGATTGTGGGAGAGATCCTCTGGAGGGTCCCTTTGATCCGCGTCTCCACGTGGTATTCGTGCGAGAGCTTTGAAGGGGTTGCCCAGGACAGAGGTCTTTACAGGGTGAGGGTTTTTGAGAGGCTAAGGAGTTTCCGCCGTTGATTTTGTCCCGTCCGTGCTTCGCGCTTTCTCGGCTAGGGAGGCCTTGGGCTTCGTTCCTCGGTCTTCGTGTCTTCCTCGATCCTTGCTCGACCTCGGCGTCCTTGATCGTCGGTTCGCGGCGTCGATCGTGTTTTTGGCGTCAGCTTTGGCTTTAGCTTTCGGCTTTGGCGTAGCTTTGGCGTGGCTCTGGCGTTTGCTTTGCTTTGGCGCTTGCGCTTGAACGTAGGCGGGTAGAGACTTGCGATGCTTTAGTTCTTCCGGACTTCGCGTCGTATCAGCTAGAACGTGCGGTGCTTTGCTCGTGACCGTCGTAGTTGCTTGGCTTTGGCACGTGCGTTGCTTTAGCGCGGGCTTTACCGGTGCGTTTGCTTTGGCTTCTTGCGTCGGCTTTGACTTTAGCTTTGACTCGATCTTCTTCTCGAACGACTGGCGTTACTTCTTCAAGGCTTCTTTATTCTTCCGGCTTTCTCGACGGTTGTGGCGTCGGTATTGGCTTTTCGGCGGAGGTAGCACCGATCTTCGTGCGACGGTTGTAGCGTCGGCTTTTGTTGATGAAGACGGCGGGTGTAGCACCGGCTTCGGCACGACGGTTGTAGCGTCGGCTTTTGTTGACGAAGACGGCAGGGGTAGCACCGGCTTCCGTGCGACGGTTGTAGCGTCGGCTTTATTGGTAAAGACGGCGGGGGTAGCACCGATCTCCGCACGACGGTTGTAGCGTCGGCTTTATTGGTGAAGACGGCGGGGGTAGCACCGATCTCCGCACGATGGTTGTAGCGTCGGCTTTGTTGGTGAAGACGGCGGGGGTAGCACCGATATCCACACGACGGTTGTAGCGTCGGCTTTGTTGGTGAAGACGGCGGGGGTAGCACCGATCTCCGCACGACGGTTGTAGCGTCGGCTTTTGTTGATGAAGACGGCAGGGGTAGCACCGACTTCAGGCCTTCTTCTCCAAGCTTTCTTCTTCGTGCGAGGAGTCGATGCCTTTGTTGAAGACGACGGGGTGTTGTCAACTTCGATCTTCTTCTCCGGCCTTTGCTTATGGTGTCTTCGGAGTTGATGAAGATCGTTGGAGAAGTCGGGGTGGCGACGACTCCGGGTCTTCTTCTCCAAGCTTTCTTCTTCGTGCGAGGAGTCGAAGCTTTGATCTTCGAGTGCAAGGTCTTCGCTTTGATGAGGACTTGAAGGGCTAAGTGTTCCCGTAGGACGCGCTTACCATGCCTCGTGAAGCCTTCGGTCTTCAAGCGTTGGAGCTCGTCTTTGCAGAGCCTTTTCCTCTTCAGCTTTCGACCCTTTGTGCCTTCCCCCACCCCCTCTATTTATAGGCAAAGGGGGGCGGTTGGGGGAGATAAATCTGAAATCTTTTTTGTTTCATCCGATATCTCCCCCCATAACCATCAAGATGTTGTTCCTTTATCCAAGGAAACAAACCCGATCCCCTCCTTTTTAGTTGGGATGGTTATGGGCTAGATGTGACTCGATCTTTAAAGATCGAGTTGTTATTTTTTTGTTGCACTTTTGGATCGGATGGCGACACAACGTCATCTTGTCCGTTGGATCGAGGGATCGTCGCGGATCTACGGCTGCGTAGACGTCCACGCCACCTCCCCCCGCATCGAGGCGGTTTTTGATTTCTTTTTCTTTTTCTTTTCTTTTCTTTTTCTTTTTCTTTTTCTTTTCTTTTCTTTTTTTTTCCCCTTCTATGGCCGGCCCCACCTCTCCATGAGGAGGGGGGCAGGGTTTTCAAGAGGGGGGGCCGGTGGGCCCCCCTCTTTGTGTTCGAGTTGCGGGTCCGGTGGGACCCGTTTGCTTCGAATTGGGCCATGGTGCGCGGATTGAGCTTGCACGCGGGCCGAGTGTGCATGCGGGCCGTTTGTGTGCGGGCCCAATTCCGCATGCGGGCCGTTGTGTATGGGCCAAGGTTCGCATGTGGGCCGTTGTGTGTGGGCCAAGTTGCATGCGGGCCGTTGTGCGTGGGCCAGGTTGCATGCGGGCCGTTGTGCGTGGGCCAGATTTTCGCATGCGGGTCGGGTCCAACCCGTGGGCTAATTTCGATGCCCACACACCTCACCTCATCTATCTTGGAATCCAGCCTCAGGAGTCTTGGCTCTTGACTCTTGGCCATTGGATCTTGGTCGTCATAATCCACCCCCTTAAGGATTACACGTACACGTGTAGGATTAGACCTTCCCCCCCAATTGCGAGAAGAACCGGCTCTAATAACATTTTGTAACATCCTCCCCAAACACATAAGATATTGTCCGCTTTGCCCGTGTCCATACGAGGGGGGGGGGGGGGGTTCACCCATTCTAGTACTACTCTCGCCTAAGCACGCTTAATTATGGAGTTCTTACGAATCCATAGCGGTGCACACTTTTAAAACACATCTTCTATGTTTGTGAAGGAAAATTATATAAGTAGCTCATGATTTCCTTCTCTTTAGGCGATGTGGGACTAACTCATGGCCTTGTACACCTTACCTCGTCCATCTTGGCATCACAGCCTCAGGAGTCTTGGATCTTGGCCTATTGGATCTTGGTCGTCACAATGCACATCGCCTGGAAGGAGATCATGAACTACTTATATAAATTTTTCACTCAAACATAGAAGACATGTCCTAGGTTGTTCGATGGTAACCATACTAGTGCAAAACATTGAGGTTAAGAGTTCGATACTCAATAGACCACAATAAAGGACAATATCTTGTGTTTGGGGGCTCAACACCTTTCCTGACAAGACGCGTTTTAAAACCGTGTGCCGTTATGGATTTCATAAAAACTCCGTAGTTAAGCATGTTCGAACGAGTAGTACTAGGATAGGTGACCCCCTTGGGACGTCCTTGTGCGGGCACGTGCAAACCGGATAATATCTTGTGTGTTTGGGACGAATGTTATAAAATAGTATTAGAGCCGGTTCTCCTCACAATGGAGGGGTCTAACCTTACACATGGACGTGTAGCCCTTAAGGGGGGTGGATTGTGACGACCAAGATCCAATAGGCCAATAGTCAAGCGCCAAGACTCCTGAGGTTGTGATGCCAAGATGGATCAGATGAGGTGAGGTATACAAGGCCACGAGTTAGCCCCACATCATCTGGAGAGAAGGAGATCCTGAGCTACTTATATAATTTCCCCTCTCAAAGATAGAAGACGCGTTCTACGTGGTTCGATGATAACCACGCTAGTGCAAAACCTTGAGATTGAGGGTTCGATATCCAATAGACCAATAGAAGACAATATTTTGTATTTTGGGGCTCACCACCTTTCTTGCCAAGACGTGTTTAAAACTGTGTGCTGCTACGGATTTCGTAAGAACTTCGTAGTTAAGTGTGCTTGGACGAGAGTAGTACTAGGATGGGTGACCCCCCTGGGAAGTCCTCGTGCGGTCACGTGCAAAGCGGACAATATCTTGTGTGTTTGGGACAGATGCTACAAACAACCTACAAAGTACTATAACAAAAGAGTAACAATTGCATATTGTTACTTTTTGCTATAGTAAAATCATTGTAGCGGTTATTGTAATTGCTATATTGAAATGTGATTTTAAAGAATTATTACTCTTTTTTATCGAATTGTTACTCTTCTATGAGATTTTTCTGTACAACTGCATGTAGGGGTAAGCTGTACAGTTTCCAAACATGAGAACCTAATACTAAAGCATCGTCTTATCCGTCTTTATCACTAAATATGATATGTTTGAAGGACCTAACACCAATTTGCTCAAAAACAATTGAAGAAAGATTGTGGTGAGCAGGTGAGGGTGAGGGCGATTGGGTATGTGTGAGTGAAAGAAACCCCACATCTTTCTTTGTGAGATTGACATCCCATCAAACCCACAGCCTATTCCCCTTTAGAAAAACCGAGTCCGCACTTAAAACGTTGTCACTTGTCACTATCCCCTTCGTTGCCGTCGTACCGACGATCGTCCGATGACAGGCTCACCCATAGGTGCATCGCATACTGTCCGACAATACACCCTATTGGTCGTCTGTGAGCCCAAACCGAGGAAAACCTAGATCAGCCACGATGTCCTGACCGGAGAGGAGTAGAATTTAGGCCTGTCAATGGATCAGATTCGAACCGGATCAAGATAGATCCAAATTTAATCCATATATATTTTGAATCTGGTTAGATCATTTTCAACCAGATCTCGAACCAAAATACAAATTCCAAATCTGGAGTTTTCATATTCAGATTGGTTTCGAATAACGACCCGATCCATTTACAGGTTTGAAAGGTCAAAACAACATAAACAGTCAAACAAAAACTTGTGACTTCTGAGTTTGAATCGATGATTAAATCGGGCCAATGGATTTTGTGATCCATAGATCCGATAGTTAACATGAGATGACTGAGTTGCGCATCAGACAGTGGAAATAAGATGGTTGGGTTTGCAATCGAACCTACTATAATATTGTAATAAAGGTGACTAAATATATCGGATTGGAACTTATTCGGATCGGATAAGAACAGATCCATATTTGATCCGATTGTATTACGAATTCGGATTTTCGGATCGAATTCGGATCAGATTCACATAAAACCCAGTCGTCCTCTCCTTCAAGCAACTAAACACCAAACCACTCCACCTGCTCCCCCAACCCACTGACTTCCCAGCGATTTCTCAACGCTTCCCACCGCCTTGATAAGCCTCTCACTCTCTCTCTCTCGTCTCTCTCTCTCTCTCTCTCTCTCTCTCTCTTCGATTTCTTATGGTCATTGCAACCGGTGATTAGTGCCGCAATTGGAAGGGGCATGGGGAGGGGGATGTGGGTTCCTGCGCCTCTCTTGTTCTCTCTTCTCCTTGCGGGGATTTGGGCCCAGGAGCTCGAGCTGAACCGCCACACTGAGAGGATATCAGGTGGGTTTTCCTAGTTTTATCAGTAATTCCACATTTCTACGTTTTCAGCGTTCTGGGTTGTCTTTGTTTTTCGTTTTGCTGATCGGCGCGATTACTGTCATCTGGGATTTGATTTTGGATTGGGTTTTTGGGTTGCCATTCACCTGAACTTTGATTGGATTTTTTGAAACTGGGTCCTTTCTGATCTTTTTTCTTTGAGTCTCTTATGCAAATTGGCGGTGCAATTGCCTTTGTATTGTCATTAAGCTTGTCAATTGATTGGGTTATGGACTTTGTATGGCTGTAATGATGATGTTCGGGTGGCGGGGGGAACTGGATTATAAGTTCATCAGAATCTGACAAGCTTCAAAAATTGATGGGTTGCTCTAAGTATAATTTTGATGGGTCCTTGTCTTTTGAATTGGACAACCACGGTCTATGTATTCATATTTTCAGCAGACTAAAGGCATTGTGTTCAAATTGGTTAATTTCCCTGTATTTTCCCAAGAAAAAAGTAGGTTTTTACCTTGGATTTAGTTTTAGGATTCGTGTGTTTGTGCTATATTTCTACGTCGATATGTTGGGTTCCTCCCTTAATCCAAAATCCATGATCTTCGTGAACTTTTGAGTACCGATCGCTTCCGTATTATTATTGTAGACTTCGCAATTTGTGCATATTTAGTGGCAATTCAGGTTTAATACTTGTGTTTGGGATTAAGATTGGTAACTTGGTGTTTTTCTAGTTAGTTGTACACCATGAAGTTTGAGCCAATTGTCATCGTAGTTGTATTCACAAGTAGTGTTTTCGATTGGATCCATGTGTGTTAATCTAGCTGTTATCTTTTGAAGAGAGCTAATAGATCTAGACTAGAGGTGGAAGAATAGCTTACCCTTCTTCTATGCTGAACCATAGGTACAATATTCTCCAAATGTTTGAAAAAATTGCTGATTTTGCGAACTTAAAGGCAAACGAATTATTATCCGAATTATTTAGTGTCCCAAGGCTTGCCAAAAAAATCTTCGAATTATTCGCAAATTATTCACGAATTCTACGAATAATTCACGAACTTGGCTATGTTTTACTTTCCATTTATGCAAAATAGTTAGTGTAATAAAAGATCTTTTTTTTTTTTTTTTGAGAAATCCTCACTTCGTGGAGGGGGGTTTGGCCTGGACCCCTACCTATTTATTGAAATAAAAAGGAGTTACAATGAAAGAAAGACTAAAATAGAAAAGGAAAACAAAAACAACAAATTAAGTTAAAAGAAAAAGAATATCGTCTCGTAGTTTTCCTCTAGTCCCAACTGCCCACGTTCTCAAGGTCATCTCAATTCGCTTAACCAGCTCTATAGCATTAATAGAAATCTTCTGAAAGACTCTTATTCCTCTCCAACCAGATATTCCACGTGATGGCCATGACAATGATATCCCAAATCTTCTTCAAGCCTTGGTAAACCCTCTTATTTCTCCATAGGGATCATAAGGAATAATAAAAGATCTTTTATGATTTATGTTTCCGAGCTTTTGCCAACTCATTCCGAACTTTCTGATTTTTTCCAAACTCCGAATTTTTCCCCCATCGCTGAATTTTTCCTGAAAGATGAATTTGTCACTGTACTGAAATGACTTCTAAGTCTGTTGTAACTGGTAAGGTAGAATAAATTTGATCGGAAGCCATCTAGAAGATTTTCCTATTAGGCAATTTTAGTTACAGGTGGTCATGTGCCCTCTAAGAACATAGAGAAAATCAAGATTAATACCATCTTGTTGCTAATTCAGCCCTCGAATAGAGTTGAATCCAAGTCTTATTTGATTCCATTATTGGAGATTTCTAGTGATGACTTGTACACCATGCAAGCCTTCAGTATCCAAGTGATAATTAGATATCACAATTAAACAATCTCAATTATTATTTGAAGAACTAGATATTTATTTTTTTGAGAAATCCCTTTTTTTTTATTTTTGGGGGGGGGGGGGGGGGGGGGGTTGCTACCAGTAGATTCTTAGAAAGCATTCCCGGTTACAAGGTTAGGAACTATCCTAAAGGAAAGGAAAAGCACTCGAGTGTTATTAGAGATTTTGCATTTGGGGAAGGGTATAGAAGTTCAAAGGTGTTATTTTCTCATATGTAGTGCTGACTAGCTCTCTTGATAGAGAGAGTAGGGATGATTTTTTTTTGTTTTCGATCATCAGTGCTTGTGCTTCTTCCTCTTTTGTGTGGAAGCAAGAACCTTTTAATTTTAGTGCTTTTCTTTCTCCTTAGAGGAATTTTTTTTTTGTGCCCACTGAGCTTAAGTTAAAATGGGGGATTGCATTGTTGTTGGGTGTGCCTAGTTTTTCTAGTCCAAAATATCATATAAATGTGAAAAAAAAGAAGATGGTAATCTGTAAGCTTGCAGTATATCTCCAGCTTTTGGAATCGAACAGACAATGTCTTGTCATTTTTCTTGTAATTGGGCAAACACTTGTGTGAATCACACAGAAATATGCCGTTATAGTCTCTTTCATGTAATCTGTAGCTTTGATTTGTACATTATAAGCTTTTGTTTGTTGGGCTCTTTCTTTATTTAACTTGAGTCAAAGTCAACAGCCAATAGACATATTTTGCTAACATTTCTCTTTTCTAAGATAGTATTGATCCAGCCTCTGATCTATTACTACTATTGGTGTTCATGTTCAGATATGGGTAGATTGTCTTCCCATATCTAAAATTAATTTTGTTTTTACTGAATATTTATGAAGTTCATTCATATTAATTGTGAAATTCTTACTTGATGCTTTAATCCTCTGCCACTTTTCCATGTGGACTCTAATTTTATTTTATTTTTATTTTTCTTGAATTTCTATATTATTTGGACTGCTTTACTTACTAGTTCGAATGTTGTGAATTGTCCGATTTTAGGGAGTGCTGGTGATGTACTGGAGGATGACCCAGTTGGAAGGTTGAAGGTGTTTGTTTATGAGCTGCCTAGCAAATATAACAAGAACCTCGTGGAGAAGGATCCTCGATGCCTCAATCACATGTTTGCTGCCGAAATCTTCATGCATCGGTTCTTGGTGTCGAGCCCCGTCCGAACTCTCGATCCCAAAGAAGCTGACTGGTTCTATACACCTGTATACACTACTTGTGACCTGACCCCTCAAGGGCACCCATTACCGTTCAAATCACCGCGGATGATGAGAAGTGCAATACAGCTGATCTCAACAAGCTGGCCTTACTGGAATCGAACCGAAGGGGCGGACCATTTCTTTGTCGTTCCACATGATTTCGGGGCGTGCTTTCACTATCAGGTAAGAGGACTGGTCTTCATTAACAATTTTCTCTGTGGGTTGCCGCTTGTTTTCTCAATGGATTGGGTGTTCCTATGATTGTAGGAAGGGACGGCGATCGAAAGGGGGATTCTTCCTTTGCTTCAACGGGCTACACTGGTTCAAACTTTTGGCCAAGAGAATCATGTATGCTTGAAGGAGGGCTCCATCACGATCCCTCCGTACGCTCCTCCGATGAAAATGCAGGCTCACTTGATTCCTCCTAGCACCCCACGATCTATCTTTGTTTACTTCCGGGGTTTGTTTTATGATATGGGGAATGATCCGGAGGGTGGTTATTATGCAAGGTAACCTTCCAAAATCGTTGATTTACAATTTGTGGCACAGAGATCAATGCAATTCCCTATATCAAATTTTGCCCGCTACCCCCTTCGTCTAGACTCTTTCGTACCTAGGACAAGGTATAATTAATTGGCATATTTTGCAAAATATTTCTATATTTTGCACTTTCGCAAAATATGTTTTTTTTTTTTTGGATAGGTCAAAATGATGATCAAAATCAAAATTTCGAGAATTGATCTAGGACAACAGTGAAGGGCTGCTCCCTAGTTGCATGTGCTTAAACTACACAACCACCAAGATAGGCTCCTTACCTTTCAACTTCCCTTCTAGGTTTCTTGGCACGGGTCTCTCTCTCTCTCTCTCTCTCTCTCTCTCTCTCTCTCTCTCTCTCTCTCTAAGTGCGTGTGTGCATCAAGTTGTCTTGGTCAAGTTTTCAGCACCCATCTCAGAGGTTGACCTTAGGTTGGCAGTCGGTCGGAAAATTCTTGTCAACCTTCTCTATAGTCACCCCCATTTGATGGGACAAGACTAGGATGATAAAGATGATGAAGCTTAATTAATCGTATCTATGACAAATTGAATGAAATTTCGTGTCTGCCTCTCTCTAATCAATACCGTCATTCATGATTTGTTATACAGAGGAGTCCGGGCATCAGTATGGGAGAACTTCAAGGACAACCCTCTTTTCGACATCTCTTCCTACCATCCAGCCACTTACTACAAGGACATGCAGCGCGCAATCTTCTGCTTGTGCCCGTTGGGTTGGGCCCCGTGGAGCCCACGATTGGTGGAGGCGGTGGTCTTCGGCTGCATACCGGTGATCATAGCGGATGACATCGTGCTACCTTTCGCGGATGCAATCCCGTGGGAGGAGATCGGTGTGTTCGTGGCTGAGAGAGATGTCCAAAACTTGGACACTGTCCTCACATCTATACCACCAGAGGTCATATTGAGGAAGCAAAGACTACTCGCGAACCCTTCGATGAAACAGGCGATGCTGTTTCCGCAGCCCGGCCAACCTGGCGACGCATTCCACCAGATACTCAACGGACTCGCTCGGAAGCTTCCGCATGATGAGAAGGTTTACTCGAAACCAGGGAAGATGGATTTGAACTGGAGTGCGGGTCCTGTTGACGATTTCTTACCTTGGTAGTAGAAGTTTCTTTCTGAAACTACAAGCTCTCGAGCAATCAACGGTCATGCCCTTACAGGCTTACAGCTACTTGAGCTTGTACGACAACATGGTGCCCATGTTTACCTGTAGTGGAAATTTTTGTTATATTGTTGAGCTGTAACTTAAGTTTTTGTTGTATTGTTTACTTTGCCCAATTATGTGCATATAAATTGAAATTGAAGATTAGGGTTTCGATGTAAGCTTATCTCCTTCCGATCAGAAGAATATTGTTATTGGTTCCTTGGAGGCGAATGCCATTCTTTGTGTTAACAGATAGTCCCACATCAGTGAGGGAGGCATCTATCACCTGCTTTATATACCCGTTGTGGACCTCCCCTTATGAATCGGGTTTGGGGTGTGAGGGTATCTAACATGGTATTAGAGCTGGGTCCACTATCTCCTGCTCCGTGTGCGTCCTTACCAATTTTGTCTTGCCACGCATGCTCCGCATGAGGGGGGTATTGAGATAGTCCACCGGTTTAGTCCAGGGCAACCAATTGAACTTTTAATGTATCCGCTTACGACCCAGGTTTTGGGGTGTGAGACTCTATAACATGGAATCAGAGATAGGCCCACTGTCTACTACTCCGAGTGCTTCCCACCGATCATGCCTTGTCATGTCTACTCTGCTTGGGAGGATCCTTGCCAGGTGTGTTTAGCATGAGGGGGAGTGTTAAGGGATAGCCCCACATTGGTGAGGGAGGCACTGAGTCTCTAGTGTTCTCGGTGGTCTGCTCATCCTTCTATGGACTGTCTTCCACATGCTTTTGCTGGCTTTCAAGTAACTCAAGCTACTGGCGGTTCCCCAGTGACTCACCCGCCATACCCAAGGCCTCTTCTTCCCACACCACCTCTTGCTGGCGTTACATAGGGTCCCTATCAACCACAAATGGTCCAAGATTTGAATTGGTACCCAGACACTAGCGCGACGCATCACATGACTGGCGATCCTCGCCCTCCTCCAGGCGCGTACTTCCTATAATGGTTCTGAGTCGGTCCTTCTCGGTAATGGTGATCATCTCCCGATAACTCAGACGGTAACATGTCTCTTTCTTTTGGTCATTCTTTCTTTTCTCTCAATAATGTTCTTTATGTTCCCACCATGCATAAAAACCTTCTATCTGTTGCTCAATTCACCAAACATAATGATGTGTATCTTTGTTTTGATTCTTGCACCATTCGGGTTTTAGACGACCTCTCTGGTACTCTTTTGTTTCAGGGCCCCTGTAGAGATGATCTCTATCCTCTGCTCCCAGGTTCTATCACTCTGCATGCCTTGATTGCCGCCCTTCCATCCTCGTCCGTCTGGCACCGTTGGCTAGGCCGTCCCTCACACAAGGTGTTATCTTATTTAGGAACCAATAAGTTTATTTCTTCCGCTTTTCATCTCAATAAATCCTTGTGTAAGGGTTGTGCCTTGGGCAAATCCAACCAACTTAGTTTTTCAAATAATAAAGAATCTCGTGTGTTTACTCCCTTTAACTTGGTTCATTCTGATGTGTGGCAATCCCTTGTTGTCTCTGTTTCTGGCTATCGATATTATGTTTTATTTACTGATGAGTTTACTTGTTATAGTTGGATTTTTCCTATGCTCTTGAAATATGAGGTTTACAATCACTTTAAAATTTTTTTGGCCTCTGTCCAAACTCAATTTTGTGGTAAGCTCAAAACCTTTCAGAGTGACAGCGGTGTAGAATTTGTCAACTCTTCCTTCCGTGAATTGTGCGACAATCATGGCATTTACCATCGTCTCTCCTATCCTCACACCCCTGAATAGAATGGACTTGCTGAACGCAAGCACCGTCATATCTCTGAAATGGTACGCACTCTTCTCATTTCTAGCAGTGCACCCCCCTCCCTTTGGGTTGAAGTAGCAGTAACGGCCGTCTTCCTCATCAATCGCCTTTCCACCCCAACTATCCATTGGGATTCTCCATTTTCTTGACTCTTTGGATGTCATCCTACTTACACCGACCTCCGAATTTTTGGGTGTGCTTGTTACCCACACCTCAGTGCCTATGTCACCAATAAACTTTTACCGAGGTCTCTGGAATGTGTCTTCATTGGATACAGTCCTCGACACAAAGGATACCAATGTCTTGATCTGTTTTCCAACCGTGTTTATATCTCTCGACATGTGATATTTGATGAATTGGTGTTTCCTTTTGAAAAGCAATAGCAAGCACAAGCGCCTCCTACGGACTTTGCGCTAGTTCTTGTACTCTCTCCTACAGTGCCTATCTCACGGGGTGCTCACCTCGAAACCTCACCTGGACCGTCTATAGCACCACCCACTCCAACCCCACTACCGGCCTCCAACATCGTCGAGCCTTCAGCTCCAACGCCGCCCACTTCGAGTTCCTTACAGTCGCCCACCACTCCACAACCGTCCACATTAGCTCTGGAACACCCACAGGAACCTCGGCAACCCATGATCACTCAGCTTCGTGATGGGATCCAAAAGCCTCGTCTCTACCTGGATGGCACAGTGCGCTACCCCATTCCAAAGGCCTTGACAGCTCTCCTCTCAACAAGTGATGAGCCTACGTGCTTCTCCCAAGCTTCTGGGGCTCCTAAATGGCGGGCTGCGATGGTGGACGAATTTACTGCCTTGCTCAAGAACAAAACCTAGACTTTGGTTCCACCTCCATCTCATCAGAATGTCGTTGGTTGCAAATGGGTTTTTAAACTCAAATGATTGGCAGATGGTTCTATCGAGCGACATAAGGCGCATCTCGTCGCTAAAGGTTTTCATCAGCAACAAGGGCTTGATTATGATGAAACCTTTAGCCCAGTAGGCAAACCAACTACGATACATATGGTTCTTAGCCTCGTTGTTTCCTCTGGCTGGTCCATCCGACAATTGGATGTTAAAAATGCCTTTTTACATGGCTTTCTGCAGGAGACTGTTTTCATGACCCAACCACCAGGGTTCATCGACCCCTCTTGTCCTCATCATGTGTGCCAGCTCCATCGTGCTATTTATTGT
This sequence comes from Chamaelirium japonicum, assembly GCA_947650365.1. Taxonomy (NCBI): domain Eukaryota; kingdom Viridiplantae; phylum Streptophyta; class Magnoliopsida; order Liliales; family Melanthiaceae; genus Chamaelirium; species Chamaelirium japonicum. The sequence continues at coordinate 17,932,835 of OX393555.1, read as the reverse complement.
CTCAAACAGGCACCATGTGCCTGGTTCCAACGGTTCAGCACATTCATCGTTCAATTTGGCTTTTCTCAAAGCCGTGGATATCACTCTATATTCGTCTTCCATCAGGGCTCTCAAAAGATGATTCTCCTGCTTTATGTTGATGATATCGTTCTCACTGGTAGCTCGTCTTCTCTCCTTCAATCCTTTATCTCTACTCTTGGTTCTGAGTTCGAGATCAAGGATCTGGGTTCACTTCACTACTTCTTGGGGTTAGAAGTGACCTATGGTGGTTTTGGTGTTCACCTTTCTCAGACTCGGTATGCTCTGTATCTTCTGCGACACTGATAGTGACCTATCATGAAGCCCGGATAGTATCTTCTGCAACAGTCCATTAAGTGCCAAGTCTCAGCTTTCCGCCACTGATAGTGTTCCCCTCACTAACATTACGGAGTACCGTCGCATTGTTAGATCTCTACAATATTTGACTTTGACACACCCGGACATAGCGTTTGCGGTTTAGCATATTGCTCAATTCATGAGTGCTCCGCGTTCTCTCCATCTCGCTGCCACCAAACGCATCTTGCGTTATCTCAAAGCAACACCTTCTCATGGCATTCTCTTTAGATCTTTCCCTTAGTGCCTCTCACTTCACGTATTTTCTGATGCTGATTGGGCTGGATGTCCGGACACTCGCCGGTCCACTTCTGGATTTTGTGTTTATCTGGGCTCCAACTTGTATCTTGGAGCGCCAAAAAGCAACCAACGGTCTCCCGGTCCACTGCTGAAGCCGAATATCGCTCTTTATCTACTGTATGTGCTGAGACAGTTTGGATCACACACATGCTCCGAAAACTTGGCATCTCTTTATCCGAGCCCGCCATACTACATTGCGATAATCTCAGCACAACCTACATGGCATTCAATCCGGTATTCCATGCTCACACCAAGCATATTGAACTGGATTACCATTTTATTTGCGAGCACGTTCTTTCGGGCAGCCATCGGGTTAAGTTCCTTCCTTCGGTTGATCAATTGGTAGATCTTTTCACCAAAGGCTTGCACCGGCAACGCTTTGAGCTTCTGCGTTCCAAACTCGTCCTCTAGCGGCCGTCGAGTTTGCAGGGGAGTGTAAAGCAACCTCATTAAAAGGTTTCCCTTACTATGCAAATACAACTGCAACTATGCCTCGACAATGACACACAATGACACTTGTGCATTGACAACAACTCTTCACTATACAAAATACAATTGCTACTGTGTGGCCACTTGTGCAGCCGGCTTCCCAATTCCAAGATATAATCTAAAGTTGACAATAACCCTTAATTCAAGGGATAGTGTTCCCTTCATTTTGTATAAATGGAATGTAGAGAAAGAGGAAAATGAAACATTGAATTGTAACATTTATATCTAATGGATCGACGGACGGTAAGGGGACATCCACATCCGCAGGTTTAGTTTTTTTGGTTTATTGTAGTGAAAGGCATCCAATCAAAAATTGTTGGTTCTTTGGTGGGCTTTACTTCATTTTTCTGTAGATTTGAAGGGAGGATGGTGAAAGGGGATTGTAACTGTTGTAGCTCGTGTGTCCTTAGCGTGGATTTTCTGTATTAACATTAATAAAGATGACTTTGGTTATTGCTTTAATTAGAATACTACTCTGGTATATGATAATACTCATATAATAAAAGGACCCTAGGGAACACACTAGGCCATTGAGGCGCATGGAGGATCCATGCTTGGGAGACCCAGGAGACCCAGTGGTCACATAAAGCTGGCATCTAAGGCTTGGACACATAGCCTCAGACATGATTCACAGGTTGGTTAAGGTAGGACTTTTAAGTCCAAATCTTTCAGAAAGCCTACCGACGTGTGAGTCTTGCCTGGAAGACAAGATGACTAAAAGATCTTTCCGAGCCAAAGATAGCAGATCTAAGGAGGTATTAGAGTTGGTACACACTGATGTATGTGGGCCCATATATAAATGTCTGTGCCATAGGAGGCTTCAAGTATTTCATCACCTTCATGGATGATCACTCAAGGTTTGGATACATATACCTAATGCGGCGGAAGTCTGAATCCTTTGATAAGTTCAAGGAGTTCAGAGCTGAAGCAGAAAAGCAGACTGGTAAAAGTATCAAGTCTCTTTGATCGGATCGAGAAGGCGAATACCTATCGGATGAATTTATTGGGTACCTGCGTGAGCATGGGATCGTATCCCAGTTGACTGCACCAGGGGCACCGCAGCAAAACGGTGTATCTGAGAGGAGAAACCGAACTTTGTTAGACATGGTTCGGATTATGATGAGTTATGCAACATTGCCACCTAGTTTTTGGGGATATGCCCTAAAGACGGTAGCATATCCTTTGAACTTTGTTCCATCAAAGTCAGTACCTCTAACTCCTTGGGAGCTGTGGTTGAAGCGAAAGCCAAGCCTACAGCACTTTAGGATTTGGGGTTGTCCAGCACATGTGCGGAAGGGCAAGCGAGATAAGATGGAGTCAAAAACTAAGGTATGTCTATTCGTTGGGTATCCAAAAGGGACAAAGGGTGGTTTATTTTATAATCCTGAGGATAGAAAGGTTGTCGTCTCGACGAACACCGTATTCCTGGAGTAGGATTATTTAATAGACCATAAGTCCACCAGTAAAGTAGTTCTTAAAGAATTGCTTGGTACTGATGGGAGTGTACAGACAGAAACGTAGTGGGAGCCGATACCACTAAGATTAACGGTATTGTAGAATCGACTCGTATGGAACCACCGTAGGTTCGTCGCAGTGGAAGGACCACAAGTGCTCTTGATAGATACATTGGAGAAGCCTTTATGGTTGATCCAGAATTTCAGGAGAATGATCCTTTGAACTATGACGAAGCGATGGTATCCACTGACCATGCAGCATGGCAGGAAGCCATGGAGGTAGAACTGACATCGATGTCCCAAAATTCGGTCTGGACACTTGTAACACCACCTCATAACATTAAACCTGTTGGGTGTAAGTGGGTGTACAAAAGGAAAAGAGGTCCGGATGGTACCGTTGAGACTTACAAAGCTAGACTAGTCGCTAAGGGTTATACCCAGCGAGAAGGGATCGACTATGACGAAACCTTTTCGCTAGTGGCTATGCTTAAGTCTATCCGGATCCTCTTGTCCATTGCAACCCATTATGATTGGGAGATCTGGCAAATGGACGTCAAGACCGCATTCCTCAATGGGGATTTGGAAGAAGACATCTACATGTCTCAGCCTCCAGGCTTTGTCGCAAAAGGTCAGGAAGGTCTGGTGTGCAAGTTGCAAAGGTCCATTTATGGACTGAAGCAAGCATCCAGAAGTTGGAACATGTGTTTTGATCAGGCTATCCAGTCTTATGGATTTGAACAGAACGTGGATGAACCATGTGTTTATAAAAGGAGCGATAAGACTGCAATAGTTTTTCTAGTGCTTTACGTGGATGATATCCTGCTCATCGGAAACGATGTTGGAACGTTATCTACAGTGAAGGTGTGGTTATCCTCTCAATTTGGCATGAAAGACCTGGGTGAAGCGAGGTATGTTCTGGGGATCAAGGTAACTCAATATCGCCAGAATAAGATTCTCTCGCTGTCACAGTCAGCCTACATAGATACTATCTTGGTCAGATTCAGTATGCACAACTCCAAGAAGGGACTGGTTCCATTCAAACATGGAATGAAGTTGTCCAAGGATCAGAGTCCTAAGACTCCCGAGGAGAGGGCAGAGATGCAGAAGATACCTTATGCTTCGACAGTAGGGAGTCTGATGTATGCCATGCAGTGCACGAGACCAGATATATACTACGCAGTAGGCATGATGGGCAGGTATCAGTCAAATTTGGGTCCAGGGCACTGGACTGCTGTGAAAAGTATACTCAAGTATCTCCGTAGGACGAGAGATTATAAGTTAGTTTACTCTTCACAGGAACTGATGCCGATTGGATATACAGATTCTGACTTTGCGTCAGATCAGGAATCCAGGAGATCGACGTCAGGGTTTGTGTTTTCATTAGGAGGAGGAGCTATCATTTGGAGGAGCGTGAAGCAGGGATGCATCGCGGATTCGACGACAGAGGCTGAGTACGTTGCGGCGTGCGAAGCAGCTAAGGAGACAGTGTGGCTCAAGAAGTTCCTCACGGACTTAGGATGCGTACCGGGAGCTCAAGATCCTATTGTCCTTTACTGTGACAATAGTGGAGCGGTAGCACAATCCAAGGAGCCAAGATATCACCAGAAGAGCAAGCATATCGAGCGGAAATACTACATTATCCGGGACTTGCAGAAGCGAGGGGAGGTAGCAGTGACTCAGGTGGCATCTGCAGATAACATGGCGGACCCTTTCGCAAAGGTGTTACCGACCAAGGCTTTTGGGAAGCACATGGATGCCATGGGAGTTAAGATTGTTTTTCCCCGCTAGGCCAAGTGGGAGATGTTGTAGCTCGTGTATCATTAGCGTGGATTTTCTGTATTAACATTAATAAAGATGACTTTGGTTATTGCTTTAATTAGAACACTATTGTGGTGTATGATAATACTCATATAATAAAAGGACCCTAGGGAACACAGTAGGCCACTGAGGTGCATGGAGGATCCATGCTTGGGAGACCCAGTGGACCAGTTCTGTGTAGACCTAGAACTAGTTCACAGCTTTGGTGATGCTGGTCGCTTCACCGAGAATAAGCTGTTGGCAGGTACAGGATGTGGTGAAGTCTCCACCACGGGAACGTGGGATTCCCATTCACCTGACCAAGCACGATGATCGTATTGAACAGGAACCAAGACGGTGCACAGTTCAGTGATTCAGACACTGGTGCAGAAACCGTCTTACTACTATAGATTATCTGTCCTTAACCCTGAGGGACCATGCTCACTAGGCCAACCAGTTGTCTAGTGCTTTGATGTGCCAACGTGTGCGGACCTTCCATAGTCCAATACCACGGTACGTTGGGTTACCCGGCTGGCGCTTGAGTGACATGTAATCCCTGCAGGTTATCCGACGTCCAGTGTTGGATGGGTGCGTTTTGATGAGTCAATCTGTCCACACAGTTAACCTAGGCCTGGTGGTTGTCAGTATGACTGACGATGTTCCGGATGCTAGGCATAGCACCGAAAGGTGTGTGGTGTTATAGATGACAAGTCATCAAACCCTAGTCAGATAATCGATCGGGATCTTACGGTGCTCCCCACCGCCCGAGTCATTATGGCACCAGTAATAGGAGGGATAAGGACTATCGGAGTATAGTAGAGAACAGGGTTACGAGGGAGTAACATAAGTTTAGGATCACTAGAGTTCAACTCGCGTCGCACTCTGGGTGGCTACGCGGGTTAATCGGATTAGGACTGATTAACGGAACTTTCGGTGTGTCACCGGAACAGTTAATCAGGGATCCGGTTGCAGCCAGAGATCCCGAACCCTGAAGGTTCTACCCTGTCGTTGCATATAGGAATTGTTCCCCGACCTAGTTGGATACGTTGGATGCAAAGTAGCGCGATGGAGCGCAAGCCCGGAGCCTAAGAACCTAATTCATATATGTTACGGGCCGTAGGGGTATTTTGGTAAATACTAAAATATGGCTCAGAACATATTGAATATGGATCTTAGAATGAGCGGAATAATTTCAGGAGCTCATAGGTACTGACGGAACTCGATTCCGAGTAGCGCACCTCACTCAGTCTCTCTTTCAGTTTTTCACTTTTCGTAAAGGGCTTTTTGGTCCAGGCTTCACGATAGACATTGGAAATCCCTAAAAACCAACCCCCCTCATCCTAATCCTATTAGGGCCGGCCCTAGCTTGCCCAAGGCACTAGGAGACCGGCCCTATAAGTAATAGGGAGGGGGAGGGGCCGGCCTTTAGTGCTCCCCCTCTCCAAAATCCGAACCCCCCCTTTGTCCTCCTTTGTGGTTTCGGCTAAGGAAAAGAGAGGAAGAAGAAGGGAGAAGAAAGAGGAAGGAAGGAGAAGGAAGAAGAGAGAAAGAGGAGGAGGAAATCTCGCGGCTAGCCATCGTCTTCGCAATAGATTCCTCCGTCGGCTCGTAATCCTTGCACATAGAGACGGGATTTCGAGGATTCTTCAATTCGCAAAGGACAAGGTGCTATCCGACAGTTTCCCTTGCGATTCAAGTGCGGTTCTTCATCGTTCCATCATTTCCGGATCATAGATCCATAAGGTATGATGATTCTAAATATCTAACTAGATGCATACATGTCTTCCGTAGATCGTAGTATGCCTCTAGGGTGTCCGCACATATGCTAAGATCATAGATTTGCATATATATTGTTTTGTAGAATTAATTGTAATGAAACATACACCGTATGATCTTTGGATCTATCTTTTGCTTCCGCTGCGAATCTGATAAGCGGATCCAATTCCAATAGTAACCCCATGACCAGCCAAGGAATGTGCTTCATAAGTTGAAAGGTTACACACCTATTCAGAAATTGATTATCAGGCCAAAATTTTGATATAAAATAGTACTACTACAATATTACTTGTTATGATTAGCTAGACGAGAAACTATATGGAATTTTTTCATGAAATATCTATTATATTAAGGGATTAGGGGTGTGGCCCCGATATATAACATTAAACAAAAGATATATATGGACCGTCTATCCATATACTCAAAGACGGGTGCAATTCACTTATACAACGATTGGGATTTAAGCACATACACTATTAGGCAAATAAAGAAACCGACTAAAATCAGTAACCACGATTAAGACAGGCCGATTAAAATTAATCAACCACGATTAAGACAGGCTGATTCATTAGTCTCACGATTGGGATTTAAGCACATACACGTCGGTAGGCTTTCAGAAACATTTGGACTTAAGAGTCCTACCTTAACCAACCTGTGAATCCTGTCTGAGGCTATGTGTCCAAGCCTTAGATGCCAAAGGAGTGTTGGATTATCTGAGAGATTTTTTCTTTTAGATGAATTAATCACACAAGCTTCAGTTATGTTATCCTGCTTATGATTGGAGTTAATTACATAGAGACCATTCTGTATCTTTCCCTTACAAACAAAGGAACCATTCAATTTAATTGACACACCAGAAGCATCAAATAAAACTGAAAAACCTTCATTATTCAATAAGGAAACAGAAATTAAATTACGTCTCAAGGACGGTACATAAAGTATGTCTCTAAGTAATAAACTTCTTCTATCAAGGAACTGCAAGATGACATCTCCAACTGCTTCAGCCTCTGCCACGGCCTCAGTTCCCATGCTTAGGATTATCTCCCCATCACCCAGTTTTCTTGTCTCCTTGAACCCCTGCAAATTATTGCAAGCATGGTTAGTGGAACCAGAATCCACAATCCATGAAACTGAAGAACAGCTGGATGCTACAAGGGATTCCACTATATGGATTTGAGATATACCTGTCTCAGCCTTCTTGGGAGTCGCGCGGCAGTCGCCCTTCCAGTGCCCCTTCTTGCCGCATCCGAAACATTTTCCTTTGGGCTTCACCGGACTATTCTGCTTGGGAACCTGCAACTGCGCCTGGCCCATCTTCACGGGCTTCTTAGACTTTCTTTTCTAAAACTTGCCCTTAGCTTTCAGAGAAGAATTCCGCTCCATGTTTAGGGATTGAGTTCCTGCCTTCATCCCGTCCTCTACCGTCTAGAGCACCGCTAGGAGCTCTGCGTTAGACATCTCCAACCGGTTAAGGTTGAAGTTGGTAACGAAGCCCTCAAACGCTCCTGACAGAGACGCGAGGAAAATATCGGTCTGGATTTCTGCATCCAAGATGACATCGAAGGAACCAAGCTCGTTCACATAGCCAAACAACTTCAGTATATGATCCCGAACTAAAGTCCCCTCTGCCATCTTCGTGGACACCAATTTCTTGATGGTCAGGTAACGAGTTACCCGACTACGACCCTCGAACATTTCCTTCAGGTAGAGCATCATATATGAAGCAAAGGCCATGCCTTCGACTTGCTTCTGAAGGATGGTCTGCAAGGATGCCACAATATAGCACTTGCACATCACATCAGCATCTAGCCAGTCTTTCCATTCCTTTAACTGGGCCTCAGTTGCACTTGGTCCCGGCATGGCCGGTTGAGGGGTACTTAGGGCAATTGTGTGTTTGCCAACCCTTAGGACGAGCATTAGGTTACGCTTCCAGTCCTCGTAGTTTGGTCCCGTAAGTTTGTTATCATTAAGTATGGAGGCAAGGGGGTCGAGCTTGATCATGATTTCTGTAAACAATGGTTTAAAGCAATAGTTAGGGTCTACTACAATCTATTTCATGGAATTTAAAAATAGATAAAGTCTACTCCAGCCGCTATGTCTTCACCACCTCAAGTGGAGACATCCAGGAATCTAAATTCCCTGGGCTGGAGCACTGAGACTATCGGCCCTGAATTGAAGACAATATCTCGGTGAGAGCATGCAACCGCTTCTGCCAACGGGGTTTTTACGACCCAGTCTTCATCAGAATTACCCATGGTAAACTGAAAGACCTCCCAGTCTCCTTTTGGCCAGCTTTATGTGACCCGCATGCGCAGCAACATCGGCTTCACACAAGCTTTCGGATGCTTCCCACAAATCTAGGTGGTGTCGGCAGGGGGGTTCATAGGCTCCCACGGTGCAGGATAAAATCGTCACCCACTGCCACCGGCATCCTCCATGTCCCGAAGGAAACCACTAGGTGAACCAGCATGGAAGGAAACACAGCTCTCACCCGGTAGGAATATCGAACTGCGTACCTCCCACCCAGACCCTTAGCCGGTTGATTGTGGAGGCCAGGGGCTCCCCTTTGGAGGGAACCTCTTACATATCCCTTCTTTATGAGGTTTTATGCATATCTAGATAGGTCACGACCTCCTAGACATAGACCCTGGTCTATTGTGCTCCCACTAGGATTACAAACCCTCCTGCAAAGCATTAGTATCCTCGGAAAATATCATAGTCCCTATCTTGAATACTTAGCTTTTGCCTTTCTTACAAGGATCACATTACATAGATTCCAAGGATCCCGATACTTTACTAGTTTGCCCATAATCCTAAGATCTGGAGCCTAGCCTAAGGTCAACGTGGAAAGGACTCCCACTACGATGATGCCTCGTTCACAATTTGATGCCTGATGTCATAGTAGACCTCATCTCATTACAGGTTTCGATGCTGGCCAAATAGGGACATCCGACAACCTCCACCGGACCTCAACCTAATGGTGGCATAACCAAATCGTGATGAGTTCATACTACCATCAAACGTCATCTAGAAACGGGTATCACACAGTGAAATCCTAACCTAACTTGGTCGCTAGGACCACGTGGGGAAAGGGCATCCCACTAGGGTTATCATACTTCTTATGGAGACATTAGTTAATTATCTCTAAACAAATCTAACACTGCGTCTATCTCAGTACTTGGCTACCTGAACTACCACGAGAGCGGTTACCGCCTTTCCTTTTAGCTAGCCACCGGATTCGCACATGTTAGAAGCATATAGAGACACCGATGAATCTATAATTTTAGTACTAACCCTAAGCCTGATCTAGAGACAAACTCACAAGCAAGAATGATAATCACATTATCATCGGGGTTCTCTAAATACTGAATAAAGAGAAACAACAGAGAAAGCATCCAAACTGAATCAAGTCCAGGGTCCGACCCCTGAACCTGAATAGCACAGCCAAGATATCCTGCTCTTCTGTTCTGCACGATTTCTGACGATGATCCCCTTTATCGCCAACGTGCACGCTTTTGCCGGGTCTTTGCACGCCATGGTACCGCTTGCCCGAACCGTGGATGTAGCATCATCTTCTTCTTCCTGTGACTGAAAAACTAACACGCTCTAAGCAAGTGCTCGTTCGAGTACAATTTCGCTAGAAAGTAAAGAAGCAATCCTAGAAATATGGCCAGGGAACCGAGGATGGTCAACCCCCACCCTCGCCCATCTAGAGCCTTACAAATCCACAATAATAACCAATGCAAAATTAAATCCGGGGTCCGACCCCCGGATGCATGCAATCACAGATTACTATTCAGCGCGGCACCTGCAAAAAGACGATACATAGCACACTCCATATGCATGATCTACGCCGAACCCCGACGAAAACATATACCATCATATATTCACATGATGTTTTCACGAATTCATGCATGAAACATACACCAAAGCGTGCTCTGATACCAATTGTTGGAATTGGGTTCCGCTAATCAGAGTCGCAGCGGAAGCAAAAGAAAGATCCGAAGATCATACGGTGTATGTTTCATTACAATTCGTGATACAAAACAATCTACATGCAAATCTATGATCTTAGCATATGTGCGGACACCCTAGAGGTATACTACGATCTACGGAAGACATGAATGCATCTACTTAGGTGTTTAGATTCATCATACCTTATGGATCTATGATCCGGAGATTACGGAACGATGAAGAACCGCACTTAAATCGCAAGGGAAACTGTCGGATAGCACCTTGTCCTTTGCGAATTAAAGAATCCTCGAAATCCTGTCTTTGAGTGCAAGGATTTCGAGCCGAAGGAAGAATCCGTTGCGAAGACGATGGCGAGCCTTGAAATTTTCTCCTCCTCTTTCTCCTTTCTTCCTTCTCCTTCCTTCCTCTTTCTTCTCCGTTCTTCTTCCTCTCTTTTCCTTGGCCGAAACCACAAAGGAGGAGGACTAGGGGTCGGATTTTTGGAGGGGAGGGAGTAGAACCATTAGGGCCGGCCCTCCCCTCCCTATTTCCTTTATAAGGCCGGTCTCCCATGGCTCCAAGGAGCCTAGGACCGGCCCCTAGGTGGATAGGGATGAGGGGGGGTCGGATTTAGGTCTCCCGGGTGTCTATCGTGAAGCCCGGACGAAAACGCCCTTCACGAAAAGCGGAAAACTGAAAGAGAGACTGAGTGAGGTGCGCTGCTCGGAATCGAGTTCCGTCAGCGCCTATGAGCTCCTGGAATTATTCCGCTTATTTTAAGATTCATATTCAATGTGTTCTGAGCTATATTTCAGTATTTACCAAAATACCCCTACGGCCCGTAACACACGTGAATTAGGTTCTTAGGCTTCGGGCTTGCGCTCCACCGCGCTACTTCGCATCCAACGTATCCAACTAGGTCGGGGAACAATTCCTATATGCAACGACAGGGTGGAACCTTCAGGGTTCGGGATCTCTAGCTGCAATCGGATCCCTGATTAACTGTTCCGGTGACACACCGAAAGTTCCGTTAATCAGCCCTAATCCGATTAACTCGCGTAGCCACCCAGAGTGCGACGCGAGTTGAACTCTAGTGATCCTAAACTTATGTTACTCCCTCGTAACCCTGTTCTGTACTATACTCCGATAATCCTTATCCCTCCTATTACTGGTGTCATGATATGACTCGGGCGGTGGGGAGCACCGTCAGATCCCGATCGATCATCTGACTAGGGTTTGATGACTTGTCATCTATAACACCACACACCTTCCGGTGCTATGCCTAGCATCCGGAACATCGTCAGTCATACTGACAACCACCAGGCCTGGGTTAACTGTGTGGACAGATTGACTCATCAAAACGCACCCATCCAACACTGGACGTCGGATAACCTGTAGGGATTACATGTCACTCAAGCGCCAGCCGGGTAACCCAACGTACCGTGGTATTGGACTATGGAAGGTCCGCACACGTTGTCACATCAAAGCACCACACAACTGGTTGGCCCAGTGAGCATGGTCCCTCAGGGTTAAGGATATATTATCTATAGTAGTAAGACGGTTTCTGCACCAGTGTCTGAATCACTGAACTGTGCACCGTCTTGGTTCCTGTTCAACACGATCATCGTGCTTGGTCAGGTGAATGGGAATCCCACGTTCCCGTGGTGGAGACTTCACCACATCCTCTACCTGCCAACAGCTTATTCTCGGTGAAGCAACTAGCATCACCAAAGCTGTGAACTAGTTCTAGGTTTACACAGAACTGGTCCACTGGGTCTCCCAAGCATGGATCCTCCATGCGCCTAAGTGGCCTACTGTGTTCCCTAGGGTCCTTTTATTATATGAGTATTATCATACACCACAGTAGTATTCTAATTAAAGCAATAACCAAAGTCGTCTTTATTAATGTTAATACAGAAAATCCACGCTAAGGACACACGAGCTACAACAGTTCTCGTACGGGCAAGGGCAAAGCGGACAAAATCTTGTGTGTTTGGGGCGGATGTTACAAAATGGTATCAGAGCCGGTTCTCCTCGGGATGGGGGGGGTCTAACCCTACACGAGGACGTGTAGCCCTAAGGGGGGTGGATATTGACGACCAAGATCCAATAGGCCAACAACCAAGAGCCAAGACTCCTGAGGCGGGAATGCCAAGATGGATGAGGTGAGGTGAGGTGAGGTAAGGTGTACAAGGTCATGAGTTAGCCCCACATCGCCTGGAGAGAAGGAGATCATGATCTATTTATATAATTTCCCCTCCCAAACATAGAAGACGCGTTTTAAAACCGTGCGCCACTACGGATTTTGTAAGACCTCCGTAGTTAAGCGTGCTCGGGTGAGAGTAGTACCAGGATGGGTGACCTCCCTGGGAAGGTCTCGTGCGGGCATGGGCAAAGCGGACAATATCTTGTGTATTTAGGGCGGATGTTACACCTTGGTCCTGTTTGGGAGGCGGTGTGGACGAGGTGGGCCCGAGAGCAGTCGAAGGGGCGAGGGTCGCGGCAGTGGTGGGAGCCTCCTGCCCGCCTGCTCTCAGGGTGTCCGCCTGAGGAGTCGGTGGTGGGGCTCCGCTCGGCAGGGCCTCTGACCCGCTGGCGGCAGTGGGAGCTTCTGGTTCGCTCCGTCCTGCCGCCTGGACAGAGGGAGGCGTGACCGGAGCCGAATCTCCTTGGGCAGTGGCGCCGGAGGTAGCTCGAGGTGGAGGAGGAGGGTTGGCGGGCTCTTCATCCTCGGAGGTCGTCCATTCGACCTCCGAGTCTAACCCCGCCGCCTTCAGGGCTTTTCGCCGCTTACTGACTAAGGATCTCCTTATTAGGCACGATATTCTTCTTGACCCCTGCAGTCGGTGTGCTTTCGAAGAGGAAGATGCCAACCACGCCATCTTTTGGTGCTCTTGTGCTAAGGATATCTAGAGACAATTACCTATTGGTGGGTTGGCTCCGACATGTACTAAGGACTCCATGAAGGCCTGATCGGTGCTGACCCATTCTCCTTCCAGTGCTGCCTGCGCATCAATGCAGTGTGGAGAATTTGGCTTGATCCAAATGGAGAGCTATTTGAGGGAAGCTCCAAGAACCCTTATGTGGTCTCTAGGCTTGTATCTTGACTTTGCGTGAATTTTTAGATGCTAATAGTGGGTCGGTTTCTCTGCAGGTGCATGGCCATCGCATGGAGCAGATATTCTTCAACCGGCGCCCCCCCGGTGATGGATGAGTTTAAGCTCAATTTCGACGGTGCGCTCAAGCAAGGAGCGTGGATAGGCGGTGCTGGCTTCATCATTAGAAACCAATGGGGAACAATTCTGGCGGCGGGTGCTATCCCCAGTGAGGACTTCCTCGGTGGTGGATGCGGAGGCTAGGGCGTTGTGGGAGGGTCTCCGTGCTGCTTCATCCTTGGGTGTTGCAAATACCATTTGGATTGAAGGGGATTCGACAACAATCATCGACTGGGTCAAGCAAAGGTGCAGTGATCACTACCTACGTCAGGATATGGCTTTCATGCTACAAGTTTACCCATGTGTCCGATGCTCCCATGTTTACCGTGAAGCTAATGCCGCAGTAGACCACTTAGCGATATTTTTCTTGTATGTACTCGCGTTTTGTGCTAATATAAAATTACTTTTGCCACAAAAAAAGGGGTAAATTACACATAGACCCCCTGTAGTTTGACTGATTATCACTTACACCCCTTTATGTTTAAGACCCTACAAATGCCCCCCAATAGTTAGAAAAACCATACTCATAGACCCCCTATGCAGGGGTGCTAGTGAAGTGTTTTTCAAACTATAGAGGGTATTCGTAGGGTTTTAAACTTAGGGGGTGTAACTGATAATCGAGCAAACTAGAGGGGGTCTATGTGTAATTTACCCAAAAAAAAAAAAAAAAGTAATGGTCAGGAATTCTAACCGCTCCAACTGTTAGGGGTCCAGCAACTGTAACCGGACCGAAATGCCGACTGCCGAGCGCGCGTGAGCTGTAACCCGCGGGAACCACACCGGCCGTAAATTATTTGTGGGCCGACGGTCGGAAGATAAGCCCACCGGTTCTGCTCCGCTCATCCTGACGAACGAGGACCGGTTCCACTCCCCGAACGGAAAAGCCAGAGGAGAGGCGAGGGGGCAATGGCTTTCCGGGCGCTGGACGAGATCACCGCCGGCGAGATCTCGGCCCTCGGGATACCGTCGGACGAGGCGGAGAGGCTCCACGAGGGCCTCGCTCGGGTGCTCCGGGAGCACGGGAGCTCCGGGCCGGAGGCATGGAGGAGCATCTCGAGGCAGCTCCTGCACCCAGATCTCCCCTTCTCCTTCCATCAGATGATGTACTACGGATTGTACAAAGGCTACACTTCCGATACACCCCCTGCTTGGATTCCAGACAGGTACCCTCCCCCCCCTAATTGTGCTTTCATTCTCATTCGCCGCATAAAAGATTGGGTCATCATCGTCTGGTGTTTGAGTTATCAGAGAGTGCATAAAAAACTATCAATTCGTCTCCATTAGCCGTACAACAACTTCAAAGTTGGGTGTTAGATTGCCCTATTGTGAGAATAGTTAACATTGGTAGTCGAAACTGGTTGTTGGTGGTGATACGAGGGGGAGAGAAGGAGGATCAAGGCGTTTTGGAGCGACGGGAAATCCTTCATGGCAGCGATTCCGAGCGAGGAACATGGCATCCGATATCATCTTTGAACCTCGACTTTCCTGCTTTGACGGTAATAATTACACCCATTGGAGAATCTGGATGCGATGTTTATTCAAATCCCACGATCGGTGGGATCTGGTGGAGAGCGGCCACACCGAAGGACACGGTAGGATGTTTGAGACGCTTCCCCGGACGAAGAAGGATGCACTGCACGAGAAGAAAAAGAAAGACGCAATGACCCTGTTCAGCATCTTTCAATCAGTGAATGTGTCGGTCTTTGATAGGATACAAAGGCAAAAAGGTCTAAGGATGCGTGAGATCAATTAGAGAAGATTAATAGTGGAGAAGCTAAGGCGAAGATAGCATGTAGGCCCTGAGGAGAATTCGGAGGTTTGTGGATGAAGGAACCGAGTTTATTGAAGAATATGGAGGGAGAGTGGTTGCGGTGTCTAAAAACTCCGCATAAGTGTCAAAGAGTTGGAGGATGTAAAAACCGCTGAGAAAATCCTCTGCACCTTTAACAAAAAATTCGATTGCATCGTTGCAGGCTTGCAGCAATCAAAGAGTCAAAAGACATCGACGAGATGACAGTTGATGATCTTGTGGATTCCCTACGACCCCCATGAGCATCGATTAAATCAAGGGTTAATGTGTGAGAGGTCCCTGACAACAGATCCATCCCGTGAACAGGACCCCCTAAAGTTTCTTTTAGACTAAGGTCCCTGCCTTTTTTAGTAAACCCGAAATTACCCTTTCCATGTTTTCTTCTCTCATCTCTCTCTCGACGCGACCATCGCCAGTGAGGATGGAGGAGGTGGGGCTCCGACTGGTTCATTGCACCCCACCCCGACAGCAGCCACCGCCGACCGTGCATCGCACCCCAACTCGATGACAGCCACCGCCGGTGAGGAGGGAGGAGGTGAGGCTCCGGCTGGTGCATTGCACCCTACCCTGACGGCAGCCACCGTCGACCGGTGCATTGCACCCCAACCCAATGGCAACCATCGTCGGTGAGGTAGGGTTCGACGGCAGTGAGCAGCGGAGGTGGGCAGTTCTAGCCGTTCGGTTCACTGGTTCGGTGGCATTGTTAAGAAAATTTAAAACACATTAAAGGGTATTTCCTTCCACAGGTTTTCAGAGTCCTTTAGCTTAATCGGTCTCTTTGTCAGGGATGGCTCACTAAGTCCCTCTTAAATCAAAGGTCGGATGAAGCTATAGAGAAAGTGCTTAGCACACAATTTAAATTGGAGGCAAAGGTCAAGGAGGACATCGAGGAGGAGGATTGAACCGTGAATGTGGCAGTGATCGTGGCCGTGGTTGTGATGCGACACTTACCCATGACTATGAGGAAAGGCATCAAAATCCAAACATGCCAAGAGGATGAGGAAGAGGAAGAGGTAACTCATACAACAATACCGAAAGGTATGACAAATCTCATAGTCATGTCATTATTACAAAAGATACGGATCAAGTGATGAAGGGAATACATTAAAATTTGTAGAAAATCATAATGATATATGTTAATCCTATGTATAGCCTTATGCATATATCCTTCTTTTGTATAGGAGCCTCACATGAGGACAATATATATTTGTCCATTGGTCATAATGAGATATGATTCATTCTCTCCCAAAACCCTAGCATACATCTCTCTCTCCTAGGGTTACTCGTCAGTCGTCATATGGTATCAGAGCATCCCCTTACTCCTTTCCGACTTCGATCTCGTTGTTGCCTCTTCGATTGGCTTTCTGGTTCGCCAACCTTCCTTCGATCGGATCTCCCTGGCTCTTGAGACTCTTCTTGCTCCCTTCCTCATGCCTGTATCTCCTACGCCACCACCATTACCTCCTCTGCCACAATCGCTCCTCCTACTCCCTTCTTTGAGCCTCTACCTCCTGCGACTACTGTTTCTCCTCATCGCTACTCTCCCATTTCTCTTCTGATAGCACAGGTCCCGTGTCACCCACTCGTCCACCTATATTTCCTTTTCCTCAGTCGTACTCTCGACGCCACATCACTGCCTAGCTTCCTACCTTGCCACCCCCGAGGGTGACTCCATTGGTACTTTGCCTGCTTTGAAGGGCCCGCGTCTGGCAAATGTGGATTCTCGTTCCCCTTCCCGTTATCCCAACGCATCAACTACCTGACCATTTCGGATATTCTTTCAACCATTTTGGCTTTTTTCCAGTCACCACTTACTTGTACTAGTTCCACGTCTACCTTATTACCCTTCACACTGACCAGCAGCCCCGATCTTATTGAGATGCACTTAAGTCCTCAGTGACGACATGTTATGGAAGATGAGTTTCAATCTTTTGAGTAGATGTAGACATGTGATGTCATTCCCCTACCGGTAGGTGTTGAGTCTATCTACTGCAAGTGGATCTTCAAGGTCAAACATTGACATGATAGTTCCATTGAGCGGCACAAGGTCCACATAGTTGTTAGGGGCTTCACTCATGAGTATGGGATCGAATACAATGCGATTTTTTACATCCGTGGCACAGATGACCATGGTTTGGAGTCTACGGGCAATCTTTGTTGCCCCTCTTTCAATTGGATGTGAAAAATATATTTTTTCATGGTGATCTCTCCGAGGTTGTCTACATGTAGCCTCGTCTGTGTTTCAAGTTTCAATATTCGTCAGCATGTCTGTCGCCTCCGCCTAGCCATCTACATGCTCAAACAATCCCCTCACGCTTGGTTTGGGCACTTTCGTGACATAATTACAGAGGCCAGTTTCATTGAGAGCTCCCAAGATCGCTCACTGCTTGTGCAGTCCTCATCGTTGGGCTGGTCCATCATTCTCCTTTACATGGACTATAAAATCCTTACATGCAATGACTCGGTTTAGATAGATTGTTGGTCAATTGGTCTACCTCTGTATCACTAGGTCCGACATTGCCCATGCATTCATCATCTTTAGCTAGTTTACCGAGGCCCCTCCTCTCATCACAACTGTGCCCTCATGCAGATCTTCGGTACCTTCGAGGAACCATCACTTGGTCCCTCTTTCTATCCTTTACTTCATTGTTCTATATGCCTACTCTGATGCTGATTGGGCTGGAGACCCGACTATCCGTCGCTCGATTACTGGCTACTGTCTGTTTTTGGAGATTTACTAATCTCATGGCGTAGCAAGAAGTAAAAGGTTGTTTCTCTCTCTAGCACTGAGACATAGTTTAGGACCATGACCACCACGACCAAGGAGATTGTTCACCTGCATTGTCTCCTTGGGGATTTAGGAGTTGAGATTTTTGTGGTAACCGTAGTGTTATATATATTGCTAGCAACTCAGTTTTCCACGAGAGGACGAAGCACATCAAGATTGATTGCTACTCCACTCGACAACACTATGAGGCCCAGACTCTCTCTCCCCTTTATCTCTTCTCTACAGAGCAAATCGCTGACTTCGTCACGAAGTCTCTCCCAACCCTTCGGTTTCAGTTACTTGTTAGCAAGCTCTTGGTGTTTGATCCACTGTGAGTTTTAGGCAGGTGTTTGCCTATGTATAGCCTTGTGCACATATCCTTCCATATTGCTAATTCGCAACGCGGCGGAATTAAGTGACAACACTATATGGTACTTGGACTCAGAGTGTAGTTACCACATGTGAGGGAAGGAGGCTATGTTTGTGGAGTTAGATGAGAAAGTTGGTATCATGGCATTATTGAAAAATTCCGATTAGGGTAAAAGGGAATATTTTGATCCGAGTACATAATGGTGACCATCTTATTATTTATGATGTTGTTTATGTACCCATATTAGGATGCAATTTGTTGAGTGTTGGCTAATTTCAAGAGAAGGAGCATGTGTTGCATATTGAGAACGGTTATACTGAGCATGTGAAGGCTTACAAACTCTATAATCCGATTACACAAAAGGATTTGCCTAGTGGAGATGTAATCTTTGACAAAGCCTATGCATGGGTTTTAAAAAAAAAGGAAGAGATGCATGACATTGACATTGACCTTGAAGAAGACAAAGAAGGCTAAGGAAAACATACTCCAAATTCTCCTCGCACTCCACATAGATCACTTCCCTTGTCTAGTCCTCTATCTTCTACTTCAAAAAAACAACCTAGAAGGACCATACCTGAAATATCACAATACATTCGAAATTGGATGATTTTATTGTTCCTGATGATACTAGAAATCAAGAGTTCATGGGATCAAGTAAAACCCTCACTAAATTGGGCACAATGCCAATAGTCACTATATATACAAGGGAGATATGTATGGTCGCCAACATGGTGAGCATACACACAAGTAAGAGAGAGAGAGAGAGAGAGAGAGAGAGAGAGAGAGAGAGAGAGAGAGAGAGAGAGAGAGAGAGCTACAATCAGTCCGCTAACAACACCGATCAAACTCACGGTGGATCATAGACCAAGAGTTTGTCAACTAAGTAGCTAAACAATGAAGCATGAGGGATTTTGTGAACAAATCTGCAAGCTGAGCATCGGAAGACAAATCTGGCAAAGCGATGATGCTGGCTAGGTGTGCTGACGAACAAAGTAGCAGTCAATCTCATTATGCTTCGTGTGCACGTGAAAAATTGGGTTGCTACTTGCTAGCTATCTTGAAAGCACCCTGGTTAACACAATGGAGGGGAGTAACTGAAGTAGACTAAACTCCTAGGTCGACAAGCAGACAGGGAAGCCAGATGATCTCTCCAATCGTATTGGCCATAGTCCATAGTATGGTATTGTTTGTTGTTTTATCCCTTCTCGTTATCATTGTAAGTGTTGTTTTATCCGAAAATACCCTTATCTTTAATTTCTGCATATAGATTAATTGACATAGATCTTATTCTGCATTACCTATTGCTTCCATCTATAAGTCTAGATCTATTAGAAGCCTCATAAAATGTTGGCAAAAGTCAATGTTCGGCTGCAAAAATTAAGAAGGCCCATTTTTTTGGACCCTCTAGTTTACTTATCAAGAATCCAAAACCACTTTTGCAATGCAAGTTTAACTCAAACTTAGATCTGATTGCCCTTTAAAATTCAGGAATTATTCCCTAGGTTCCATCAAAATCCCAGTCTACCCAAGTCCCTTTTTGCCTGTATGAATTTGGTTCCAGAGCTTATCTCTTTATTCGTGTCCTGCTGTATTGTGAATCCTCGGCAATCTAGATAGTGACCTTTTTCTGGTTGTTTATCAATTTCTTATGACTGTTAACCACAAGGTTGCTCTCTTCTTAACTAATGGTTTTGTGTGAAAATTGCTGCCATCCTTGTTCGTGGAAGATGCCTATTGATGTGTTGTAACCTTGAAAAATATGTTGACATTCTTATATGAGAATTAATGCAGATTAAGGACGTAAGACATTGGGAGCTGTGATAGACTTCAGTTATCTTGGATTTTCATCTCTAGAAGATTCCTCTAGACCTTGAAATGCTTCTGTTTACCAAGAAAGAAATCGAATAGTGTACCACATATATTGGTTTTAGTTTAGCTCCTTTTGTGGATTACTGCATATTGACATGTCGGAAATAACATCATGTAGCCTCACTGTCTCAGAAGTTTACCTGAGCCTTTTCTTTGGTGGAGTCTCTTTCTAGTTATAACTCGAGCACCTGGGTGTTAGTCCCAACAGATCATGCTTATGTGTTTCCTATGAATTTTTCTTATTACATTACCTCAACGTCTTCCCTTCTTGTATTTATTGAATATTGCGTAATTATTGCCCTTCCTTACCTCCACTCTTCTGAAAGTAGAAACTGAAATTCTTGTGCCAATAAAGATCGAAAGTGCATAATCTTTTTTGATTTTCAAGAAGATTTCCGCTGAAGCTTTTCCCTATAATTATTTTTTGGTGATTATGTTATGAGAACATAGTTATACTTCTGATAACCATTTGTAAACAAAAATCTGAATGTCCACTTATCATTTGCAGAAACTGAATATAATTTGGTGTTTACAAGTGTACAATAAAAAAGACTGATGCAATGTCTTTGTAATTTAAGGTATAGGGAGTTCACTTCTGAAATCATTGTTTATCAGGGCAGCTTGTCTTAATGTTTTTAGCTATATTTTTTGTTAGGGGTCAGTAGTGTGAAAAAGAAACATATCAGTTCTTACCTGGATCCCAAATTGCAAAACAAGCAGTAAATTTTATGTAGGATCCTTGCTGTATCAAAATATAGTGTGAAATTGATAGTTGTTGAAGAACAAATTGAATGAATATGACATCATCGATGCAAAACATTTCTTGTCCGTCTTTGAATTTATCAGAATTGGCAGCTGCCGCTGAAAACATGGTAGTGGACGAGTAAGTCTACCATTGCAAGAAGCTGTTGCATAGAGCAATACTTCTATAGGATAAACGGAATCCAATATCTCATCTTATATTTTGTTTTCAAGTACCAAGTAATGAGTACTCATGAGATTCACCTTTGAAATTCATAGTTACACCACTATGACACGATGTTTCTTAAAAAGTCTAATTAATGTTCCATGTGTGTAATGTAGAGAGAACGCGGTTCTGACCAACATAGGGCGAGTTTTAGAGAGGCGTGGAAATGAGTTTCTCGGCTTGAAGTACAAGGATCCAATCTCGAGCTTCTCTGACTTTCAGAAGTTTTCTGTCTCAAACCCTAAGGTATTACTCACAGCATCCTAATAGCTTTCTTTGCTGAGTTTGCGAAGTTTAATTTATCTTGAACTTGGATTTGCTACATATGTGCTTCTTTATATTATAGGATTATTGGCAAATGGTTTTTGAGGAGATGAGTATATCATTTGCTGTGCCGCCATCGTGCATCTTAGGTGAACATACTTCTTATCTTGGAGGTCAATGGTTACCAGGAGCTTCGTTAAATTCTTCTAGCAATTGTTTGAGTTTATGTGATAAAAGGGGCCTGGATGATGTAATGGTTATATGGAGGGATGAGGGATATGATGCTTTTCCTGTGCATCGTATGACGCTAAAGGAATTACGGACGGAAGTCTGGTATGGCTATGTTACTTATATGACCTGATAGAAAGTGGTTATTGACCATGAACATGAGCTAGTTTTCAAGAATTGTGTTTTCTCTTCTTGTTATATTGTTTAGTTTAATGCTTGTTGTCTATCTAACATAAAATAATAGGTAGTTTCTTTTCACCTTGGTTCTTTGGCTTATAAGTTATAGTCCATGCCTCAAAGGTAACAACATTTGCCTTCGTCAAATCTTGATATCGTTCCTCCTCGGTTGTTGGGTGTAAACTATGTAACCAATAAGGTAGGTCTCTCAACCATCCAACTGGCTTCTAGGTTTCATTTTCAGTTCCTTTCTTGCTCAAAGTTGCCTTGGCTGTAGTTCAGCATAAGTTATGTTTGAGATCAGATTAAGGGCTAATCATAAAACATTATTAATGTATGGATTATATTTGATTCCTAAAGCCAATCCCATGTAAATAAGATAAGGCCTATTGGTTAAGATAATTAATTAAAGAAGATTTACATACAAAAACATTTCATTTCACTTGTTCATTGAACATTGACTTGGATTTTTTTTATTGTTTATGGTCTACTTCACTTGGGAAAAATAGATTTTCTGCTTTCTTTTCCTAAGTTTAGGAAATACTGTACCATAACGATAACCATAACCATCATGCCATGTCCCATCTACTTGGGATCGGTTTTATGAATACTTCTTCGCCGTTCATTTTTATTTAGGGCTATATCTGTTGTCAATGAAAGTTTTTCCATGTCTTTTCTAACAGCTTCCATCAATGTTATTCTAGGTCTTCTACTCCTTGGACCTTCCACACTAATCTAGGACGCTCTCCTTATCATCATAGTTACCAAATCGGGCGTTTTTTTGAAAAAAACGCGTATAAAACGCGTATCGATCCGAAGTCGTAGTAAACAGGAAAAAAACTCGTTTTTTTGAAAAAAAAACGTTCGTACGCGTTTTATATGCGTTTAAAACGTAAAAAACACGTATAAAACGCTTATAGAACACGTCGGATTTGGTCTGGGTTTAAATTGGGTTCGGGTTTTATTTTGTTCGTGCTTAATAAACGCATATGTTATATGTTTTGAACTTTTGATTACTTAATGTTGGAAAATGACATATATACATACTTGGTATAATTTTTAAGATTTTTTTTGTTTTTTCCGATGTTTTCACGTTTTTTTCCCATTTTTTCCATTTTCATTGTATTTTTCCGATTTTTTCCCGTGCCGTTTTTTTCCCGTTTTCCGACTTGGTAACTATGCTTATCATGGCTGCCTCTACTCTATGTTGTACATGGCATAACCATCTTAATCTATTCTCCATAAATACCGATGGTAGGATTAGAACCCTGATCATCTATATAAATATCAATATGCTTAACCAATATACTACCAGGAACACATAATTGATTGCACAACCGACTTGTGTGATTTAGTTTAAATTATCCGAACTCTGAAGTGATAGGATTAATATAGTTTTTGTAAGGGTAATATATTGGAGTTATCTAAACTCTGAAGTGATAGGATTAACATAGCCACAAGTTTTGGTCTTAATGGAGATTAAAAATGATTTATCATAATATGGGATACAACTACTCAATTTTATCGATTTTAATTGACACTTGCAATTTGAAATTATCCAATTGATTTGAAACTATAATCTTATATCTAGGTTGTCATTTTGATCCAAATCTCTTCCATTCTCATAGGCATCCTTGT
The DNA here is from genome assembly GCA_947650365.1 of Chamaelirium japonicum. NCBI lineage: Eukaryota > Viridiplantae > Streptophyta > Magnoliopsida > Liliales > Melanthiaceae > Chamaelirium > Chamaelirium japonicum. Next base: position 17,909,388 of record OX393555.1, on the reverse strand, counting down.
TTATGCTTGTAGCCTTCTTGTCATATACTTTGATCATAATCTAACCAAATTTTCATTTTGATGGAAACACGGTTTCTCTTAAGACTGATTTGAATGGAAACAAATTTTCTATGAAGAGGAGTGTACCATTGGTATGTTTTCTAGATGATATATTATCCTAGGAAAAAATATTTACTATATGGCCAGGTTTGGTCTTATGCGGACCATGTTTTTGGACAGAACACACAGGTTCAAGTGTGCACGCAAGAGTTTGTTATTCTCTTGAGTAGATAAAAGCTATAGTTGTGAAGCCTTTTAATATTTGCCATGTGAAGCAATTATTGTGATAGCATACATTAATTGTAGTGTTAGATTTAACAAAACACATCTCCCTCCGGTATTTGTGTTTTCTCAGCTACTACTTTGATTAAGAAGTTGGAGATTAGATGCGTTGATTTAAGATGAAGTAGAAGTTCTCTTTCACTGTCAAAGCTGAATAAAAACACAATAATATGACTAATTATTGGAGATTGCATTGATTGCTTCACAATATTTCATCATAGATTGGAAAAATAAACATGATAACTGAGAACAAATATTGATGAAAGCAACTTAACAACTATATCAAAACAATGAAGAAAAGGGTGTTGGTTCTACCTCATAAAGAATCAACTGAATGTTGTTTTGATCGTTCCTTCATCAAGATAAGAGTTGAAGATACATGATATTATTGTGGCAAGGTGCATGAGACATAAGTAAAACATGCTTAATATTGAATAATGGCATTAGAGCATCTTCATATGGGGATGGCCATGATAGGCTTTTTGTGGAAGACACAATATAATAGCTCTGAAGATTCATCCTTGATACAACCTTTTAGAGAACAGTATGGTATAGCTCTGTCTAAAGATTAAGAAAGAATGCATTGAGATGGTCAAGAAACAATCAAATTATTAGTGATATATAATTATATGGCCACTAGAATGTTGATCAGTATCTGAGCAGTATCATGAGAATTAGAAGAGAGATATTGTAATGGTGGCGGTGACCAATAGAAGTGATAGGAAGGCCATATGCATGTCTAATGTCCATCAGCTGATTTATCCCGACCGTATAGCCCTTAAATAGAAAATACCACCAATCAATGTCTATAGTCATTATCTGAGGACTTTCAAAAGGAAAAAGAAAAAAAAACATTATCTATTGCTAATCACCTGACTTAATTTCTTTAGATAGGTAGAAACATTATGATCCTGAATCCCTGATATATTTGAGAGATGCTCATTTTGATTGGATTACCTGTATGATAGTTTCCGTTGAGATCAGGGAAGAAACCGTTCTTATCATGATTGTTTAATGACTGAAATTAAATTTTCAAAGGAACATAAGTACTTATTAATATTCTCAAAAGTGTGTTTTTGTATGTACAGTACAGAAGTAGCTTTTCTTTCGTTTGTTCTAAAATATTAGAATCGAGTTACTAGGAAATTAATCATCAAGAAGTTTAATGGACTTGCAAAAGTAAAAGGTATTGTCTGTATGCTTTTTTACTTTACTGGAGCCTTGTATCCTATATGAAATTTATTGTTAAATAAGTTCTATAGGTTGGATTTTCTTTTGAAAAGTTGCTAACTATCTCTCTAAATGTGCTTTGCTTACTATCTGTTGGACTGGTTTAATTAGATGATTACTGTGCTTCCTTGGAAAGTTTTGAAAGAGTGATGCACCTGAACTTCTAACTTTTATAGTTCAGTTATTTGGTTATATCATATTTTTAATATATTCTAGTATGCAATTAAACTGACATGTATGCTGCTATCTAGGTTGTAAGTTACTGGAATAATTCATCTTAGTAAGTAATTCACAATGACATCCTATTTTGCAGTCTGGTTGCAAATGCACTCGACATGTTGGGCCTGACAAAAGGATCTGCCATTGCGATAGATATGCCGATGACTGTGAAGGCTATTACTATCTACCTCGCTATTGTATTGGCAGGCTATGTGGTTGTGTCCATTGCAGATAGCTTTGCTCCTCAGGAAATATCGACGAGACTCAAAATTTCCAATGCAAAGGCAATTTTTACACAGGTCAGTTTTCATTGTATCTAATCCTTGTTTCAACTCTTGTGGCCGAATGGCTTATACTATTGGCTCTTGCAAAATATAACTGCTGGTATAGCTAACTAAATCCTGTTAAATACTGATACCTCTTCCCTGTTGAAGTACCACCGTACATGTGCTTCTGATACTCCTATTACCCCCACGTGAAAGGAAGGGTGCTTGACTAGAGTCTCATGTGCTTAAAAACCTTTTTTTATTCCAATTTACAAAGAAACAGACAACATAAACTGACGTGCAGGGTGGGTTAACACTCGGGTTGTACTCGAAGTCCTATTTCAGCTTCTTCCCAATTCGTATTGAACGACTTCCCCTGTAATTCATATATGCAATGAATAGACTTCCTAGTCCTGTTAAATACTGTGCCTTATGGTAGTTGTATAAACCACATCGTTGCTATCAAGGCTCACCCTTGTTGGACCAAATAGAGTCTGTTTTGTGATTAAATTATTGAAGTGTGATGCTTGCTGGTGCATGCGGACGTCAAGAACATAAAATCTAGGAGCGGAGACAGCTGTTGTTCAAAGTGGCTCAAGGAATAAGAGTAAGGTTGGGATCTTGAACATGGTTTAGGAAACCTGGTTCAACATCATATTTACTGATACTTTCTTCTCAGAACAAGAGCAACTTCGGGATCGATGACAATTGGATCACAAAATGAAATACCGGGCTAATTGCTTGAATTTAAGTGGAGGATAAACTTTTTATAAACTTTCCTAGTTTTGGGGGTCTTTTGTTAGTTTCTAAGTGATTGGTTGAAATGATATGTTTAAATTAAGTTTTAGTGATCCAGATTGACCAACAACATACCGATCACTTAAATGATATGACAGATCATCAAATAACTTAAGCTATCAGCATTCAGCCCTACTTGTGACTAGCTTTGAGGAGAATAGGTCATGCGCGTGGTTACTAAGTGCCTCAACAATACCATACAGACTCCTCTCTTGTGCGTGACCCTCGTCCTCTTTCTTCCTCTCATATCCTCCATGAGAGGGGATAGTTCAGGTACCTTCTTTTTATCTATGCTGATTTCTTAGCATGGATTGGTGGGGACCATGTGGTTTCTTCTGGGGATTTTATATGTGATGTATGGTGAATATACTAGAGCAGATTTTATTAACAAGTGTGCTTTTTTTCAACAATATCCTGACTCTCTGCTGCAATTAAGCTACCAAAGTCCATATCTAAAGCATCAAAACCGACAACAATGCTAAATCCAACACATACTATGTGTTAGATAAATACATCGTTTTCCTTTCCAAACCCTTGAAACTTGCTGCTGAATTCCAATCAACAATCCTTTTGTTTCATAAAACCCATCTAGTATATATGCTAGACCTCAAATTTTCAACTTAATAATTCAAATCCATTCCATGATTGCATTATGTGAAGGCAGAAGATAAGTGACCGTATATTTCCCTGTGCAACCGCACAAAAAACATGGCGCACATGCAACCCCCGCATATGTGGTCCATGTGACTACACTTGTATTACCCAGTGTTTCTAAAATATACATTTGTCAATCTAGTTACTCTCAGAAGGGAAGATCTTTTGTAACAATTGAAGTATGATCAACGTGGGGGTCAAAAATCTGATTCACTCACATAAACTCAAAGATCCGGTGTAGCAGCTCCATCAAACCGAGCAAAATTGAAATCAAGCAGAAAGAAAAAAAAAACCCAACAAGAACACGAAGATTTACGTGAAGACCCTCTACAATTGAGAGGGAAAAACCACGAGGCGGATCGAAGAGAAAAGTACTAGAAATCACGGACTACAAGCTCTCTGATCTTGCTTCTCTCTTAGATGAGGATTACACAAACATGAACTCTCTCTCTATCTCTCTCTCTATCTCATCTGGATCCCCTTCTCTGAAGTGTTGGTCCTCTACTTATATAGTTATCTCCTCAGTTGATTTCAGTGCTACTGCCTTGCTCCGTTGATTGCAAAATTGTCTCCAGTGTAATCATGACAAGGTGATTATTACAGCTATAACTGAGTTATTTGAGAGGGAAAGTCCTCGCCAAGCTCTCCACATCAGCTAGCTCCTAACCGTTTTTTATCTTCTTCAGGTACTAATCTGTTAGAAACTTGCACACAGAGAAATGTCTGCTTAAGGCATGACCAGCTTACTTACATATGTGATGTCCAAGCAACACAATCCTCTTCGATGGTTTAACGAGCCCTCTCCTGGCTTTGCGGCACCATAGAGCTTCATCCTGGGATTTCAAGGCCACATTAATCCATGTGCTTTCATTTGTTAACATTTTCGATTATCCAAAGCTTCGTACTCGATCCCTTGTGTCATCTCTTGCTCCAGAACATCTGCACTCCGTAAAATCAATTTTCCTATAGACCGGGGTACTAAGCTCATTCATATACTCAGTTATCTTCAGTATTGACTTATCCTTGTTTCCTAAACATCAACAATTTTCAAGTATCTTTCTTCTTGCCTTCATATATCTGCTATTTGTCTTCTAGTTCTCCTGTTAACATGTGAATGCTTTCTCTATTCCTTATGATTCATCACGCCTTCCTGATGCTATCACATGTCCATCTATATATAAATACACCGGCTACAATCAAGATCGATCATTTTTCCATGCCCTTAACGAGCAAATAAATTATATCAATACCCCGTTCAGGAGGATGTGGAGTCCAGTAGTCTTGTGCTTTCATCTATTCCTTCAAGTGAATAACCAACTGACATCTGCTGTAAATGTTTCCTCTGCCATCTCACGAATATACATGTTCAAATTCTAGCACTACCTAGGTCAATAATATCCTATTTGGCTACATCAATATCTCTGGGGGACTCTATCCATTGTTACTCTTCCTTTCTTATTCTTGCTTGTGACAAAGGTGTTCAAAAGGTGGTAGGGGTTGAGGACCTGTTAGTCTCTTTGAGCTTATTAGTTTTCTATGTTTATAATATAACATTCTCTATATAGTGCTTCAAAAGATGGGGTATGCCATATTTATGCTACTTTGGCATGAGATTATTTCATGGCTAACAATCAAAATTATTGGCGACCACTATGGTGGGTGGAATTGTTGAGAATTTGTTCGATTGATGCAAAAGGGTGACTTTAGATATTTTGGATTGCCACATTTTGTTGGTAAGCCGAGGAAGTGTGATTAGGACATCAAAGCTCCATTTGTGATTTTCTTTTGTAATTAAGTTTTGGGAAGGGGTTGATTCGAGAAATATCACTTTGTGGAATAAAAAGAAATTGCTTACTTTAAGATTTTGGGTGGGTCTGGGTATCCAATGTGATTGAATTGCTTCAAATTCGTTGTAATTAGTGGTAGAGATTTGGTGGGGGACTATACATGACTTCAACGATTTATTATCATTTCTAAGTATTTAGGATTGGTTTCTTGAACCCATTGGAGTCCAAATGGATGCACAATTTAGAGAAAATCACCTGTCAGGATGAGTGTGTTTCGAATACGGAGTACATACAAAGGTAGGTAGGAGTCTTGAGATTATTTGGGAGCATTGTTGCTAGGCGCTTCGGAAGGGTAAGGCGCAAGCCGCCTAGGCGCATGTGCATAAGGCGTACGCCTAGGTGCAGTCAAATAGGTGCACCTTATGTTTTTTTTATGTTTTTATTTTGAGGGTTTGTTTTTGTTTTTGTTTTGAGGGTTCAGTGCTTCTATATCTATTTGTTGTCTTTTAGCCTAGGATCATGATTCATTTGTCATATATCAATTGTTTACTGTTATGTGATTATTTTAGTCATTTGATTATTTCACCTTCACGTGCTTAATTGTTAACTGACTATTTGTGAGAGACTTCAATCATATCTTCATTTGTCGGTGGTTATGGAATTAATCATTATTTATTGTTATTGTTGTGTGAGATGGCTAGGGTTTGGAGAGCGGAGGCGACTCTCGGGAGGCGAGCGGAGGCGCCCTCTTGGAGATGGGATGGTAGATGGGATGGGAGAGGGGATGGGAGAGGGGTTTCGAGGCCCTCTTGGAGAGCGAGCGGGTGGAATGGGGGAGATCGCGTCAGATCTGGCTTCCCCCATCAGCCTTTCCCTCCTTTCCCATCCAGAGATCCTCCTCATGGCTTTGGGCCCCACAGATCCGGACCTCAGTGGGGTATGGCGTCTCAGGCTGAGGGACCCGGGAGGCGGATTCGCCCTACGTTTGCTGAAGTCATCAGATCTGGTAAAAAGCCCTCGGATTTCTACCACCTCGTCACTCCGTCTCTTGATCCCTGGGCCCAGAGGATTCGTGACTTTTCAAACAAATCTGCGTCGGTAATGAGGAATCAATCTGCTTCGAATACTGGGGTTGCCGCGCAGAAGCCGAAGAGTGGTTTCTGTTTTAGATGCCGGGAGAAAGGGCATGTTCAAGCCGACTGTAGGAATGGGATTGTGTGTTTGCTTTGTAAGGGGGTAGGCCACAAGATGGCAAACTGTCACTCCAATCGGAAGTTTGTGAGAGGCTCTTCTTTCTACCCACCCCCCCCCTCCTGCCATCTACCCTTCCAGCTGCGAGGTGATGGATTTCGATCAAACAGTCCTGGATTCTCTGTTTAACCTACGTTGGTGTGCTATCTGCAGAGTTGTCCGAGGAGAGGGATCTCCGTCCGGCCTCTCCAGTCGTTTCTCCCAAGCCTGGGGAGCAAACTGGCAATGGAGGACGAGAATCCTAGACTCCAACGAGTTTCTGGTCGAATTTCCGTCAAAAACTGCTCTCTCGAATGCCCTCCATCAATCTCTCTTTGATTTTGGGGACCTCTCGGTTCAGTTCTTCCCTTGGTCTGTAGACAACAGAGCCATAGGATCCAGGGTCTTCAGGAACGTTAAACTGTTTATTGGAGGCCTACCCTGCCATGCTTGGAACCTGGAGTCCCTTAGCTGTGTCCTTAATCAGTTCGGTGATATCCTTAGCTTTGAGAATGACTGGGATTCTGCAGATGACCTTAGGGAAGCTAGAGTCACTATTAGCACCTCTATGGCAGAGGCAATTCCCGGGTTGGTCACCTGCCGTTTAGGCAATCGTTACTATGAACTCCGGATCCGGCAGCAACCAGAAGCGGAAACGACTGGAGACCGCTTCTTCAGGGAAGCTGAAGAGAATAGAGCTACAGCAGAGCTTAGAGCGAGGTCACAAGGTGAGCTTTCCCCAAGCTGTCTTCTCCCTGTTAGGGGTTTTCCTGATTTGGTTGCTAACCCTATTCCTCAAGCCCCCTCGTTGTTTGGTGACAATGTCGACTGTAACGGAATCTCTGCGATTTGGAATGACGGTAAGACCGATCGGCGGGATCCGGACTCTTCCGGGTTGCCCTTTGTGGTTAATCTAACCCCTGTTGCTGCAGATTTCCAAGCTGATAACACCAGAGCTCATGCAGATGATTTGCCTTTCAACTGGGAGGCCACTTCGGATCGCAATGACCCCACTTCTCCTAGAGAGACCCCTTCCCCTCATCTTTGTATTCCAGACTCCTTACCTGACAATCTTGATGACTGCCAGATACCAGTAGTCCCTCCGGAGCCCCCAGCAGCAACTGCAGAAGATAGAGCGATGAGTGGCACCCATAAGACCTCTGTCAGGAGAAGCCAGAGGCAGATGGTGAAGTCGTTCGAGCAGACTTACCAGCGAGGGAAGCATAATCCTTTTTTGGGCTCGCACTTAAAGAAGATGGTGGAGAGGAGCACAGATGACGAGCTTCACTCCCTACTTTCCTTTTTGGATTCTGATACAGTTGTGGCACTGGCTGGTGAATGTGGTGTTGCAGTCTCCAAAGAAGGTTTTGATCCGAAGGTGTTGGTAAATATTTTGCGGGGAATGGAAAAAGAGAGGATCTCCTCCTCTGTTTGATTGCTGTTGCTCTTTCGTTCTGTTTTTTCTGAGTTTTTTCCCTGCTTGATGAAGACTCTTTCTTGGAACATTCGGGGCCTAGGTGATATTGAGAAGCGCAAAGCTGTTCATCTCCAAATTACTTCTCAAAACATAGATATTATTTGCCTGCAAGAATCGAAATGTGCTAATCCTTCGCCCTCCTTTCTCAAATCTATGGGTGGGAACAGAATTAACAATTGGGTTTGGTTAGACTCTGTAGGATCTGCGGGAGGGATCATCACTGGTTGGAAAGAACCAGACTTCACCTTGCTGGATTCGTTCATTGGAGTCTTTAGCATCTCGGTTGCTCTGAAGCATCAGCAGTCAGGGTCCTCCTTGGTTGTGTCTAATGTCTATGGCCCTACTGATTACCATCTCCGGCAGGCTTTTTGGCTTGAAATTCGTGGTATCCATGTTCGTTTTTCCGGTCCGTGGATCCTAGGAGGAGATTTTAATCTCACGCGTTTTTCCTTTGAGAGAAGCGGAGCTATGGGCAGACGTCCAGATATGGAAGACTTTGCTAGCCTCATTGATGATCTCTCTCTGTTAGACCTCCCGATGAATAACCGGAAGTACACCTGGAGTAACAAACGGGAGAACCCGACCTTCGCCAGACTGGATCGTTTCTTTGTTTCTGATGAATTCGAGACTCTCCTTCCTGGAGTTACTCAATGTGGCCTGACGGCTTTTTTATCCGATCATTCTCCTATTCTTTTGGACACCAAACTTCAGGAAACCAAGAATAAGATCTTCCGGTTCGAAGCCATGTGGCTCGAGGATTCAGATTTTGCGCCCTTAGTCAATTCCTGGTGGTCGGAAGTTGAGGATAACTCCAACTCAGTCAGAAACTGGAACCTGAAAACCCGGCATGTGAAACTGAAGATCTTAGACTGGGAGCGCAGGAAATTTGGCAACGTGCTTTCCAGGAAGAAGGAGCTGCTTAGGAAAATAGGCGAATTGGAAGTGAAAGAAGAACATAATTCCATCTCTGATGCAGAGAAGATTCTGAAGTCAAACTGGTCGAGATTTGCGGAAAACACTTGTGCAAGAGGAAATTATGTGGCAGCAAAGATCGCGAGACAGATGGATTAAGCTTGGTGACAGCAACATTTCCTTCTTCCATGAAGTAGCGAACTCGGGTCGGCGACAGAACACTATCCATACAATCAGAGAGGGAGACAGATGTTGGACCTCCCAGATCGAGATCAGTCGTCGGATTTCAGAGCACTTCCAGAATTACTTCAAGAGAGATGGAGTAGATGCTGCCACTCTGGACTGGAGTAGTCTGGAGACCCTGAAGCTGGAGACTTCTGCCGAACTTGACAGACCTTTTACTGAGGAGGATTTCGAGAAGGCGGTTTTTGGGATGAAGGCTGAGGGAGCTCCGGGGCCGGATGGACTACCCATGCTCTTCTACCAGCGCTTCTGGGAGACCATTAAAAGGGACCTTTGCAGACTACTGTTTGACTTCTTCACACATAATATTTCCCTGCACAGCTTGAACTACGCTTGGGTGACTTTAATCCCTAAGAAATCAGGAGCAGAGACTATTGGCGACTTCCGTCCTATCAGTTTGGCGAACTGTGTGTATAAGATAGTGGCTAAGATTCTTGCCAACTGTCTTTCCGATAATCTAGACAAGCTAGTCTACAGAAGCCAATCAGCCTTCATCAAAGGCAGATTTATTTTTGACAGCGTTGCAACTGCTCAGGAGCTGATTTACCACTTGAAAGAGCAGAAAGAAGAAGGCATCATCTTGAAGATAGACTTCGAAAAAGCCTTTGATAGACTCAAATGGAGCTTTATTCTCAACACACTGAAAACGAAAGGTTTCTCGGACAGATGGCTGAATTGGATCTGGAACTGCCTTTCCACATCTACTCTTTCTTGTCTGGTGAATGGAGCTGTTGGGAAGCAATTTAAAGCTGGTCGAGGGGTGAAACAGGGCTGCCCACTCTCCCCTTTTCTGTTTATCCTTGCTATGGATGTTTTCGACTCTATGCTCAGAAGAGTGAAAACAAGAGGATTCATTGAAGGGATAGGAGAAGATTCCTGGAGGACGGCTAACCTGCATTTCGCAGACGACACGATCATCTTCTGCAAAGCGAAGAAGGAACAGGTTAGTTTGTTGAAAATCCTCCTCTATTCGCTGGAAGTCGTTTCAGGTCTGAAGATTAATTTTTCTAAGACCTCCCTCTTCTATCTGGGGGAGAATACTGTTTCGGCAACTTCCCTCTCGGCTATTCTTAATTGTAAACAAGACTCCCTTCCAACCAAGTATCTCGGCCTTCCTTTGTCTTCGGCGAAACTTCACAGAAGTGACTGGTTCAAAGTCATTGAGCGTGTGGATTCTAGGCTGATGGGTTGGCAGGGGAAGCATCTCTCTTTAGGAGGCAGATTGACTCTGGTCAATGCGGTTCTGACCCTTATCCCTTCGTATCATTCTTCCTTCTTCTTAATGCCTAAGTGGGTGATTAAGAAAATTGACGCTATCCGGAGCCGCTTCCTTTGGAAGGGAGCAGACCCCAACTCCAAAGCTTACCATCTTGTTAATTGGGGCGCGGTCTGCAAATCTAGAGAAGAAGGGGGCTTGGGTGTCATCAACCTTGCTGATCACAACAAAGCCCTCTTGGGTAAGTGGTGGTGGAGACTCCAACGAGATCAAGGAGACATCTGGAGCGCAGTGATCAGGGGTCGTTATTTCAAGCGCTTCAAGCCTTTACAGATGAGAAGTAGAGCTTCCGGCAAGATCTCTCCGTTCTGGAAGGGCATTCAGAGAATCGATCATATTTATAAATGTGGTACTAGCTTGGTTATCCACAACGGGAAATCTACTCTCTTTTGGGAGGACAGGTGGTTAGTCGAAGGCTGTCTGAAGAACTGGTACCCGGATCTTTACGATCTCGCATGGTCGAAGTCTTGCTCTGTCAGATCGCAGTGTGTCCTCCGGGACAATAGGACAATCTGGAACATCAAATTCCGCCGGAATGTTCCAGACTTCCTCTTATTCCAAGTGAGGGAATTGGAGAATCTCTTGCAATTGCTTTCTATTAATGAAGAGGAAGATGAGGTGACCTGGCGTTTGTCATCCTCAGGCAGGTTCTCTTCTAAATCCTTCTACAGCTTCATCAACAAGGGGGGTGTTATCTGTCCGATTGCCAATCATCTTTGGAAGTCTAGAGTGCCTCTGAAGATTCGCATATTCATGTGGTTAATGACCAAGAAAAAGCTTCTTACGAGAGCCAATCTTCAGAACAGGGGGAACACCAACATTTCAAACACGACGTGTGTGCTTTGTGGTCAGGCTAAAGAAGATACTAACCACCTCTTTATTCATTGCCCGTTTTCTAAGGGTATCTGGGACCACTTGAAGAGATGTCTGAAGATCAAAGGTACTCCAGGTTCTGTTTTTTCGATGTGGACGGTTTGGAGGAAGAAGAGAATTAAAAATCGCCTTCGGCATAGTTGGGACTTCCTGGTCATGGCTGTGTGCTGGAGCATCTGGATAGAACGCAACAACAGGATTTTTCGTAAGACCAAGATGTCACTAGGCCAGGTCCGGTTAGCTATCAAGAGGAGGTTGCTGCAGTGGAAAGTGGTCCTTCAAGGGAAGAAGCTCGAACAACTGGACAACATTATTTGTAACCTTTTTTGATTTTTTTTATTCTCTTGGCTGTAAGGTTCTCCCTTTCTTCTTTTTAAGGGACTGGTAGGGGTCTAGGCCGAACCCCCCCTCATTCACTGAGAGGGTTTTCTCAAAAAAAAAAAAAATTGTTATGTGACGAACTTCAGTCACTGTATTCATGTTATACAAATTTCATCATACTAAGTTGCTACAAATTTCATCATACTTTGCATTATTGCATATTCAAATGATAACAATATCTTAGTTGGCTGTATTAAAAAAAAAAAACATAAGGCGCACCTAGGCGTCTAGGCGCACCTAAGGTACATCGCCTCGCCTTGCCGCCTTGGCAACCTTGTTTGGGAGGATGCATGGATAAAGGACTATGAAGAAATTAATTTTGTGGAATGTGTGCAGGGGGAGGTGGTGTCCTATATTTCGTAGGACTCCATGAGTTTGGATGCTAGAAGTAGGGTAGGTGTGGGAAGATATGTTGATAGGAGGATTTTGTATTCTTATGTGAATGAGCCGTTTGAATCAACTCTTGTTATAACCTTAGGTGGCCGTCCACATCCCATATTTAGTGCTAAGACATTGGGTTTAAAGGGTCTATTGTGATTTACTAGGTTGTGTCTTGTGGCAATGTGCTCATTGATGATCAAGGAACCATGATATATTCTACTGGTAGAGGCTCTCTAGATTTCTGGAAACATTGGATTACATCATTTTTCATTACTTCTTTATCCATAGTATTTGGAGTTGGTTCATTTTTTTTTCCCCTGGGACAACTGGATGGTCCTGCTGACCTTCACTGCTACCTTGTTTGACAAAATGACATCTCCCCAGATCCGTTAGTACCCATTTTGTGGACGTCCAATATCGACATCACTGAATGGGCAAGTCCCATCTACTGCAGATTCCAAATAGTCTACTTTTAATGCAGGGATATCGACGTCTCAATTCCCCACACTGCACATTCGAGCTTTTAACAATTGGACCAACTTGGACAATAAACATTTAACTAATTGATGAGGAGGGAAGCTCACTTCATGGTAAAGAGAAATCAAGGAGGTTCACATGTACAGAAGTTATATGGACGATGGAATTACATGCTTTATGACTATAGGGCTTTCTGTTGAAGTGATGTTTAGCTAGATTGAAATATCAATTATTTGACATGAAATGAGCAAGTGGTTATAAATTACTATGTGACTAACATCCTAAAAGTAGAGGGAAATATGTATTCTATTCATGCGAAAGTGATGTGTATTTGAGTGAAAGCAGTTCGGTGCTGCTTGTTGCAGTTATTCATTATGTGCATTAGCCATGCTCACTTTGAGTGATGGGCTACGATTCTATTCTGATGTTAGCACACTTCTGCTGTCTCGCCCCATTACTGCTGCTTTGTTTACTGGCTGATGCCTATGGTGACTTGCTTCTTAGGGCATGGGGTGATATGGTTTTCTCTTTAAGGAATGATTTACTGCTGCTTTGGCTCGAGTCTTCATTGATTGCAGTGCCTTCCCCTTTTTTAATTTTGTCCTAGAAACTAATGCTTCATAGTCATACTGCTATAGTTATTTAGGATATTGCTATTCCCATAGTTTCGTTCTGGTTTGGGTTGATGCTGAGTTTTATCTACTTGGATCTTTTTGTTTTTGTTTTTTTGTCCTTTTTTTCGGTTCAATAAATTTATTCCATGAATAGTTAAATACAAATATGTATGTTGCAATATGTCCCACATAATTTTTATTTTCATCTTCTAGCTACTACATGATTTGCATAGCCAGGAAATGAAAAATTATCATTCTCATACATGATAGGTTGCCCTTTTTGCCGATCCTCAAACAATATATAGTTAGTAAATTGTATTATTGTAGTGAATCTTTAGGAGACCCTGAACAGTCAGGATCTAGATTATTTTGTCCAACTTAGAACACCATGACTTGCCAACTTATCAAGTCTACAGTAGCATGAACACGATTGCGACATAATTGATACGACATCTCATAGTATATAGCTCGTTATTTCTCTCAGTGCAACCCTGAAAGATGTCCAGTTCAATGTTTGGTGCAATACCGTCAGAAAGAATAATAATAGAAGCATCAATTACGACTAACAATCATTTTATCATCTATTGGACTCAGATATACTCATTCATCTTCAGATTTGTTTGTATCATGGAACATGTTACACAAATAACCTTCTATAGCTATACCAACAGTAACACCTTTAGAAATTTATCAAGAGAAAAAAAAACAACTTAGTGATGCTGTTGATAAGCATAGTCACCAAGTTCGGGTACGACAATTAGTCAGCAAGGGTAAAACTCGAGAAAGTTCGGCGAAAATCGGAAAGTTAAGGAAAAAAACTGGTAAATGTCGGGGGAAAAGACGAGTTCGGGTTTTAATCGGCGAGGGTGAAATTTGAAAAAAATCAACAAGTTCGGGGTCTTCAAAAGTCAAGTTTTTAGCCTATATTTAAACAACTAAGATATTTTTAACGTGACTTATATAAAGATGATAGGTCAACAACTACAAATCAACTAAGTTAATCATGCAACTATGCAAATGCAAGTAAACAATAGACCAACAACCCCACAAAGTAACATACTTAAGTTACGATTTACGAACATCATGATAAGTTGATAATGACATTCCAAAATAAAATATTACAAAACTTAATATGTCCATTGTCCAATAGTCACTAATCAAAATAGAATAGAAAATAGAAACTAAGCATCCATCATGTCGTCGAGAGCATCCAATGCCAAACTTACATTATCTTCTCTTTCTTTATTCTCTTCATCCTCAATGAATTCAATGTCATCGTACTCATTGTCAGAAGAAAGTTGAATTTCAATATCATCGGACTCATCATCGATACAGTCATAAAGTTTGGCAAAAGAAAACACGTTTTAAACTTTTTTTTTAATAAAAATGCCAAAAAAAACATCGAATTTGGTAAACCTGTAAAAATCGGGAAAAAGGGTAACAAATCGGCTGCCCATAAAGTCGCATTTTAAACACGGTTTTTTGAACTTTGTGACTTTGATGATAAGTTGGCAAGTCATAGTGTTCTAAGCTGGACAAAATATTCTAGATCTAGACTGTTCAGGGTCTCCTAAAGATTCACTGCAATAAGACAGTTTACTAACTATATATTATTTGAGGATTGGCAACAAGGGCAATCCATCATGTATGAGAATGATAAATTTTCATTTTTCGAATATGCAAATAATGCAGCTAGAAGAAGAAGATAGAAATTTTACATATTTGTATTTAAATATCCATGGAAGAAATTTATTGAACCGAAAAAAAGGATAAAAGAAAAAAAACAAAAAGATCCAACTAGATAAAACTCAGCATTAGCCCAAACCAGAAAGAAACTATGGGAATAACATTATCCTAAATAACTGCGGCAGTAGGACTATGAACATCAGTTTCTAGGACAAGACTAAAAAAGGGAAAGGCACTGCAATCAAAGAAGACTCGAGCCAAAGCAGCAGTAAATCATTTTTTAAAGAGAAAACCATATCACCCCATGTCCTAAGAAGCAAGTCACCATAGGCATCATCTAGGAAACAAAGCAGCAGTAGCGGGAGGAGACAACAGAAGAGTGCTAACATCAGCACATAATAGTATCCCATCACTCGAAGTGAGCATGACTAATGCACATAATGAATAACTACAACAAGCAACACCGAACTGCTATCACTCAAATACACACCACTTTCAATGAATAAAATACATATTTTCCTTTACTTTTAGGATGTTAGTTACAGAGTAACTTATATCCACTTGCTCATTTCATGTCAAATAATTGATATTTCAATCTAGCTAAACAACACTTCAATAAAAAGCCCCAGTCATAAAGGATGCATTTTCCATCGTCCAGATAACTTCTGTACAAGTGAGCCTCATTGACTTCTCTTTACCATGAAGCGAGCTTCCCTCCTCGTCAATCAACTGAATGTTTATCGTCCAGGTTGGTCAAATTGTTAAAAGCTCGAATGTGCAATGTGGGCAATTGAGATGCCGATATCCCTGCATTCCAAGTGGACTCTGTGACAAACCCTAGAGGAAGGGAGAGAGAGAGAGAAAAGAGAGGAGAGCTAGGGTTTGGGGAGAGAAAAGGAATGAATCTCTCATTAGGCCAATGGCCAATATAAGGTGAGTACATGTGAGTCATATATACACTGAGTGTATGTATATACACTAATACATCTTAACACCCCCTCTCAAACTCAGGGTGGATCATGCACCAAGAGTTTGGCAATCAAAGACCGAAAACGTGGTGTAGGATGTGACTTCGTGAAGAAGTCTGCGATCTGCTCTGCTGAGGGAATGAAAGGTAGTGAGATTGTCATGGCCTCATACTCCTGTCGGACGAAGTGACAGTCAATCTCGATGTGCTTTGTCCTTTCATGAAAAACCGGGTTGCTAACAATCTGAATAGCACTCCGGTTATCACAGTGAAGTGGAGTAGGCTCGGAGAAAGCAACACCAAGATCACTGAGGAGACGTTGAAGGTGAACTATCTCCTTAGTCGTGGAGGCCATGGCCCTGTACTCAGCCTCAGTGCTAGAGAGAGACACCACTTTCTGCTTCTTGCTGCGCCAGGATATCAAAGAGTCGCCGAGAAACAAACAGTAACCAGTGGTGGAGCGGCGTGTAGTCCGATCTCCAGCCCAGTCTGCATCTGAGTATGCTCGAAGTTGTGGGTGCAAATTTTGGCATAAATCTACCACGGGACCCACCGGCCCTGCCTGGTGGACCCACGAGGACTACAACGGGACCCATCGGCCTTGCCTGGTGGGCCCCCGAAGACAACCGCAGGGCTCGCAACTTTACCTGGAGGATCCCCAGATACTGCAGTAGGAACCGCCATTCGCCACCCGGAATGCCTATAAATAGCAGTGCCTTCGAATGTAAAAGGATCGAGATCCAGATCCACAAATCTGATTTCCACTCTGAGATCTGACTTTCAGAACCAGAGCTCTGGGATTTCACACTTCCGATCTACCATCTCCCTTTGATCTTCTTTTAGAAAGATCAGTGTTTACAGTGATACTCGGCCTGTCGAGATCACTTCAATATAAGTGTTAGTGAATTCGGGTTGCACCCTATAGCACGGAGACGTAGGCTTCGGCTGAACTCCGAGATCACTTCTCGTGTCAAACTCTCTCTGATTGCATCTCTCTGTTTACAAATCAAAAGCTTCAACTTCGATCAACAGTCGATCAACAGATCGACCAACGATCTTCGACGTCAACACGAACATTCAATTGACTGGTGCTGCGAGAGTCTTCGGGTCGGCACGAAGATTTTCCCCCACAGTTTGGCGCCGTCTGTGGGATTCGAGCGAGAAGCTGTGTTCTCTCTTTACTTCAACTACCAGATCAATAGCCAAACTTCCTCGCCCCCTCGGTTGATCAGACAACTGATCGGACATCGGCAATCTCGTTGTACCTTTCGCACTCTGAATGGCGAGAACCAAACATCAGGGTCAACCAGAAGGAAGTAACACTCAACATCAACCTCGTCCTGAGACTCGTTCAATGAGTCAAAGGCTCAACTTCGGGCAGCCCCTTGCTGTCCCCGAGATGGGGGTTCACTCAGGAAGCGGAAGATCAGTCGATCGACCGATCGCCCCTCATCCTCATCAATCAATTGGGCAGACTGTCCCTGCTCCTGCTGAAGATCCTCCATCGACTTACCAGATCTCTGCAATCGATTTCCAACTACTCCAATTGGCGAAACAAAACGCCACCCTCACTGCTGAGAGGGATGCTCTGAAGAAGGCAGCTTCCGAAGCTGGAATTGCTATTCCGATCCCCTCCGCAAGTGGGAGGGTTGATCCTCCTCGACATTCAATTTACTCCGAACAACGGAGGTCAATGGGCACTGATGCTCTCGAGAGGATTCGACGCGACCCAACTCCCTCTGCTGCTCCTTGGAAGCAGAGTGTCTGGGATCGTCTTGAAGACGAGTCCTCCCAATCTTCATCTGGTCGTAACTGCGACAAAAGAGCACCATCGAAGCTCAACCTGCCAAGGAAGCACCAAATGAAAGGCGCTCCTTCAAAGAGTAGAGTCTCCCCTTCCATTCCACTCCAACGTGGACTTGGATCGGACCTTCGACACCGACTTCGACCAGCAAACACTTCAATGCCAGAGCAAGACCTTGCGATCTTGCCTCTTGACCCACCTCTAGGTCGAGGACATGGTCGTAGGGATGGCTACTCTTCTGCCGGGCCACTTCATCGAAGCCTCTTCGAATCAGCATTTCCAAGAGGATGGAGAACTCCTACCCTCCCCAAATTCAACTGCGTCCGAGGAGATCCAAGCCTCCATATACTTGCCTTCAAGCAAGCTCTAACGCCACACGAAGAGGAAAACAACGTGCTCTGCCGCACCTTCGCGGGAAGTCTCGACGAGCCTTCACTCGACTGGTATCACAATCTCCGAGCTGGGTCCATTACCCAGTTCGGTGTTTTGGCTAACCTCTTTGTGCAGCATTACCAGCTCAACCTGAAACCCGAGAAGAAGCTCGACTCTCTATATCGACTAAGGATGGGTGCAGATGAGACTCTCCGCAGCTTCACGAGGAGGTTTCGCAACGAGCATGCTGCTCTCTCTGGAAGGCATCTGGATGATGAAGCCATCATGTTGGCTTTCCAGAACGCTCTCCGCTTTGATCTACACATCTACAACGACTTCATCCGCAATCCCCCTCCTTCTCTGGGAGCTATGTTCGATCGAATTCAGAGGGAGATTGAGGTGGAAGACGATCAAGTCGCTCGAAAAGGGCGAGAAACTAAGAGAAGGCCTGCTGAAAAAGAAGCACCTAAATATGCTGCAAAGGCTCACAACACTGAAGCAGCAGCCCCTCCGGCCAACAAAAGATCAAAGAATGATGGGCGTCGGTCTCCAACGAAGACCACTTTCACCGAGTGGAACATGCCAGTCGAGCAGATACTCGACCGTATTCAACACGACGAGTATCTTCGGAGGCCCAATCCTCTTCAACCAAATTCCAAATTCACAGCAGACAAAACAGTCTACTGTGAATTCCATCGAAGTCACGGCCATTCCACCGATCGGTGTTTTCGGCTGAAATTCCATCTTGAAGACTTACTACGAGAAGGCCACCTTCAAGAATTCGTCAACAACGGGCACGATCAACGTCGAACCTCTGCCAAGGGGAAAGAAGTATGTTGGATACATCTAATCTCTTCCAACCGGCAACCAATTTCTGTGAATGCCAATGTCTTTGGCATTCATGGAACCTTGCACAATCAAGCTTTGACCGGAAAGGAAGTCGATCGGCAGGTTCGACGCATCTTCCATGTTCGATCTACTGCAAACAAAGAAGATACCTGGATCGAGAAGCCCATCGAAGGTCTGGCTTGGCCATCCATAGTCTTCAATGACACCGATCTTCAAGGAGTTCACACTCCCCATCGAGACCCCCTGGTCTTGAAACTCATCATCGACGGAAGCACCGTCAATCGAATCCTCATAGACACTGGAAGCTCCATTGACATTATGTTCTCCGACTGTTTCAAACGTCTGGGACATAAGTATCAAAGTCTCGACGTCGTCCCCACTGTGATCACCGGCTTCAATGGTGAACAAAGCATCACAGTGGGCGAATCCAGATTCACCATCGACCTCAGCCGAGAGACTCGAGTCTCGGTGAGGTTTGCGATCGTCGAAGGAATGTCTAGCTACAACGCCATTCTTGGGCGACCATTCCTCCATCAGATCAATGCCATCTCCTCCTCTTACCATCAACTACTCAAGTTTGCAACTGGAGAAGGCATCGTCTGCATTCGAGGCGATCAGCAAGCTGGAAGATCTTGTGAAGCTGCTGCTGCTAAAACAGATCGAAAGATCAATATTGCTCCTCCAAAGCGGCCACGAGATGAAGCTGGTCCCTCTTCCAAATAGCAATCAAAGGAGATTCCGCTGACCAAACCTCCACCAATCGAATGGGAAGCATCACCTTCAATTGAAGAAATCATCCCGATCAACATAGGCAGCGGAGATCTCCCTCAACAAACATTTATTGGTACCGGTCTTAGCGACGCAGAAGCGCAAGACATGGTATCCTTCCTCCAGTCCAATATCGACGTCTTCGCATGGTGCTTCGAAGACATGCCTGGGATCAATCCAGATGACGCTTGTCACCGACTTGCGATCAAAGAAGAGGTGAAGCCCGTCAAGCAAAAGCCTCGCACCATTCGACCAGAGCTACAAGTTGCTGTTCAAGAAGAAATTACCAAGTTACTCGCAGCCGGATTCATCCGAGAAGTAGAGTATCCAACTTGGATCTCTAACATAGTGGCTGTTCCAAAGAAGAATGGGAAAGTCAGAGTCTGCATCGACTTTACCAATCTCAACAAGGCTTGCCCCAAAGATCCTTTTCCCATGCCAAGGATAGATAGACTCGTCGACGCCACTGCTGGCCACGAGCTGTTGTCTTTCATGGATGGGTATTCTGGATACAATCAAATTCCACTCCACGCTGATGATCAAGAGAAGACATGTTTTGTGACTAGCCGAGGCCTTTATTGCTACAATGTCATGCCATTCGGCCTCAAAAATGCTGGTTCCACCTATCAAAGGCTAGTCACCAAAATGTTCGAAGATCAGATCGGTCGCAACGTCGAAGTCTATGTCGATGATCTCCTCACCAAGAGTTCCGTTCGGAGCAAACATCTATCTGATCTGGCTGAAACCTTCCAAGTCCTTCGAAAGTATCGAATGAAGCTCAATCCAGCCAAATGCGCCTTCGGAGTTCAATCTGGCAAATTCCTGGGTCATCTTGTGACCAGGAGAGGTATTGAAGCCAATCCTGATCAAATTCGAGCCATCATCGATATGCCTTCACCTACAAATCGAAAAGAAGTTCAACGTCTCACTGGAAGATTAGCAGCACTCAATCGATTCATTTCAAAATCTTCAGACAAGTGCAAGCCACTCTTCGACAAACTACGAAAAGCGGATACATCTGGCTGGAGTCCAATCTGTGAAGAGGCATTTCAAGGCATCAAGAAATATCTGGTGCAAGCTCCTATCCTGACTGCTCCACTTCCAAAAGAAGACTTGTGGCTCTATCTTGCCGTGACCGATCAAGCAATCAGCGCGGTCTTAGTCAGTAGAAGAGAAGGCATCGAACATCCAGTCTACTACATCAGCCACACTCTTCTTCCGGCTGAGACTCGCTACTCAAAAACTGAGAAGGTCATATTGGCCTTGCTCACTGCATCGCGTCGTCTTCAACCATACTTCGTCTCCCACCAGATTACTGTCATTTCAGAACACTCACTCAAAGATATCATTGACAAAGCTGGTCGAGCTGGTCGAATGACCAAATGGGTGGTCGAAATGAGTGCTCTGGGGATTCAATTCGAATCTCGCACTTCTATCAAAGGTCAAGCAATTGCTGATTTTCTAGCTGACTTTCCAGTTGAAGACCCCATCACTTGGGAAGAAGATGTCGATATGCGCTTGGAAGATGAGGATAAGCCTCCGATCAATCCTACAACGAAAATTGATCTAAGTCTTGAAGTTATTGCTGCAACTCCTCCTTGGAATCTATATACTGATGGAGCATCAAGTTCGATCGGTTCGGGAACTGGGATAGTCTTAATATCCCCCGAACTTGATCATCTCCAGAAGGCCACTCTCCTTGGGTTTAATGCCACCAACAACGAAGCTGAATATGAAGCACTCATTTCCGGACTCGAAATGGCAGAATCTCTGGGGGTAGATCGAATCATCATATACAGCGACTCCCAATTGATCATAAGGCAAATCAATGGAGAGTACACAGCTCGAGAAGAAAGAATGCAACTCTACTTGGCCTTAGTACGACGTCTTCAACAACGTTTTACTAGCGCTGAATTCATTCAAATCCCCAGAGCAGAGAACCGAGAAGCAGATGCCTTAGCTAATGCTGCCTCAGTTCTTGGAGACTCACTCGGAGGAAGGCAAATACAAATTGATTATCAAGAAGTGCCCAAAACCATCCCCGATCAACAGATTCTTACCACTACAGAAGGATCTGGGGGTGGAGATCAGCTTGAAGATTGGAGACGACAAATTCTTGACTTCTTCAAACATGGCAAAATGCCAGAAGATCCAAATCAAGCCCGAAGGCTCCAAAGGAAGCTCCCTTGCTACACTTTACAAGGTGAAGATTTATATTTCAAATCTCACAGCGGGATGTTACTCAAGTGCCTTGGTCCTGAACAAGCACAGGCAATCCTGATTGATATCCACTCCGGAGCTTGTGGAAATCATTCGGGAGGAAGATCCCTTGAAGACAAGACGAAGCTACAAGGGTACTACTGGCCAACAATGGCAAGGGATGCTCAACAAGTCGTTCAAAGGTGCGAACCTTGTCAACGGCACGCTCGAGCTATTCATCTCCCTGCAGATGAACTCCATCAATTATCAAGTCCCTGGCCCTTCCATCAATGGGGTTTAGACTTCTTGGGTCCTTTCCCTCCAACTCCAAGCAAGAAGAAGTACCTACTGCTGGCCACAGATTACTTCACCAAATGGGTTGAAGCTGTGCCCCTCTTCCGAGAGACTGATAACGAAGTGATCAAATTCATTCGGCACAACATCTTCTCAAGATTTGGTACACCTCAAGTTCTCGTTGCAGACAATGGAGCTCAGTTTGACTCCGACAAGTTTCGAGAGTTCTGTCTGAACCATGGTATCAAGCTATTCTATTCAACTCCAAGATATCCTCAATGCAATGGCCAAGCAGAAGCCTCCAACAGAGCTATTCTTGGTATACTCAAGAAGAAACTCAATGATAAGAAAGGATTGTGGGAGCAAGTCCTACCTGAAGTTCTTTGGGGGTATCGCACAACTCCGAGAAGATCAACTGGGTTCTCGCCTTTTCGCCTAACATATGGATCAGAGGCAGTACTCCCAACAGAAAACATATCAAGTACTTTGAAGACCAAAGCTGTTGAAGAAGGAGTCAATGAAGAACTTCGGATCAATGATCTAGACTTCTCTGAAGAACTACGAGATCTAGCATCACTTCGTGTGGCCAAATATCAACAGAAGATCAAAAGAGCCTATGACAAGAAAGTCCACAAGAGACAATTCCCAGTGGGTAGTTTAGTTCTCAGAGCAGTTTTCTACAATACCAAAGAACACAGCAGTGGAAAGCTTGCTCCCAACTGGGAAGGTCCATATATCATTGAGTCAGTTGGAGGCAAAGGTTCTTACAGACTGATTACACCAGAAGGAGATAGATTGCCTCGAGCTTGGAATTCTAGACACCTCAAGTTGTTCTATCCATAATGTATATTCTGTGAAGAATAAAGCTCTCTTTCAAATGTTCAAGTGTACAAGTGTTCTGATTTTCAATCCAAGTTCTGAAGCAATTACAAGTTATCCATATTCAAATTACCAGGTCTTTTAACAAGTTTGGGTGTTAGGGTTGCGACCCAACCCCTTACTAGCAAATGTTAAAAACTGACCATTTTCAAGTTACCAGGTCTTAACATGTTTGGGTGTTAGAGTTGCGACTCGACCCCTTACTAGCGAATGTTAAACTGACCTTCGAAATTCAATATCCAATTTCAATCAATTCGATATCGTCTAACAGGTTTGGTAGTCTGAGTTGCGACTCGACCCCTTACATTCAAATGTTATTCGAATTCAAATTCAATTTTCAAAGTTACAAAGTTTGGGTGATTGAGTAGCGACTCAACCCCTTACATCCAAGTATACGCGTATTCAATTTACATTCAAATGTATGAATACTTAATCATGTCAGATAGCATTCCAGAACTCAACATTCAAAGACATTCAACTCAAAAGAAGTGCAAGTTTCAAATACAAAAAAGATGCCTTCTATTATCATCAAAATATGTCAGATACAAGGAGCTGTTACATTTCAAAAATTTACAAGTACAACAACAAAGAAGAAGAAAAGTCTCAGGGCTTGGCCACACTCTTCGCATGCGACTTCTCCCCTTCAGATCCAGGACGAGCTTTACTCGCCACTGATGCCTTGGAGGATCGGACGCTAGCTACATGAGTCCTGAGCGCTTCTGCCGCCTTCTCTGCTGTCTCCTTGTAAACCTTGCACTCAGACAACGCGTGCTCCAGTGCCTTCTTCGAAGTCTCTTCTCTGGCAGCGAAGGCAGCGTGCTGGGTAGCAAGTTGTTGCTTCAGCTCTTGGATCTCGATAGTACGGCCACAGGACACATCCTCAACCTTTGAGAGTCGAGTCTTCAAAGATTCGAGTTCGTGACTCTGTGCCTCACATCGATCCTTCAGCCCTTTGATCTCCAGCTTTCCCTCCCGAAGTTCCTTAATCTTGGTTTTGAGAGAAGCTTTCTTCGAAGTCAGGAGATCTCTTAGCTCATCTCTCTCCGCGGTCAACTGATTTATTTCATCTACAGCTTCTTTTGCTCCCGCCCTCATGGAGAGTTTGGTTGCAACATTCATAAGTGCTGAATTCTGCAAAAGAACAAAAGAGTTGAATTATTCTGAAGAAAGATACGATTCAAATGATCGATCAAGCAGATGCACCTACCACCAGGTTAATTCTATCAAAAGCTTCATCCAAAGTGGCACTCGGAAGGTTGATGAGTTTTCTGATCGCAGCAGTGGGGCGGTTGATATCAACGTCACCCAAGTTTTTTATTGTCGGAGTCAATCCAGCAGGCGCACCTGCAATCAAAAGGGAATCAAAGTGTTAAATTATTTTCGAACTTCAGAAACAAGACATTCAAAACAAGTTAAGTTCAATTACCTGATGTTTCGACCTTCGGCTCTTTGCCTTTCCGACGATCAGAGCCACTCTTAGGAGTTGATTTCTCCTGAGTCGGGGTTGGCGCTGGTTGAGGTTGAGGAGCCCCATCCCCCACTCGACTTCCCCTCTCCAAATTAGCAGGGGGGGAAGCATTCCTGGGAGGTGAGGCTCTCTCTTCTTGCGACCCGCCTGGCTGGGTAAGCCCGGCCAGCATGGCCTCCACCTCGTTGAGCAGAGAGTGAGAGGGGGGAGGGGGTTGCTCAACCTCTACACCCCCACTCATTGTTGCTCCCTCAATGCGAGGAGCGTCGGGGGGGATTTGATTCAGAGGCGTGGGGTTGCTTCCAACCCCAGCACTCTTCGACAGCTTTATCTTGAAGCGCATCGGCTTCTTCAATTCGTCGAACTTGTAGGTGGGAACCGCTTTTGGGCCATCACCTTCCATGTCAAGCACTTCTTCCATTTGACGGGCTTTGACCTCGTCAATGGGAATTGGAATCGAATCCTCCCCTGTTGCACCACCAGTGGGGGTGGGAGGAATTTCTTCCTCACCACCCCCGTTTTCATTCTCACCATCCCCATTGGAGGAGGTAGTAGACGGATCATCCTCGCCGTCCCCGTCCTCGTCTTCATCATTGCCACTGATGTCGTGGCTGATATTTTCTGTCTCTTCTTCTTCTTCATTTTTCTTCCTTTCTTCTTCCTCTTCGTTCTTCTTCTTTTCTTCTTCTTCATCTTCCTTAGGCTTGATGAGTGTTTTTCGCTTCTTCTTCGCGGGGCCTCTTTGGATAACCAACTTCTCATCCATAGTGGGCAATCGGCGCCTCGCGTTGTAGATTTTCTTCTCGACCCTAATCTTCCGGATGATCTTGCCCGAGCTGGGATCCTCTTCATAATCAGAGTATAGGACTTCGTTGTCCTCATACCTGTCCTTCGATCTGTGGAGGAGATTGGCCTTGCCATATCTCACAGGACAGTTAGAAAACTGTTTCCACGACCTGGTTCCACAGGTCAGCTCGAGGAACAAATTATCTATGGCTCCCGCCCTCTCAGAACTCCAGGCGAAGATGCCTCCAGCGCTGTACATCTTAACTGCGTCGTGTATGCTGTCTCGGGGGGTGTCTGGCACTGACATGGATGTCCACGCGCCGGAGACAGAGATTGGCCAGTCAGTATACAATTTGTCCGAAGGGACTGTATCGGTGAGTGGGCGCAGTGGAGATATTCCAGTCAAATTATAGAAAGGGCTGTCCTTCCTGTAGCTCCATCGATAGTGAAAGAAGAAATATCCAAGCTCGATCCGGGCAGGTTCTCCTACCGGGATACTGGAGTAGCAGGCCCTCAAGTCCTCTTGAAAATCTGACTCCACTCGGCAGAAGGCGTAAATGATTCGCCATGCGTTCCCAGTGACCTGCCCCGGGCAAAGGCCAGAAGTATTCAGCAATCTGGCAGCGAAGGGTGGCAGAGGCAGACGTAGACCGCAGTTGAGTTGGCCAACGGTCACTATAGTTCCCATGACCTGCTCTTTGCTAGCAAAATTGGTGAAGACTGTCTTCTTGTCGATGCCGAATGCAGTCTGAATGCTGGGGAGCGAAGGCTGCGCCCCCTTCCCTTCTGTGAAGAAAGAGAGCAATGCTTGCCACTTCTTTCTCTTCGTATCCGTGAGCTCGCTACCTACATTATACATGTACTCCGTCTCCTCTGTCAGGGGCATGAGAGGGCCCAGAACAAACTTCACCTTGGGGATGAACTCTGGCCTTGATGGCGCCGAAGCAAACCCAACCCCTTGGTGCCTTTTGCCAAGCTGGCCAAGTTCAGCGAGAGCAGCCTTGCCTTTGCCACGGCCCCTCGGAGGAGATTGGACCTCGACGATTTCCTTTCCCTTTCTCTTCGAGGGAGTCGTACCGGACTTCTTCGAACTGCCCGAGGAAGCCATTTCACCGATCAGACAAGCGCAGAGAACAGAGAGCAGAAATCAAGAGAGCAAGAGTCTGGACTTCGAAAAATTTTGGAAGCGTGAGGCAAAATGACAGCCGGTGAAAGCTTTTTGTACCCAGGGTAAAACAGGTGCGCAAATCGAGAAGACACGTGTCTTCACCATATCAAATCGCGTGTTTTTGTAGGTACACGTGGCATCCATCCGTAGCAAGCGCAAAACCAGGCGAACAGTCGCGACCAGGCGAAACGTCGGACCTACCGGTCCGCATGAACCAACGGTCTAATCAAGCCACCGGTCTAGGTAAACCGGACCGCCGGTTCAAAGCAACCATCAAGCCAATCAAGGATTCAAAACAAGAAGAATCAAGCTCCATCAATGTTCAAAACTCTGCCAAAATATCGAAGAACAAAGCAGCAAACTTTCTCTGAAGGGCAGGTTCGAACTTTACCTTGACCGGATATTTCTTCACCGATCGGACAAACATGTCCGATCAGCGAAAGTTATCTGATCGGTCAAATTTCTACTGGATCTGGCAAAAAACCAAGGTTTTTTTGCCGATCACTCGAACCTTGACCGGATATTTTTCACCGATCGGACAAACATGTCCGATCGGCGAAAGTTATCTGATCGGTCAAATTTCTACTGGATCTGGCAAAAAACCAGGGTTTTTTGCCGATCATTCGAACCTTGACCGGATATTTTTCACCGATCGGACAAACATGTCCGATCGGCGAAAGTTATCTGATCGGTCAAATTTCTACTGGATCTGGCAAAAAACCAAGGTTTTTTGCCGATCACTCAAACCTTGACCGGATATTTTTCACCGATCGGACAAACATGTCCGATCGGCGAAAGTTATCTGATCGGTCAAATTTCTACTGGATCTGGCAAAAAACCAAGGTTTTTTGCCGATCATTCGAACCTTGACCGGATATTTTTTACCGATCGGACAAACATGTCCGAACGGCGAAAGTTATCTGATCGGTCAAATTTCTACTGGATCTGGCAAAAAACCAAGGTTTTTTGCCGATCACTCGAACCTTGACCGGATATTTTTCACCGATCGGACAAACATGTCCGATCGGCGAAAGTTATCTGATCGGTCAAATTTCTACTGGATCTCGCAAAAAACCAAGGTTTTTTGCCTATCACTCGAACCTTGACCGGATATTTTTCACCGATCGGACAAACATGTCCGATCGACGAAAGTTATCTGATCGGTCAAATTTCTACTGGATCTGGCAAAAAACCAAGGTTTTTTGCCGATCACTCGAACCTTGACCGGATATTTTTCACCGATCGGACAAACATGTCCGATCGGCGAAAGTTATCTGATCGGTCAAAATTCTACTGGATCTGGCAAAAAACCAAGGTTTTTTGCCGATCACTCGAAACCTTGACCGGATATTTTTTCACCGATCGGACAAACATGTCCGATCGGCGAAAGTTATCTGATCGGTCAAATTTCTACTGGATCTCGCAAAAAACCAAGGTTTTTTGCCGATCACTCGAACCTTGACCGGATATTTTTCACCGATCGGACAAACATGTCCGATCGGCGAAAGTTATCTGATCGGTCAAATTTCTACTGGATCTGGCAAAAAACCAAGGTTTTTTGCCGATCACTCGAACCTTGACCGGATATTTTTCACCGATCGGACAAACATGTCCGATCGGCGAAAGTTATCTGATCGGTCAAAATTCTACTGGATCTGGCAAAAAACCAAGGTTTTTTGCCGATCACTCGAAACCTTGACCGGATATTTTTTCACCGATCGGACAAACATGTCCGATCGGCGAAAGTTATCTGATCGGTCAAATTTCTACTGGATCTGGCAAAAAACCAAGGTTTTTTGCTGATCACTCGAACCTTGACCGGATATTTTTCACCGATCGGACAAACATGTCCGATCGGCGAAAGTTATCTGATCGGTCAAATTTCTACTGGATCGGTCAAAAAACCCTGTTTTTTGACCGATCAATCGATTCTTGACCGGTTGAATTTTGCCCGATCGGTCAAAATTTGACCGATCGGTCAAAAGTGACCGATCGGTCAAAATTTAACCGATCGGCCAAATTTCAGCTGATCGGTCAAAAATACTACTGGATCGGTCAAAAAACCCTGTTTTTTGACCGATCACCCGATTCTTGACCGGTTGAATTTTGACCGATCGGTCAAAATTTGACCGATCGGTCAAAATTTGACCGATCGGTCAAAATTTGACCGATCGGTCAAAATTTGACCGATCGGTCAAAATTTGACCGATCGGTCAAATTTGACCGATCGGTCCAAATTGACCGATCAGTCACTTTTTTCTCTAACATGCGGCAAGTTTCTTCGTGTCCGTTTTTCTAAACAGGAAGTTGCTATTTTTTGCACCAAAGTCCAAGCCAGCTAGAATGCACTCTAGCTAACTTGGAGGGGGTAACTGTGGGTGCAAATTTTGGCATAAATCTACCACGGGACCCACCGGCCCTGCCTGGTGGACCCACGAGGACTACAACGGGACCCATCGGCCTTGCCTGGTGGGCCCCCGAAGACAACCGCAGGGCTCGCAACTTTACCTGGAGGATCCCCAGATACTGCAGTAGGAACCGCCATTCGCCACCCGGAATGCCTATAAATAGCAGTGCCTTCGAATGTAAAAGGATCGAGATCCAGATCCACAAATCTGATTTCCACTCTGAGATCTGACTTTCAGAACCAGAGCTCTGGGATTTCACACTTCCGATCTACCATCTCCCTTTGATCTTCTTTTAGAAAGATCAGTGTTTACAGTGATACTCGGCCTGTCGAGATCACTTCAATATAAGTGTTAGTGAATTCGGGTTGCACCCTATAGCACGGAGACGTAGGCTTCGGCTGAACTCCGAGATCACTTCTCGTGTCAAACTCTCTCTGATTGCATCTCTCTGTTTACAAATCAAAAGCTTCAACTTCGATCAACAGTCGATCAACAGATCGACCAACGATCTTCGACGTCAACACGAACATTCAATTGACTGGTGCTGCGAGAGTCTTCGGGTCGGCACGAAGATTTTCCCCCACAGAAGTCTGAGAGAGGAGGACGATGACAGAAACAAAGAGCGAGTAACTGTCCCTCTGAGGTACCGGAGGATCCGAAGAAGAGCACCGTAGTGAACTGAGTATGGAGCTGCAACAAACTGACTGACAATGCTGACAGCGTGTGCAATGTCAGGCCGAGTGATGCAGAGATAGACGAGTTGTCCCACAATCTGCCTGTACCGAGTAGGATCTGAAAGAGGAACTCCATCTGTAGGACATAGCTTCGAATGAAGCTCAAGAGGGGTGTCTACTGTGCGGGTATCTGTGAGGGCAGCACGACTAAGGATGTCTGAAACGTACTTCTGCTGAGAGAGCAGAATGCCATCTGCACTGTATGCTACCTCAAGACCAAGAAAGTAGCGAAGCATACCCAAATCCTTCATCTGAAATTGGTTCCTTAAGTGCTGCTGAAGACTAGCAATCGCAGCAGAGTCATCTCCAGTGATGATCATGTCGTCCACGTATAACAGTAGAATCGCCCGGCCCTGCGGGGACGACCGGACAAACAGAGAGTGGTCCTGACTGCTCTCTGAGTAACCAAGTTCCTTGACAGCATGGCGGAAACACTCAAACTAGGCACGAGGAGCTTGCTTGAGCCCATAAATGGCCCGACAAAGACGACACACGTGCTGGGAAGGAAGACGGAGACCAGGAGGAGGATCCATGTAGACAGTCTCAGACAGGTCACCGTGAAGAAAGGTATTTTTCACGTCCATCTGAAGAAGGGCCCATCGATGAACAGCAGCAACCGCCAGAAGAGTGCGAACGGTGGTCATCTGAGCCACCGGAGCAAAGGTCTCCTCGTAGTCAACGCCATATTCTTGAGTAAAGCCACGAGCCACCACACGAGCCTTGTGACGCTCAATGGATCTATCAGGGCGGTGCTTGACCTTATAAATCCACTTGCAGCTGACAGGCTTAACGCTAGAGGGCAGAGGGACAACATCCCAGGTCTGAGTCTGCTGAAAAGCCTGAAACTCCTCATCCATAGTCTGACGCCACTGAGGAAACTGAACTGCCTCAGAGTAGGATCGGGGCTCCTGATCTGCGTGCACAACAGTAAGAAAGGCAGTAAACTGAGGCGAGTAACTGCAGACAGAGGCAAAACCAAAACGATCAGGAGGCCCAGTGTCGTGGCTAAAACGATCAGGCGGGTGATGCTGGCGCTGAGGATAGCGAGGCGGGCCTGGATCCACGACTGGCAGTGACGGAGCAGGCACAGGAGGCGAAAAACTAGGAGTAACCTCAACAGTAGGGGAGCCGGCATCCGCTGAGAAGGAAGGACACGGAGACACAGGGGTAGGCCGGCGAGAGTAGACCTGAGGAAATGGAGAGACAACCCGGGGAGGAGAGAGAGGCACTGCATAGAGGAGGAAGCCTCGGAGGAGTCCCCTGGAGACGCTGGGGAAACAACTGGCAAAGGAGCCAGCGGTACTGAGGGAGCAGGTGGTAGGGAAGGAGCCGACGGAGCCGGGGGAACTAGAGAGGCCGACGAGGGAGGCAAAGGTGTCGATGATGGAGGAGAAGAAACCTCAAGAAAGGTGAGATCCTGGGCTTCAGGGGAGTAGTAGGGTGTGTCCTCGACAAAGGAGACGTGTCGAGAGATACGCAAGCGACGAGCAACAGGGTCATAGCAGCGGTATCCCTTGTGCTCAGTGCTGATCCCAAGAAGGATGCACTTAGCTGCCTGAGCAGACAGCTTTGTGCGCTCATGGAGAGGAAGAAGAACAAAACAGGTACACCCAAAAGTGCGAAGAGGGCTGTAGGCAGGAGTGGTAGAGAGGAGACGCTCATGAGGAGATAAGTCGTCCGGAAGAACTGACGAAGGAGTGATGTTAATGAGCTGGACTGAGGTGAGGAGAGCCTCAGCCCAGAAGCGCCGGGGAACAGAACCAGAAAGAAGGAGAGCACGAGTAGTCGCAAGAATATGGCGATGCTTGCGCTCAGCAACACCATTCTGCTCATGGATGTGAGGACATGAGTGCTGGAAAATAGTCCCATGGGACTGAATAAGGCTGCGCATAGCGGTAGATAGATACTCAAGGGCACAATCAGATCGAAAGACCTTGATGCACCGACTAAACTGCGTGTGAATCATGGAGGTGAAGTCCTTATAGACTTGGAGGATATCCGATCGACGACGAAGAAGGTAGACCCACGTGTAGCGACTATAATCATCCACAAACGAGACATAATATAAATATCCAGTCATAGAAGGGAGAGGAGAGGGGCCCCAGATATCAGAGTGAACAAGATCAAAAGGAGCAGAGCTCTGAGAAGTACTGGATGAAAAGGGAAGGGCAGCAGCTTTTGCGAGCTTGCAGCCAGTACAAGTAGATAAAGATGAAAAAAGACCACGACCTAGAGCTCCAGAATGGAGTAATCTCTTAAGTCGTGGTTCCGACACATGACCTAGTCTCCTATGCCACAGGTCGGCATTAGGAGAGAACTCCACAAAACCCAGATGATGAATCCAAAGAGTGAAGAAACTCCATCTGGTAGAGTCCGCCTGCCCTACGACCTGTTCCAATCGGTCGACCAGTACGCAGATCCTGCACAGAACAAGAGGAAGGGGTAAATGTCACAGAGTATCCAGAGTCACACAAAGTACTAACAGAAATCAGGTGCATGTGGAGTGTGGGAGCATGGAGCACAGAGGATAAGGAGAGATAGCAAGCAGGGGCAGAGGCTGAAGTAATGGATCCAGACTGTGAGATGGCTAAGCGAGAACCATCTGCAGTGTGGATCGGTGGCAGGTGCGTCGCAGGCTGACAAGCAGTGAGCAGGGAGGCATCTAGAGTCATGTGGTGTGAAGCGCCCAAATCTAGTATCCAAACAATGGGACTACCGGAAGAGGCAGAGAAGGCGGAGGCGCTGGAAAAGTCCAGGAATAGCGGCAGACTGCTGAGAGAGTCTAAGCTGAGCTAGTTCCTCACGAATAGACTGTAGTTCGCCAGCTGTGACGGAAGAGGCAGCAGCAGCAGTAGGAACAGGGCGACCACGACCTCGAGCTCGTCCTCGACCACGATCTCTGTAGGTAGGACGCTTCTCTGGATGAAGTGAGAAGCAAGTGTCCACGAAATGGCCCGGTGTCTGACAGTGAGTGCAAAACGGTCTACCATGGGAGGCAGTAGCTGGTGGGCCTAAGATCGGCGGCGGAGCAGCAGCAAGAACACCCTGAAGATCGGATGGAAGAGGTAAGGCCCTGGAGGCAAGAGTATGCAGACGAGTCTCCTCAGCGACCAGCTCAGCTACAGCCTCATCCAGACGAGGAAGGTTGTCCCGGTGAAGAAGCTGACCGGCCAGAGCACTAAACTCTGGCCGTAGGGCAGCAAATAGCTGATAGAGCTGAAGGCGCTCCCGGTAGAGCTGGTACTCGACAGCATGAGACGGGTCAGGAACGGGAGCGAGATCCTGAAGATCACACCAATAGGAGCGCATCTGACAATAAAACTGTTGGACCGTCAACTCTCCCTGCTGTGCCGACTGGGCCT
Organism: Chamaelirium japonicum; assembly: GCA_947650365.1. Classification (NCBI taxonomy): domain Eukaryota; kingdom Viridiplantae; phylum Streptophyta; class Magnoliopsida; order Liliales; family Melanthiaceae; genus Chamaelirium; species Chamaelirium japonicum. The sequence continues at coordinate 17,876,505 of OX393555.1, read as the reverse complement.
GTGTGAGAAGCTGATACTCACGTGCTCCACTCTTCTCAACAAAGCGAGCAGTGAGATGACCCCAAATTGCTGCAGAAGTGGCAAGCCCAGCCATGTCCCGGCGAAGAGAACGATCCACAGACGCAACAAGGTAGGCCTTGATGCGCTGATCGCGAAGGCGCCAGGGACCATATTCCGCATCTGAGGCAGAAAACATAGAAGATCCATCAAGATGTCCGCGAAGATTATGACCCTCAAGGGTGGATTCCACCGTGGCGTACCATGCCGGCCAGTCGGAGGCTTCTTGGAGAAGAAAGGCGTTGGCGAGCGGGAGGAAATCCCGTGGAATCTCATAGGGAGTCACCGAAGGAGATGGCGAAGTCGTCATCGAGGAAGTCGAGGACATGTCCGGAGAGAGGGAAGGCTCGAATAGCTCGAGGGGTAACCGCTCCCCCCCCCGGATCAAATCTGTGCGGCTGGAGGTGCAGCAATGAGCGCGGAGCAGAGGCGAGTCGCGTGCGGCGGGAGGTGCAGCAATGGGCGCGGAGCGGAGGCGCAACAGAGAGATAGCGTGCGGGATAGCGTGTGGGATACGGGATCGGGTGCGGCTGCGGGATCGCGGGACGCCGGGATACGGGATCGGGTGCGGCTGCGGGATCGCAGGACGCTGGATGCAGGACTCGCAGGATCGCGGGGCTGCAGGATCGTGGGGCTGCGGGACGCGGGACGCGGGGATCGCGGGACTCGCAGGATGATGCGGGGCTCGCGGGATGGGATCGCGGGGCTGCTGGATGGGATCGCGGGGCTCGCGGGATGGGATCGCAGGGATCGCGCGAGGGAAAGCCGAACGCAGTGTCGAGCGGGGGAGGCGGCTGGATCGCAAGCCGAACACAGGAGACGCGGCTGGATCGCAGAGAGATCTGATTGCGCGGGGCTGCTGGATCGACGGAGACAAGGGAGCCGTTGACGACACCGGCGATCAACCTTGCTCTGATACCATGTGACAAATCCTAGAGGAAGGGAGAGAGAGAGAGAGAGAAAAGAGAGAAGGAGAGCTAGGGTTTGGGGAGAGAAAAGGAATGAATCTCTCATTAGGCCAATGGCCAATATAAGGTCAATACATGTGAGTCATATATTCACTGAGTGTATGTATATACACTAATACATCTTAACAGACTCTTTGGAATCCTCAGTCGATGGGACTTGCCTATTCAGTGATGTCACTGGAAGTCCCCAAAATGGGTTTTAACGGATTTGGGGAGATGCCATAAGAAACATTTTGTCAAACAAGGTAGCAGTGAAGATCAACAGTCCTGACCATCCAGTTGTCTAGTTATCATCAGCATCACCAAGTTGTTTCTTTTTTCTCTTGATAAATTTCTAAAGGTGTTACTGTTGGCATAGCTGTAGAAGGTTATTTGTGTAACATTTTCCATGATACAAATAAATCTGAAGATGGATGAGTATATCTGAGTCCAATAGATGATAAAAGGATCGTTAGTTGTAACTAATGCTTCTATTATTATTCTTTCTAACGGTATTGTACCATACATTGAACTTGACATCTTCCAGGGTTGCACTGAGAGAAAGAACGAGCTATATACTATGAGATGTCGTATCAGTTCTGTCACAATCGTGTTCATGCTACTGTAGGCTGTAGCAATAGGTGCAAGTGTTTATTTTTCACAAAAACATGAAATTTGTTCTTAATGGACTTTTAGTTACTGAAGGGGCATATGATTAAAATTTTCAATGCTATACAGCTAACTTATGCTTGTATGTAAGCTAAACTGAATATCCTTTTAAAGTAGTTTCCTTGTTAAGTTAAGCTCTTTCGGTTCTATCCAATAAATTTTCACAAAAGAAATGCTTAGTAGAACCACCTTTAAAGACTCCGACAGGATGGGGTGCTGTTAATGGTGTGTTTCCTAATTATATTTCTTGCTATAGACACGAAGTGTTGGTTTTTATCAGATGTTTACATTTCTGCCTTTTACCACGCACAGTTGCTAGACTCTTTAATTCCACTGTATGATGTAGGCTCCTGCTTATCCATTGATCTTGTTTAAATTTTATATCTTGTCATATATTTCACAATAAAAATGATATGCTTACGTATTTATTCACCTTTTTGTTTTGTTTATTAGGATTATATCATTCGCGGTGATAAAGAACTGCCCCTTTATAGGTGATGTTCATGACGGATCATTAGACAATTGTTACAATTTTCATCATTCTAATAAAATGTGAGTTTTCTTAATATGATAATTTCGTTCTTACAGTAAAGTTGTTGATGCTCATGCTCCTTTAGCAATTGTGCTCCCTACTAGAGGATCCACCTTGTCCAGGGGACTGCGTGGAGGTGATATATCTTGGCATGATTTCTTGGGAAAAGTTGAACATTCCAAGTATGAATCATACTAGTATGGTTTCTTTTTTCCTCTTCTACTGTAGAAAAATCTAATGAATTTCATGTCCTGTTCAGTCTAGAATCGCTTTTAGATCTATTTCTTTGGCTTCTTTGTATGTTAGCTAAATAATAAGGGACTGCAAAGTGAAGGTTGTGGCATATTACTCAAGACCGTCATGATGTAGTGGGACATTTTATTTTTGTTTGATATGTAGTGATACTAAAACAAACTGCGATCATGGCTATTTATTGGATGGAGTATGATGGAAGGTATCAAGGTACTATAACCTGGTTAAGCATGTGAGCAACTCCCTCATGAAAGAAGAAGAAAGAAACGAAGGAAAAGAGAAGCCATCTGTATTGCAGAAAAATTGCAGTTTTCTTATAGATCGAATCCCTCCAAGCATTTTATCGGGCCTCAAAACTCAAAACTGGTTTTAGATCCAATCCAAATAGGCCACCCATACCAATTTAAAGGGGAACCAGGCCACCCAGACCTCCAATAAAGTTATCGTATCCGTGGGACTCATGGATGTGACTCCTCTCCCCATCCTGATGGGACTCCCAACTTTCTAGAAGGACCAAACCTGGTGGCTGGATCCATGGGGAGCCCCTCCCTCACCCAGCAAGGCTTTTGTAACTTTTTGGATCAACCCTAAATTGAATATTGGAGGATGATGTCATATTTACATTGGTTTCAATTAAATTTTTCATGATCACGTTTACGAGGAATCTTTATCCCTTAGAGATAGCAATACAAATACTAGTTTGAGGCTCTTGTAATATATAAATAGGGCCGTAAATCCCGTAGTTAATCACTAAATTTGTTTAAAGCTTCTTAATTGTTAGGTTCTTCTTGATATGACCAGGGTTTTAAATCTCGGCCGATACCGGTACGTACCGGCCGGTACGTACCGGTTTTGGCCGGTTCGAGACCGGTACTGCACCCGATCCCGATACCTGGCCCGTATCGGCCGGTACCGGTACGTACCGGCCGGTACCGGTACGTACCGGCCGGTACCGGTACGTACCGGTTTTGGCCGGTTCGAGACCGGTACTGCACCCGATCCCGATACCTGGCCCGTATCGGCCGGTACCGGAACGTACCGGTCCGTATCGGCCGGTTCAGGCCGGTACCGGCCGGTACGGACCGGTACCGACAGGTAAATTTTTTTTTTTTGGATTTTTTTCAGATTTTTTTTCTCAACCGGTATCGGTCCGTACCGGCCGGTACCGGTACGTACCGGCCGGTACATACCGGTTCGGGGCCGACCGATACCGTGATTTTAAACCTTGGATATGACACCGTCCTCTAGTCTCTGCTTGACCAAAGTAGCAAACCCTAGCTTTCTACCATATCTAAGCTCTATAGGTGTCTCCTAATCTCTTCCTCAAGAATATATGCTAAGGAAATTCTTGGACAGCAAGCGTTAAGTCCTTTGATTTTATCATTGAATGCTTCTCTAATTGCAAAATCTTTTCAAATACATTCCACTGATACTACCCTGCATTATATCAAGTTTGACCCGCGCTGTTGCTCTAAATCTGATCTATCTCAGATATAATCCTTTGTCCATGACCGCGCAAGTCGACCAAACTCTCTTGCAAACCCTAATTTTCCAAATGTCTAATCCTCTCACAACAGTTTATTATCAGAGCCTCATCCCTTTCCTGGTTTTATTCATTATTCGAGAGTAGTTTCATGAATTTTTGTATTTCGTATCATTATTTGGACTATCAGAGCATACCAATGAGTAGGTAGTGAGGTACACATCTACCTCTCCTGCATGAATTTGGTATATAGCTTAAGATCAAGCATCACCATGGCAACCTGAAGCGGTAAAAACTCTTGTTCTTGTTTCTTAGAAGCGGATTGAGACAGTTTATTGTAAATTACTACATAAAGTAGCAGATGAGTCTCTAACTTGAAGGATCATGGTAACTGGTAAGTGAGACACGTATCCAACAGTTGATCAAGGGTCCAATGGGCCAAATCTAGAAAAAGGTAAGCATCCTCAATGTGTTGATATGCAAAAACTAGAAGAAGAATGTCAACCTACACCAGAACTTTCTCGAAAAAGTGCACTAAGACAATAGGCATAAACTTGTTATCATCTCGACCACGATTGTCCAGAAGGAGAGTTCTAAGAAAACATATACAAAACAATTTATCGTAAAGGGATCAATATCATGGTTGTTACGACGACACCATGAAGGTGTGGCTTAAAGTCCCGGATTTTGTTAGAAAGCTTGATTCCAACTTTGTACGACTTGCTCATTACACGGGAAGACTACTTTGACTAGAATAACATCGACAATGACATATGAACTCAATTTATGCCGAAGGATTAGACTCGCATATGGTGGCGAAGCGTCGAAAATTGTCTAACGCGAGAAGGCCAACGTCTATTGCAAGTAGTCTTCCCTTGCAGTGTTTTTAGAGGCGGGGGCGTATGGCGGGGCGTTTTGCCTGCTATGGGGCGGGGCGTAAGCCCCATGAATTTTTATTTTTTTAATTAAAAAATATATATAGAAATAAATAATATTATATAAAAAAAGTGAAAATAGATTAAAAAAAATAAAATAAAAAAAACTATGAGCAAAGTTATTAAACAAAGCATTTAAGCCTACAAACATGGTTGATAAATCACAAATATATAAAAAATGATAATAAAAATGAATTTGTCATTGTCTTTAAATATCATTTAAGATCTAATTATAAGTTTCTAATCAAAATTCAAACTATCAATGTTTATATTCCATAGATTCTACCATTCCATACATGATATAGAACCAATTTAAAACAACTTTAGTTCCCAAAATATCATAATCATCATCCAAGAGATTAAGACACATATAAAAGATCACAATAGTAATCAAATTATTTTTTTTTCAACTATGCAAACAAATTCCAATGGAGCGTAAGCCCAGGCCATTGGGGCGTAAAAGGCGTGCTCGGGCGTTCGGGGCGTACGCCCCAGTGGTTTGGGCGTAAGCCCCATGGGAAAAAAGCCCCAGCTGGAGCCGCCCCGAGCGTTTTAGGACCGCCCCGCCCCGGGGCGAGCCCCGGGCGTACCCTGGGGCGAGTTTTTTAAAACACTGTTCCCTTGTAGTGAGCAAGTCGTACAAAGTTGGAGTCAAGCAAGGGAAGTCTACTTTGACTAGAATAACATCGACAATGACGTATGAATTCAATTTATGCCGAAGGATTAGACTCACATATGGTGGCGAAGCGTCGAAGACGGTCTAACGCAAGAAGGCCAACATCTAGCCCAACACTGGGATGAGATGAAGTCTTGCATGAAGAAGTATCTTCCCATGAACTAGAAGAAATCTCTACAATCAACTTGTGAGACTACAGTAGGGCTCAATGATAACAAATGAATATAAGGAAAAATTAGTTGAACTTATTGTTCAATAGAGAATACGAAGCAAAGACATGCTTATCTTAGATAGGTTCATGATTGGAATCTGACTCATCCATCTATAATCACCTTACGAGTTACGAGTATACAGGGTGGAGGATGATGTAGGAGCATCCATGGATCAATGAATGTATTTAGTTACAACCTTACAGGACACTTAAAGTGCCAATTTTGAGTTAATTTAGCTAATCAGAGGTTAGTTAAGTGTTATTAGTTAGTTGTCTATTGGTTAGGTCAACCTAATTTTAAGTTAGAAGGGTTTTCTTATTTTTTAGTCTTCTAGGATTTTTCCAGATTTTTTCCAGTATTATGGGTCATATACATGTAGTTTAGGGCAAAAGAGAGTGGTAACTTAGAAAATATGGAACCATATATGGATATATTGGCTAATTTAAATCAAAATTACCTTAAGTGGTTGATTAGAGGTGGTTTAGGAAAGAATATAAGCTACAGAGAGAATCCATGGGAAAAGGATCGTCCTCTTCTCCCTGTTGGCTCACACACATGAGTGAGAAGAGAAGACTCCCTTCTCACACGGGAATCCTCCCTCTCCATCGTTCTCTGTTTCTCCCTAGATTTTTTCCCTCTTCTCCTCTTTGGCATTGGTTATGGTTACTCTTTATTTTTAACAATGAGTATCGGAAGCAAGAGGAAATCTACTGGAATCATGGTGAGTCCTGTGTCTTTACTTTTCTTCTTTTTCTTTCATTTATTAATGAAAATAACAATTATATTGCTGGAAAAATGTGAAGAAAAGTGTTGGATTGGTATACCTCTTGAGTGAAGAATTTGCTATTATTGTAAAATTTTTTCTATATACAAAGTCCTCTTAGTGTAATCAATTTAGAAGTTCAATCAAGTTATTTATGCACTAATAATTTATTTAATATGACTTTTGGGCCTTCAATTCGGTTTCTTTCCCTTTCTCTGTCTTGGATGGCTTCATGAAGTACCCCCATCTTTTGGTATTCTCCTTATGCCAAGTGGTGTCTGAGTTAGTTCTTTTCTTGTTCCTTCAATATGCAGATCCTGAATCCATGGTAAGAAGGTGTGTGTGGATGTCGAATATCGATGCGATCAATCTCATGGATTGAATCTAACACAACAATATGAAAGAGCTGCAGAATCAAACCAAGTAGTTCACATAGAAGATCAAAATTTTCAATCTTCAGTCTCAAATTGATCATCTCCGATGAGAAATCAGGAATGTGCGACGTGAAAGGGCGGCAGGTGAGAGGATAATCACATTCATTGTCCGGCACAAATCAAGACCCTCAAATTCATTGCAAGGGAATTTTGAGGAAAATGGAGGATCCTTCTCTGTGAGCAAAATATAGAAAGGAAGTGTGCAAGTAACAATTGCAGTGCTCCCCTTTTTGATGAAAGTCCTAGGAGATGCCCATGGAGGAATCTAAAGAAAATCCATTTGAAGCAAAGGAAGCTTCGCACTTGAAAGCGATATCTGAGTAAAATCCAATTGTTGAGCAAGGGATAGAGCCCATGGATGAAGCCGATGATATAAGGGAGAAGCTTGGAGACAATGTGTCTTTGGGACATACCGATGAGGAGCCCATGATGACGATAACAGATTGGTTCTCATCTTTGAAGGGCCTATCGCCGCTAGATGATTTTCGAGGACATACGTGGTGACCATGACAATGCAAGGTGGGTTTCTTAAAGGATCATCAATGATGAGCATACTACTATAAACTTGCATGAATCTCCTGAAGATAATACCACTGGCCAATATGGCTCTAATCTGGGGTAGTTTATATGGAACATTAAGAGGTACTATGTGTTCCTGGACAACAAAGTAGTATCTTGCAGTTATTTTACGACCGTTTCAATTCGTAGGGAAGAGGTTAATGGTAGATATGCCATTCAAGAAGCCTATCGGAAGCATCATACCTATAATGATCATCATGTATGAGGTGGGCAAAGTGTTTGGCCCACCTGCAGGCTTGCAGTCTGCACTATTGAAGAGAGGAGTCATAGAACTATGACGTAAGATACAAATCTGAAATAAGGTTTTAAGCCAAGTTTCAAAAACATGACAAAGTTGTATGCGCTAGAGATTAGCAACAGGGAACACACAAGCAGGAGATTAAGATGGCGTAGTCGATGGTGGAACCTGGAGCTCCTCAATTAGTACAACAATCCCACTCTATGATTGGCCCCAATACTCCGGCCTGTATGCGGACCATGCATGGAACAAGAAGTGGTGAATGAGATTATATTGCTAGCGTCTGAAAGATGATTCACATAAGCTAAGTTCATGGAAATGTATGGAACATGCATGCAAGAAAGCATGGGTTGACTAGATGGATCAGAAGTGGGGGTAATATAGTCATACTGAGAAACAGGAAAATGATAACTTTCAGCAGTGTCAATCCTAAGCTTGGAGGGAACATGAGAGTAGTATACACGAAGAGAGGCGTCAGAATTCATGGGGTGTACTGAGGACAGAGTCTAGAATCCATGCGGAATAAGTATAGGAAATGGCAGACATAACTGAAGGTGCATAGGTACCAATAAATGTGGCAGTCTGAAGAAGCGGCCCATTTTTTACTAGATATTGACTTTGTCTTTCACTTTCGTTTGTAGTATTACGTCTTCATGCATTTGTCTTGCTCATTCTTTGTCTCTCTTAGTGGTCTTTGGCCTGTTGTTTCTTGTCTTGGCCCACTGTGTATTGGCCTTTGGTTCCTTTAGCTTGTATATGACCTATGTGTTTCCTTGTCTTTTGATGTCCCCTAAAGTCTTGCTTTGGATTATGGCAAACGATCTTCACTAAAATGGTTCTCAAACCACCAAACATGGGCAATTGATTGTGTTTAATAGTCCATTACTATTCACTACGGTCTCAAGGGATGCGATGTCGGGTCTCCTTTATGGGGTCATCCAAAACCTGCCTCTTTACTCTTGTGGTTTCCTTTTGTCTGCATCTTTACAAGCAGTAATCAATATCAATATCTTCTTTCTATTAATTAAAGTGTGGTTTGTAATGTTTTTGTAGATACTCCAAATGCAAACCATCATTGTCATAGAACAGTAATTTATGGAAGTTCATTCATTGTTATACCCTTAATCTGTAATTCAGTGTCAATAAAACAATTTTTTGCTTTCAATTTTTCTTTGCAAGTCTGTCTTAACGACAACATTGAAAGTTGTAGGGTTATGATTATGCATAGCATTGGAGAACGAGGAAACATGTCAGTATGTCACATTTCTTTTTTATATACGTAAACAAAGTTATATATGTATAACAACAAAATACTTGTGTAGGAAGGAATTCCTTCTTTAGAAAGACATTGGAGATAGATTTGTACGAATTGAATGTTTAGTAGGAAGAAAACGTGATATATGTTTCTGCATCACAGATCAAACTCAATACTAAGTGGTATATTAGCAATAAGTCTTGTTATGAACTCATTCAAGTTCTGCGGTGATCTATGTTGGAGGCAATTCCTTTCATGTGGTTTCTGTCAATGATCGTTAAAGGCAATGGAATATTAAATTTTTGAGGCAGATTTTTGAGACTTTTATAGGAAATTTTAAGTTTGTGTTTTTATGTTGAAATTACAGAGCCAGTGAGTATACTGCAGTTCAACAGCCTATTGAGGCATTTACAAACATCCTCTTTTCATCTGGTACTACAGGTAGCCATCTCAACCCTTACCATCTTAAATCTCTGTTTTTATGTCTCCTATGTACTAATAGTTCATAGTTAAAGGCATATAGTTCCGGTAATATTTAATAACCATAAGTCATGTTGGAGAACCTTCCTTTACATGCTATATTCTGAAATCTTATGCTACTTCCCAAGAACAACTTTCAGCACTATCATTTGCTTGTTGGATATTACTGCCTGGATGATTTGTATTTTATAGTTGATTAGTTTTTGATAAGTGTTGAGTATCATAATTTTTAAGGATATTGCCCTCTTCGTCTAGACTCTTTCCTAATCTATTCAAATTTTGAAGGGTTTCTCCTTGGTTGCATGAGCTTAAACTGCTTAACCATCAAGGTAGGTCATCCTACTCGCCAAGTGGCCTTGTTGGTTTCTTGCCATGCCCATCTCTTGCAAAATTGCTTTGGTCAGGACCGTCAGGTTTTCACACCTATTTTAGGTGTAAATAATATTAACTGTCACACGTATATGAATTCTACGATAGAGAATTGCCATTTTCAAAATCTTAGGCTGACCATAAGTTCCTTTGGACCACCACCGAATGATATAGGGTAAGGTAACTACCTAGCATGGCTTGGCTGAGCACGGATTCAGTTTGGGTGAAACATTGCAGATTCAGGCCTGGTCAGACTTGACCTACCTCTAAAATCAATAAAATTATTTATTTAGGATCTATTTTCAGATTTTTTTTGTTGTTAGTTTCCTATTTTTGAGGTCTGTTTCAAGTCCAATTTGGGCCTGTTGCGGTTTGAATCTGACCAAAATGCGGAATTAAGTTGGAGGCCTATTTCCTTACACTTTCATTTTTGAATCCATCCATAATTATAGCATTGGATGTCACCCACCTTTCCAAGTCTTTCATTAGCTTGGTTGTGTTTTCTTTAGTTTCCAAAACCTTGATACATAGATTTCAGAGGTTTGACGTGTCTGCTTTGAAAGTGAAATGTTTCGTCTATACTCCTTCCTAGTCTAGGAAAGCATTGGAGGGTTGCTCCCTGGTTGCTTGAGCTTAAACTGCGTAACCAGTAAGGTGGGTCTCCTTACCTACCAACTGGTCTTTTAGGTTTCTTGACGAGTCCCTCCCTCGCCAAGTTGCCTTGTTCAAGTTTTTTTTTTGCTAGAACCTTGGTCAAGTTTTCTGAACCAATGTCAGAAGGTTGATGCCATATTGACATCCAATCTGAAAATTCTTGTCGATCTTCCCTATAGCCAACCCCATCTTGTTGGGATAAGACTTGAATGATGATGCTATCCTGATGAATTATTTCTAAGTCTTCATTTCTGAGGATCTTACTTAAAGAGATCTTTAATACGATTTTAAATAATTCTTAATTGACAATCCACTTAACAATGATGATTCATTTGTTATGATAGATCAGGTAGATTAGGGTTTTCCATGACAAGTTAACCATGACTGTGCATAATCTCAGTATTCACACCTTTTTTACCTTGTTCAAATGTCAAATTTAGCGCCATTCTTATTGCTTACTGCATTTAGGAGAACCAAAGGCAATTCCATGGACACATGCAACTCCTCTCAAAGCTGCTGCTGATGCATGGTCTCATATGGATATTCGTAAAGGTGATATTGTTGCATGGCCTACTAATCTTGGCTGGATGATGGGCCCTTGGCTTGTTTACGCTACTTTACTGAATGGAGCTTCTATGGCTCTGTACAATGGTTCACCTCTTGGCTCAGGATTTGCCAAGTTTGTACAGGTGTAATTAGCTCTGCGTTGAATTTTTTATTATTTCTTTATATGAAATTAGAGAGAAACCTACCTCTCTTTATATCTAATTTTCATTGATTATGAATTATCTTTCAGTTTGTAGACATACTCCATATACCTGCCCTATCATGATTATGTAACATTCTCTGAGATATTGAGGGAACAAAGTTTGTGGATATTTTTTAGTTTTATTAATAAACAATCATCTTTATAATTCCAATGGCTATGCATCTGTCATTAACAGTCTTTTTACCAACACACATCTCTATGCATTTATCATTTAATAATTATCAGTGTTTCATGCATTTATCTTCTAATAATTATCAACCAGTAACTAGATTAATTCAGTCAATATCTTGCAACTCTGACTTAATTTGCAATTTTCTGTTTGAATCAGCTTAAGCAAATCTTATTATAGTAGCATTAGTGCCTGTGCAACATGCTGCAGTTTTCAACATTTGTGTAAACTAATTTAGTTTCCGTCATTTCACTTTTACGAGATGTAACAATAATAAAGAGAACCATTAATTCTTATAAGATGATTTCCAGTAGTCTTTATTTTGTTGAAAGGAAGTTCCAGTAGTTTTGAATATAATCTTTCTTGTGATTCCATCATGCATGCATTATGGAATATTTCCTTCAGGAACTAGTGGTGATCTTTTTGCCTGTGACTGTTTGTCCTTCAAATCCCAAATCCTGAAAAGTTTCTTTGTCCTTTTCTTCTATTTGATTCGGATGCATAATTGCTGAAACACTTGACAATCCACATAAAAAATATACAAGTTCCTCATGATTGCAAAAAATGCTATTTGTCTATTATTTCCCGTGGTAACATGCAACAATATGTGATCCGATAGTTTGTTTGATTGACTAAAGCAGAGCATAATGTCGGGAAATTATTGTCTCCAAGAAAGTTATTTCAATATATGTATAGGCACATCTGTTTATGCAGCGGTCATGGCACCGTTTTTACGTCCGGTAATGTATAAAACCATTAATGGGGGCGATCCCTTGTAAAACACAACTAGCTTACAGGCGGCACCATATATCCTCTCTTTTCATTCACTTATGTTCTTCCACCATTCTCCAAATATATTTGTTCTTTAGTTCTTAGCTATTTGTGCACAAAATATGAGAAATTCAGAAGAAAGTAAAAGATTACAGCATAATTAAATCAGTCTCAGCATATATGAAAGAGAAAATTGAGAAGAAATAGACAAAGAAAAAGCGGAGAATAAGAGAAGGATTACCATGTGGAATCCACCACTAAAATTTCATATTTCTTTCATTTAATTCATTGTGATCTAATTTCTGGTTTTCATAGAGCCTCGTTGATAGACCCAAACTCTAACTTGGCTTGCAAGAAAACAGAAAAAAAAAGTACTTACCTTTTCTAGAGAGAGAGAGAGAGAGAGAGAGAGAGAGATCTTGCATGTTCCCTTTTTATGTGGATGGGAGTCATGGGACCCACAAATACCTCATCCCATGAGTTGTCTCGCTGCTCTCGCACAGGTAGAAGAGGAGTATGTGAGCCCTATTCCGCATTGGGAAGGGACTCATGGTCCTTCATTAAAATTAGGGCTGGCTCACTTTATACATATATTTTCTTTTGTTACTTGTGAGCCACTTATTGGCTATTTAAGTTTCAAGTTTTGGCTAAGGTTCTGCACGTGAAGTGAATCCTACTCCATCTTATCCATCAATAGTCTTATATTAACATATATTCCTAACCGTTGACTTGAGATACTTAGAAGTTACATCTAGCCTAATAACACAATGAAAGGACAACAATTGGAAACGGAAAATTGGAACTGGATCTAATCTAAATTCTAACTCTGGATTACATCACATCAACACTTACTCTAGTACAACTGAAGTATGAACCCCTTGAAGGTGGTCTCACATTGCTCATGTAGAGGGAATACAAACAACAGGTCCAAGACTAGTAGAACAGACGGAAGAAAGTCTGCAGGTATGAAGATCAACTATTTCCCATTCATATGCTGCTTCTGCATAAGATCTTCAAATGTAGGTAGTTGGATTCTACACATCAATATGACCCTATAGGTTACGTTACAATGAATGAGCCTTCAGGGTGACTCCCCAAATCATGCAGGTGGACCCATCAAATGTAACAAATCAATGCATCATAGGTGTCAGTGGATGTTGTTATGAATTGCCAGAAAGTTCCAATAGAAAAGCTAGACATAAAGGCAAAAAAATAGACCAAACAGAGGAATAACAACTGAAAAGAAGGTAAAAGTGTCTTAGAGAAATTGAAAGAAAAACATGTAGCGAGCAAGGAAGTTGATAAAGAAAGGAAGGGAAACATGTAGCGAGCAAGGAAGTTGATGAAGGAAGGAAGGGAAAAGAAGCTAAATGCATGTTTGGAAAGTGGGAATGACAGTGTGCAATGCAAAAGGGGTTAAAATATCATAGAAAATTTGCAAGTAACCATTAGCAGCAATTCCAGATGTAACAGTGTAAGAAACACAATTGTTTCAAGTGACAAATAGATAAAGAAGATATTGAAAATTAAGCTCGAAGGAAAACAGTAAGGGCCTATTTGTACTCAAAGCATCAAAGTAAAGTGAAGTACATTTGATTGAAATTTTAAATATCTGTACTCTAAATCAATTGAGCAAAGAAAGAACTGTGAAGGGAGGGATTACTGTCTTACACAGGTTTACCTAAGTCAAACCCCTTGTCAGCATATTAGGGGTTGTTTGGCATCGTTCAGGACTCATCTGTTTCTATCCACATTTCTATATTTCAAAATCAACGGATACTATTTGTTCCAGAGTAATGGACTTCATAACGATAATTTATCACTCCGCCTGTTTCTATGCTAACCGGAATGCTGAACCATCGAATTACATTGAAAATAGTAATTGACGGGATTTCACTCTTCTGGCCTGATGAGGTTTAAGCGGAACAACAGTTCGTCATGCCAAACACCCCCTTATTATCTGAATTTCACTCAAATGCACTGCACCTCACTTTATTGCTTTGAATACAAACAAACCCTAGTAGGCTGACTGGTACCAAGCAGTTACCAGAGGCTTGTCTGGTATGAAGAGCAATACTTGGCTGCAATCCCATCTGCAGGCCTCATCTGCACATGGTGACGTGCCTAGTATTGATAGACCATGAAGGCGCAGCGCCGAACCTTTAAATGATAGAAAAATATATAAAATTATATATAAAAAAATTATTTGTGTATTGATAGGCCATAAAGGCATGGGGCCTACATTTAAATGATAAATGGAGTGAGACGTGCTGGATACGATTTCTCAAATTTTTATCATTTAAAAAATGTGTCCTACAACTTGGCATGTGACACGGAGTTGTATCCATGTATCTTTTGGTATAAAATTGGTCACAACTCACAAGACGCCCTTTTAGGCTGAAACAGATATTCCCTTGTTCAGCAGCACACAATAAAGCTCCACAGAACTTAAGTATGGAAATAAATGTCAGAAGGGACATTTAAGAAATTTTGGGAGGCACCCACAATATTTTGGATAAGACATAACTAGGTAAGGGGGCTGGCATGGGAGGAATGGTTGTTGGATGCTCCGGCTACACTTTGCAGGCCTGTCAGGTTTGACAACCCGAGTAAATTAACGTTGGTGACTAGTAACAAAACTATTAGGTGAAGTGGCTCCTCTTAGGCCTCCGCAACAATCCCCCAAGTTAGTTTCGGGTTCTCAAAGCTCACATCTTAGTAGCTACTAAATTACAGCAGGTTGACACCTTGAATTTTTATCAATTGCATGAACTTATTAGATCCATGCATTTAGATACCAAGCGACTTTCAGTTCGTCAAGATGCATTTCGTTTCTTTTAGACATTTATTCTTAAATGGGTGGGATGCATGTATCTTAGCAGTGGTTTTAAGCAAGAAATAGGGAATTTCTACCTTACATGTTACCATGTTCTATTCTCCAGGTTGTCTCTCTTCCTTTTCTCGACTGTCAAAAATGATTGCACCATAGTGGAAGCACGATTGCTATGATAGTTGAAGATGAACAGTGCCTACTTATGGTACTTTCCACTATTCAGTGAGCCTGTTGGCCCTGTTCACTGTGCAGTTAAAAGTAAAAATAAAAACCTATGAATCGTGCTGGCTTCGAAGTCTCCGGCGAGTGGATCCAAATCTGCACATGGTCACAGGCACAAGTTTTGCTATTACCATGTTATCTTGGAGATAAGGATGGAGAAATACTAATCATGCTCTCGTTAGGGAAATATCTCTAGGTAGTATAGACAAAGAAGTGTGGCCATCTATGGGTGAAATACCACGAAAGGCAATGTAGAGAGATGTAAACAATACATGTACATACTTTCCATGAACAAATACAGGACTATAGACCCTAATGATCTTCACATTGAATTATAATGTTCTTTGAAGTTTCTATGCATTTACCTGGTGTATGTTGATAGATATTAGATACTGATCACTATATCTCCTTTTGTGATGGTCGTTAATTACCTTTTTTTTTCTAACAATCCTGAAAATGACTAGAACATTAATGTCTTTTATCTTTTAGATTATAAAGTACCCAGTTTACTTTATGTATCTGATGATGTCTTGACTTCTTAGAGTTCACTGGTTTTATGGTGGAACTATATACATGGACATGTTCATTGTTCAGTAATATGCCTCTCAATGATCCATAATCGTCTAAGGAACTTCAAAGTTGTGTAAGATTTTCTTGAGTTCTATATATTTGTGATTTTAATCTGCTTCAGCTCTCCAGGACGCTAGAGTAACAATGCTTGGTGTTGTTCCAAGTATTGTTCGTGCTTGGAAAAATACAAACTGCACTGCAGGCCTTGATTGGTCTTCCATTCGGTAAGGTCCATCTTCTAGATGGAACTTCTTTTCTGGTTTCTAACTTCATTTATGTTGTATACATGCTGATGATGATATGTTTCATGCTTTTGTCCGGTTCCATGCTTATGTAATATTCAGATGCTTTAGCTCCAGTGGTGAGGCATCTAGTATTGATGAATATTTATGGCTGATGGGAAGAGCTCACTACAAGCCTGTCATTGAGTATTGCGGTGGAACAGAGATTGGAGGTGGATTTGTTTGTGGGTCTCTATTGCAGGCTCAGGCATTGGCTGCATTTAGTACACCAGCTATGGGCTGCAACTTGTTGATCCTCGACAGTGACGGGAATCCCCTTGTAAGTGCTTCTTTGTCTATATGTCATGCGTGGTTTGCATAACTTCTGTATGGTTACTTTTGCAAACAGAATAGGATCAGAGTCCTTATGCAAACTCAGAACTTAGTTAATACATAAAAATTATACAACAGTTGACTTCGTCTCCTTAAACTATGCCCCCATAAAGAACTCTTAGAGCATCCACCCCGGGCTAGCTACTCTGCTAGCTTGGCCTTTTTAGCTAGCGAAATGGTTAAAAATAGGCTGCAGTGGGCTAGCTACTCCGCTAGCTAAAGATACCAATCGGTATCCCACTAGCTACATCTAGCAATCCGAGAAGTGATTGACAGCTGGGCCCCATGGGATAATTGCTGCTGACATCAGCATGAGTTTGAGTGTCATTTATGCTTTTAATGTAAAAAAATGTGTGGTTTGAGTATTATTTACACTTTTAGAGAGGGTGTTCTGGTCTTTAGGTAAAAAGTAGCTAAATGGAATAGCTAGCCCGCTGTGCACATCTCATTTTGGGTGGCTCTATGCCCCATTAAAATATGGTAGCTAAAATTTTAGCTAGTCCCCTGTGGATACTCTTAGAGCTCCAAATTAAACCAACAGATTCCCCTTAGGAGGACTATGCTGGCAACAATAAATTTCTTCTTTTTGTTGCAATTATTATAAGATTTATTTGGGTATCTGTGTTATATAACTAAATATTGATTACAATCTACTCTTCATTTTATAGCCACAAACTGCAGCTGGGATTGGAGAACTAGCCCTTGATCCGACGATCTTTGGAGCATCGGCGACCTTGTTAAATGGAGATCACTATGATGTCTACTTTAAAGGAATGCCAGTTTGGAATGGGAAAGTAAGCTTTGCTTGCAAACCCTAGGTTTCATATAGAGTTGATATTCTCAATCTTGCATGGTCATTCAGGTACTTAGAAGGCATGGAGATGAATTCGAGCGCAACGCTGAAGGATATTATAGGGCACATGGGCGGGCGGATGATACGATGAATCTTGGTGGCATTAAGGTGCTAATTATCGTAAGAAAATGTTGCTAAAAACCTAATTCATTCACTCTCATTTTTCCGTTTTTCAGATAAGTTCCATTGAGATTGAACGGGTATGTAACGGCGTTGATGGCGCTATCCTCGAGACAGCCGCGGTTGGTGTGCCACCACCGGGGGGTGGCCCTGAGCAGTTGTTCATCGCTGTTGTGTTCAAGGATCAAAATGTCTTGAAAGAAAACTCGGACGAATTAAAATCGGCATTCAACTACTCACTGCAGAGAAAACTTAATCCTTTATTCCGGGTACTGTTTGTGAGTTTGCAGTGAATTGATTTTCTATTTTCCGATTCTGAAGGCATTCTGACCGAATCTAATTCGCAGTCTCTCTTCGTTTTCCTCTCCTTTCCCTTTTGTTTCGATGCAGGTTTCATCTGTTGTCGCTATTCCATCGCTTCCTCGGACAGCATCAAATAAAGTCATGAGAAGAGTTTTACGACAACAATTCTCCCAACTTAGCCCGTCTCGCGCTAAGTTCTGAATTTTATAGGTACATCCCTTTAAAAATAATGTGTGAGCATCTGTTTCCCATGTATCTGTCTATTCTTTGGCTGCAGAATCAACCATCTCCTGTATATTTTTTCCTAATAACAAAGCATGCACAAGGCCGCATTAAGTCGTAAGGACATTAGTGTCCCACCAAAATTAGCCAGACATTGATTGCACGTCAGGGCGAGACATTGTTTGTCTAAAGAAAAAAAAAAAAGAATTATCCGAAGAAAATGGATTTCCAACCCATTTATGTCTAAGGTAGAAAAGAACACTCTGATACCATGCGAAGAACCCAATCGTAATCTTGGATGTCCACCTCATAAAACCGGCTTCTAAGGGGAGGTCCAAGGTTGGTATATAAATTGTTCATCACCTTCCTATTACCAATGTGAGACTAACCCGTGTGAGGCATGACCATCTCAACACCCCCTCCCCCCCCTCACGTGGGACATGCGTGGCAAGGGTACTATCGGGAGGAGCTCTCGGAGCGGGTTTGGCTCTGATACCATGTGAAGAACCCAACCTTGGATACCCACCTCCTCATAAAATCGGCTTGTAAGGGGTTGTCCAAGGCTGGTGTATAAACTGCCCATCACTCACTTTCATTACCGATGTGGGACTAACCTGTGTGAGGTACGACCATTTCAACAGAGGAGTTGAATGTCATGAAAAATTTAGATGGATTTTTTCAACATAAAAGAACATGGGACATTTAATTTCCTAAGAAATCATTTATAAGTGTACGTATAGGATTCATCAAGTTAATTGAGACACGATGTAGTGAACTACTAAAGCAGTACGGTAGAGCATAGTGTAAGGAAAATGTGGCAATTGATCTAGATATTGTTCGTCCACTCGTGGAATACCGGGTTGTTCGCAACTTGGAACATGGTGCAATTTGCAATGTGCAATCTGTATATGACATCACGAGAGAGAGATTAGGAGTGAAGGTGATACTTGTGTTGGAGATGAGATGACAAAGCATGCAATCTTTTTTTCTTTTATTTTTTGGATTCTGAGATCGACGGGTGGCCCGTAGCCTTTCGGATAATGGTACACTTTAGGCTGGGACTGATCACTCTGGGAGTGCTAGTGATGGAGTGCTAGAGGAAGTTAGATAAGTGCTAAGGTTTTAAATTTTTGTTTCGTGTTGGATTTCGATCGAAATTGATAAATTTATAGTTTCAGTTTTGAAACTAAAATTTTAAAATTTGACCAAAATCGACCTAAATATTCAAATTTATTGATCAAGTTTCTAGACCTAGATTGACAGAAATTTCGACCCAAACCAAAATTGACCAAAATTTGACTGAAATTGATCGAAATGACATGTACCTCTTGTTTCAACCCTCATTTTGTTTCGGTCCTATCCGAAACCGAAATATTGCACCAAAATTTGGTAATTATAGCTAAAATTTGAAACCATAATTAGCGTTCCTTTAATCTTTAAGACTTGTACATCAAAATGAGAGAGAGAGAGAGAGAGAGAGAGAGAGAGAGAGAGAGAGAGAGAGAGAGAGAGATCCTTGGTTATCAAGTGCCAAGGTGTTTAGAACTATCTATTACGTTAAAAAAAACATGATACTTTCGTACACACACGAAGCAGCAGTGAGCCCCATCTCTTTCTTTCTTTTTATCATAGAAGTTGTGGTTTTTATTATTGAAAGGTTTCTTCTTGAAGCTCTTTTTTTGTTTAGGGTGAAATGGTTGGTTCTGGTTCCTAGTGGGTTTGGGTTAAAATTGGATTTGGGTTTGGGTTTAATTTGGACTCAACATTAATTATCTTAGCCTGGGTTTTAGTGCGGACCGAGGGTTTTCCTCCAAGCCTGTGTTGCGCCTCATTTCTAATGGAGTTGAGTACCCAAGTCAAGGTTAGGCCTCCTTGGATACGGATAAGGGTTTTTACGAACTCAGACCAAGGTGATAGTACGAAGTTTGTCGATTAGACAAGCTATTTGGAATGTTTCATCTAGGGTTGAGCCATTAGCTTCTAGGTGGTGGACTAATATCTCAAATTCATGGATTTGGTCGTTAACAGATTTGGAGTCCACCATTTTGAACTTGTTGAAATCTGATGCATTGAAGTATTTACTCCAGTATCGTTAAGTCCATATTTCTCCTTTAGGGTGTCTAATGCACTCTTAATGGTGTAGTAGGTATCAAATAGTCTATCGGACTGGTCTTCTAGAATTCTATTTCTTGTGGTATTCTTGTTGGAATGATTGTAGGCAATTGATCAGGTTTGGTTTGGGAGGTTGATGCACCTTGGGTTTGGATACAACGAATAGTGGGTCGAAAGGCATAAGGTGGGTTTGATCTAAAGCAGCGACATAATTGATCAGATACCACATAATATACGGCCGATTATACCCCCCATTTGTTTTGCAAAAAAATCAACATATTCGGTGGCCCAACCCGATGTTTAAGAACATTTTTTCGATGGCCACCCTGCTTTGTTGCATTTGAGCATATATATATCTGGTGTCCAGTTGCACAAGCTAGCTCCTCTAATTTGGCTGGACCACCGTTTTAGGCGTTTATTGTGGAGCGGCCGATCGAATTAGGTAGTTCTGGGGTTGTTCAATAAGAGGAATGTTACAGTGAGTTGCGAGCTACCAGTTTAGAAAGTGAGCTGCGGGTATTTTGCCTGCTCTAGGAGTTTTGGAATTTGATGAAATTAAGTTTAGTGAGAGTGTTATCTAGGGTAAGATGATCATCCTCATCAATTTTCATCAAATTCCAAAACTTCTAGCGGGGGTCAAATGGTCGAAGCAAAATCTGCTGTCTGCAGTCACCGTTAAAATCTGCAGATTTTACTTCGACCATTTGACCCCCCTAAAAGTTTTGAAATTTGATGAAAGTTGGTGAGGATGCTCATCTTACCCTAGGCAACACCCTCACCAAATTTCATCAAATTCCAAAGCTTCTAGAGGGGTCAAAATACCCGCAGCTCATTTTTTTCTATCGCAGCTCGCAGCTCAACGTAACAGCCCTCTGTTCAACAATAACTATAAGATATTCTTATATATAACAAATGTGATCGCTAGCTTTGTTTTAATCCCATTAACCACCAATCAAATCCCTCGTTAGGCAACAATCAAGTTCCACAACCATACTAAACTTGGTGGAAAACAAAGAAGAAAGTAAGGGAAGCAAGAATTCCGTTTAGAACATTTACCAAAACAAAGATCGGCGATAAGTTTAAAACTCGATCATGACCTCCTTAGATGAGACTTAGAGTCGAGCCTCTAGTTACCAAGTTCACTTAACAGGTTGTGAAGGGATTGAGTTATTTTTATTTTTTAAATTAAATATCCAACAAAACCTCCTGAAAAAATTACATTATTATTATTTTTTTGGTAAATACAATATTAAGTTACTCATTCATCCAAAAATTCGAAGAGGTTAGAGGATGGACTAACAATACATACATACCAAGTGCGAACATGAAGTTCTTCCATATCTGGATTGTTAGATCCATTATCTTCCTATTGTCCTCGATAGGGGTGGCAAAGGGTCATGTCAGGTCGGGTTCATGTCGTGTCTATTTTCGGGTCGTGTCCAAAACCCCTAGACCCGGACCCGACCCGTTTAACTAATCGTGTCTAGATTCTAAACCTGTACCTGGCCCGTTTATAAACGGGTAGACCCGTTAGACTCGTTTACCGGTTTATTCAGTTGACCCGATCTGACCCGATCCTACTCAACCCGACATTACCCGATAGACCCGCTGATACTATATATTATATTATAGGATTGCGGGTAGACCTGACCCGACCTGACACAACCCAGTGAATTTTAAACGGGTCTTTCCGAGTCTACCGTGTCCAGACCTTAACCCCAGACTCGACCCATTTATTAAATGGGTCTATCGTGTCGACCCGTTTACGAACCGAACCCGTTTATCCCTGACCCAGACCCGCTAACTTCGTGTCGGGTCGTGTCGGGTCCGAAATTGCCAGCCCTAGTCCTCGCTCATCGCCATCATCACATTTCCGGGGGCCAGACGTCAGGCGTGGTGGAGTGTAACGGCCCTTCCTCGACGCACCATTTCATGTCAGTGAATTCTCTAGAAAAATGGGATTTACTTACGACATCAACCCTTCTTGTTGCTCGATCTTATGCTCCCTAGCCTCTTTATTTTCGATTATTTCGGATCGATGAACATAATAGGAAACATGATTTTTATCGAGGAAAAGATGATGCGAATGGTACGTGCGTACGCATCCACCGGTGGTGCGCACCCTGTGCAACCGAAGGCCATGTTCGGGATGAGCTCGGGCTCGTTTAGGGCTCCTTAATAGGCTCATGATAAAAGACTTGAATAGACTTAACATTTATAGTCTACGCTTTTGACTGAGTCTGCATTTCACGAACAACCTCGATAAGGGCCTGAAGTTTGTATATGTCCAGTCTAATGAAGGTTACTCCAGCCTATTTCGTCGATCGATCAAATCTCTTTAAATGTAGTCCACTCCTATATAGTTTGCATATAAAAACGTTTTTAGAAGCAAAAACATGATTTTATTGATGCATATGACTTTAATGGATTGGTGTTTAATTAATAGACATCATCATCATCGTCGAGATTTTGGAAAGTAGAACCCACCGGTTTTCGGCTAACTTTGATAATATGTATAGATTATTAGACATATAATCAATACATATATTGGATATTGGATTTAATGAACGTGGAAGCAGGAGCTCTTATTAGACATATTATTTGATTCACCTTGCTCCACGTAATCGATATTGTTTGCCATCCTACATTATTCATTTGCTTATGCTGAGTAAGTAATTTTGTGTGGAGTGTACCTACTTCATGAAGTTTATAGACGCTTTAGAGGTTCCGAACATGTCCTACGATTATATGTTGATTAGCAAAAAAAATATGTTGATTACACCAACTTGTCCTATGATTATGTGCTGGAAAATTCTTATTCTCTAATGGAGCCAAAATCATCGTATATTTTATAAGGATCCCCACCCGACAACCATTAATAAATTATATACAAATGTGGCACTCCTTCCAAAAACATCATCAAAGAGCCTCGCCATATGCCACCCAATTTTTGTTATCGCTACCAGACTCCCTACATTTAGGGAGCCAAAATTACTCCCTATTTTCTCAGGACCCCTACCCGAGAACCATAAGTAAATTATATACAAATCAATAATTCTCCTCAAAACACCCTCCAATAGCCTCACCATGTGTCTCCAAATTTTTAAGATCGCTACTAGACTCCCTATATTTGGTGAGCCAAAACCGCTCCCTATTTTCTCATGACCTCAACCCGACAACCATAATTAAATTATATACAAATCGAGCACAC
This sequence comes from Chamaelirium japonicum, assembly GCA_947650365.1. Classification (NCBI taxonomy): domain Eukaryota; kingdom Viridiplantae; phylum Streptophyta; class Magnoliopsida; order Liliales; family Melanthiaceae; genus Chamaelirium; species Chamaelirium japonicum. The sequence goes on along the minus strand of OX393555.1, from coordinate 17,853,201 downwards.
CTCCCCAAAACACCCTCTAAGAATCACGGTATGTGCCTCCCTATTTTTGGGATCGATACCAGCCTCCCTACATTTGGGGAGCTAAAATCGCTCCCTATTTTCTAAGGACCCCCACCCAACAACAATAAGTAAATTATATACAAATCGAGCAATTCTACCCCAAATAACCTCAAGAGCCACACCATGTGCCTCCTATTTTTAAAATCGCTACTACACTCCTAATATTTGGGGAGCCAAAAGCACACCCTATTTTGTAAGACCCATACCCGACAACCATAAGTAAATTATACACAAATTGAGCACTCGTCTGCAAAACACCTTCCTAGAGCCTTGTCATGTGTTTCCTTTTTTTAGGATCACTATTATACATCCTCATTTTCTCAGGACCCACATCCGACAACCATAAGTAAATTATATACCAATCTACCACTCCTTACAAAAACACCATCCAAGAGCCTTGCTATGTGCCTCCCTATTTTTTGGATTGCTACTGAACACCGTATATTTGGGGAGCCAAAATCGTTTCCTATTTTATCAAAACCTCCACCCAACAACCATTAGTAAATTGTATACAAATTGAGCACTTGGCAAAATCGTGAGCAAGTGCGAGGTCGCCAAGTCAAGCTAAGGGCATGTCCAGTAACCAGGATCCCAGGGGGTAGTTAACCGGTCAGGGGGCAGCTAGCACTTTAATTTTCTTTAAAAATAAAATTTTGAATCTCTGAGCTTAGGAAGTTTTCGAGTTGTTTGGTTAGACATTTTATGTTTTTCCGGGCTCAGAGGTCATGTTGGAATTAATCGTGCATATTGAGTTTTTCGCTTGTATCTTTTTTTTTTTTAGATCGGAACTTGTTTGAGACGGATTAGTTGCCTCGCCCAGGGTACCACCCTCGAGACCGCTGAGACAGGTTCAAAACAGACTCATAGACAGAGAAAGAAAGCAATGCAAAGAAGGGCGAGCTAGGAAAGATCGTTTCATTTCTTTGAAGAATATTTACAGAAGATCGAGAATACATCAAGAGATAGGCGGACTTAGGGCTTGCTTGTGTCAACCCCGCTGTCGTCTCCATGGTGCCTTTTACTTGATCTCTCAGTCTTGTACCACTTCACGACTTTTAGTGCGCCTTTCTGGGGAAGCTCGTCAAGCTGTGCCTTGAGGCGACTTTGCTAGACTCGTAGGTCGCTGAGGTGTATCTCCTTCATCGCGGCAATCTCATCCCTCATGGAGATCGCTTCGCTCCGGAGATGGGCAGCTTCCGTGCATGCTGCCTCTTTGGCATTCAGAGCCTCTCGCAGTTTGGCGGCGGTGATCGAGCGGGCTTCCTCGGTAGAAGCTCGCTCTGAGGCCAAGGTGGTCGCCTGCTAACGCAGCCGGTCCACCTCGGCACTCAGAGTAGCGACTTGCTGGTGCAGTTGGCCCACTTCGACGCCCAGCTCGTCCGACCGATCCGCTCGATGGAGGCGGAGGATGTGCTCATCGATCTGCCGTTCCGCACCCAGGAGAGTGTCATCGTAGAGCGCGACCATACTCCCCCCGGTGGCGGCGACCTTGTCAGCTAGGACTCTGCTTACCCTTTCCACCTATAGAAGTTGCAGTTAGTCGAGAGATAGAACAAGGAGAAAGGCCAAGTCGTTACCTCCGCTAGCCTGTTGAAAATCACCACATAGGGGGACTTGGCAAAGATGTTGCGACCCAGGAGCTCCCGGAGGAAGTGAGGAGCCCTCTCCGCCTCGCCCTTAGAGGGAGGGACCCCTGAGGCTTCTGGTGCCTCAAAGCCCGCTTAGGGAGGAACTGGAACTGTAGAAGCAACGGGCTTTACCATCGTCTGGTCCGGGGTAGCTTGCGAGGACCCTTGAACGTCGCGAGGTTGGGGCCCTTCTGCTTTCTCACCCTTGGGCAGGTCCGAGCTTGAAGCCTCGGAGCCTGAGCTCTAAGATTCTGACCCGATCGGCCCCAAGGTGGGAGCCTTATAGGTTAGCCCCCCCAAGTCCCCGGAGAGACCAGCAATCTTTTGAGTCCCCGTGTCGGGCAGGGCCAGGGACTTTGGGAGCGGGGGGATTGGCATCCCCGCAAGATCAGGCCCCTCAAAGGGCAGAGGCGATGTGACCAGAGCGGGCGCGGGTAGAGACAGCTTCCTCGAAACCCTATGAGGGTTGGCGACCTCTGGAGCGATCACGCCGGTTGGGGCTGGTGATCTCGGATGCGAGGTGGTCGATACACCCCCGGGAGCTGGCCCCTTTAAGGGCGGGGGTGGCGCAACCAAAGCCGGAGCGGACTCCACGGTGGAATCCGGTGGAGCCTCCTCCTCCTCCTCCAAGCTAAGGTCGGCTTCCGACCCTAAGCTCGCTTCTTGTAGAGCGGCTTTCTTCCGCTCTGCCAGCACCCATTTGTAGGCCTCTCGAGCAAGGTGAATGGTATCATCCTCCCCCTTTGGATGGAGAGAGGGTTTCCAAGCTTTCTTCTTCTTGGTGAAGCCCTTCTCCATCTCCGAAGTCATCACTGCAACAAAAGGGGGTTTAGAGAGATCGCTTAGATACTCGAGCATCAGAACTTCGACCATAGGGGATTCCACTTCCGCCATGCCAAGCAGGAGCTTGACGCACGGGTCCTCAGGCTCAACCATGACAATCTTTCGACGCCGCACGAGAGCCTCTGGGGCGGAGCTTGTTGTGGAGGGAGTTGTGGGACCAGTAGAGGGAGCACGGGGCTGACCTGGGGACGCGACGTTTGTAGGAGGCGGTGGGGCATTCAAGTCATCGTCGAGCATCTTCAGAGTATCGGTGTCGGTAACTTGAATCGGGGAAGCCCGCTTCTTACTCTTTCTTCCCGAAGGGCCGGCTCCGGAGGAACTTGTGCCATGGGCCTCCTGGCCCACCCCAGCCCGGCGGGAGACAACGACCTTCTTTCGTGCCACTTTTTGCTTCATGGCAATGGCTTTGGTCTTCGAATCCTTCAATTGGAAGGCAAAGTCGAAGCGACGACCTTCTCGGGAGTCCGCCCTCTGAGGAAGTCCAAGATCGCTGCATCAAGGGATTTTTCCCTCGTCTCCCCGATGCATTTCTTTGAGCCCGCGCAGTAGAGGCCGATATCCTTGAAGGCGGTAATGGGCGGTCTACCCGGATGGCTTGGGACACCTGCGCTTTGGTCTCTCCACTCACCATCGACCACGAATGGGTACTCCTTCCAATACCTGTCCTTGTTCTCGACAGAGGAGAACGACAGCACCTCGCCAGGCCGCCCAGTGAGGTAGAAGACTCCGTAGCCAACCTCGCTGTAGGTAGGGCCCGCCTTGAGGAGCCATTTCTTCAGGAGATAGGAGAGCGGGATCCTCACGTTCAAGATGCTCTCGATGCGAGAAAGTCCGTAGAGGACCCCCCACGAGTTGCCCGTGTGCTGGGCGGGGCACAACCCCGCCAGCTCCAGCAGCTCGCCCGCTAGATAGCTCAGGGGAAATCTAAGCCCAGACCATAGCAGGCCCACCGAGACGACAGTCCCAGTGGACGGTCTCCCCGAGCGTGGCATGGGCGCGATCGGGAGCTCTAGAGGGATGTCGACGGCCGCGCGCAGGTTTGCTGGTACCGGCTCGCCACCGCAGTCTTTGAACCAGACTACGGCGGGCTCCTTCAAAGGGGCCCTTTCCTCTTGGTCCCCTGGGGGAAGCACCGTGATCGGCACCGCAGCAAGCGGCTCCTCTTGGGAGGCCGCCGTTGTTGGGGCAGGTGTGGAGGAGGACGCTATTAGGAAAATGCGCTAGGAAAACGAGCTTGAAAAACAGAAGGGGAGCACAAGCAGGAGAGCTTCTTCACAAAAGGTGATCGAAGTTCCTCATTCCCCATATTTATAGAGTCTCAGGGGAGTGCGAAACCATGGGCATTTAAAACACGGCACGGTACACGAGGCAGCACAGTGACGGCCGAAAGGACATTCGCACCTCTCGCAATAGGGGGCCGACATATGTCCCTATGCATTCCTCCCTCCCGAGCACTGATGGCAGCCACGCCAGCGACATCCCCCCTGGCCGATACGCAATCAGCCCCTGACCAATCAGCATGAACCACGTGGCGCGACACCGTACACAATCCTTTTAATGCCGCCTAATGATGAGAGATAAAGCTGAGTGCTTCGGGTTTCGATCCCATGCCTCTCCCCTATGCCTCATTAATGCGAAGATAAGCGAGGAGACAGGAATCTTCACGGATCCCCAGGAACAACGATCATCTAGCCCGTGCAAAGATCAGGGATAAGCCCACGGTTCAAGGTTGCCTGCGGCTGGTGCCAACTGCCCGCCCAGAGCTGACCCTGACCGTATGCAACTAGCTCGCACGCAGAGGAGGTTGCCCGTGGCTGGTGCTCACTGCCCGCCCGGCGCTTGCGGTAGTGGATAGCTGTGTCACTTGGAAAGAGCAGCATCACCCTCGGGACCTCATTCTTGAGGTACTGCGAGTCAAAGCCCATGGTGCAAGGTTGCCTGCGGTTGGTACCAACAGCCCGCCCGGAGCCGACCCCGACCCCATGCGACTAGCTCTCATGTAGAGGAGGTCGCCCGCGGCTGGTGCTCAAGGCACGCCCGGCGCTTACAGTAGCGGATAGCTGCGTCCTTGGACAGAGCAGCATCATCCGCGGGACCTTATTCATGAGGTACTACAAATCAAAGCCCACGGTGCAAGGTTGCTTGCGGCTGGTGCCAACAGCCCGCCCGGGGCTGACCCCGACCGCATGCGACTAACTCGCACGCAGAGGAGGTCATCCGCGGCTGGTGCTCACGGCCTGCCCGACGCTTGCAGTAGAGGATAGCTGCGTCCCTTGGACAAAGCAACATCACCCTCGGGACCTCATTCTTGAGGTATTACGAGTCAAAGCCCACAGTGCAAGGTCGCTTGCGGCTGGTGGCAACAACCCGTGTGACGACCAAGATCCAATAGGCCAATAGCCAAGAGCCAAGACTCCTGAGGCGGGAATGCCAAGATGGATAAGGTGAGGTGAGGTAAGGTGAGGTGTACAAGGCCATGAGTTAGCGCCACATCGCCTGGAGAGAAAGAGATCCTGAGCTACTTAAATAATTTTCCCTCCCAAACATATCAGACGTGTTTTAAAATCGTGCGCCGCTACAGAATTCATAAGAACTCCCTAGTTATGCGTGCTCGGGCGAGAGTAGTACCAGGATGGGTGACCCCCTGGGAAGTTCTCGTGCGGGCACGGGCAAAGCGGATAATATCTTGTGTGTTTGGGGCAGATGTTACAGCCTGCCCGGAGCTGACCCCGACCACATGCGACTAGCTCGCACGCAGAGGAGGTCGCCCGCGGCTGGTGCTCATGGCCCGCCCGGCGCTTGTAGTAGTGGATAGCTGCGTCCCTTGGACATAGCAGCATCACCCTTGGGACCTCATTCATGAGGTACTGCGAATCAAAGCCCACGGTGCAAGGTCGCCTGCGGCTGGTGCCAACAGCTTGCCCGGAGCTGACCCCGACCGCATGCGACTAGCTTGCATGCAAAGGAAGTCATCCGCGGCTGGTGCTCACGGCCCGCCCGGCGCTTGTAATAGAGGATAGCTGCATCCCTTGGACATAGCAACATCACCCTCGGGACCGCATTCTTGAGGTACTGCGAGTCAAAGCCCACGGTGCAAGGTCGCCTGCGACTGGTGCCAACAGCCCGTCTGGAGCTGACCCTGACCACATGTGACTAGCTCGCGCGCAGAGGAGGTCGCCCGCGGCTGGTGCTCACGGCCCGCCCGGTGCTTGCAATAGTGGATAGCTGCATTCCTTGGATAGAGCAGCATCACCCTCGGGATCTCATTCTTGAGGTACTGCAAGTCAAAGCCCACGGTGCAAGTTCACCTACAGCTGGTGCCAACAGCCCGCCCAGAGCTGACCCCTACTGCATGCGACTAGCTCGCACATAGAGGTTGCCTATGGCCCGTCCGGTACTTGCAATGGCAGATAACTGCATTCCTTGGACAGAGCAGCATCACCCTTGGGACCTCATTCTTGAGGTACTACGAGTCGAAGCACATGGTGCAAGGTTGCCTGTGGCTGGTGCCAATAGCCCGCCCGGAGCCGACCCTGACTGCATGCGACTAGCTCTCACACAGAGGAGGTCGCTCGCGACTGGTGCTCACGGCCCACCCGGCGCTTGCAGTAGTGGATAGCTGTGTCCTTTGGACAGAGCAGCATCACCCTCGGGACCTTATTCATGAGGTACTGTGAGTCAAAGCCTATGGTGTAAGGTCACCTGCGGCTGGTGCCAACAGCCCGCCCGGAGCTGACCCCGACCATATGCGGCTATCTTGTACACAGAGGAGGTCATCCGTGGCTAGTGCTCATGGCCCGCCCGGCGCTTGCAGTAGAGGATAGCTGTGTCCTTTGAACAGAGCAGCGCGCATCACCCTCGGGATCTTATTCTTGAGGTACTGCGAGTCAAAGCCCATGGTGCAAGGTTGCCTGTGGCTGGTGCCAACAGCCCGCCCGGAGCCGACCCCGACCGTATGCGACTAGCTCGCATGCGGAGGAGGTTGCCTGCGGCTGGTGCTCATGGCCCGCCCGGCGCTTGTAGTAGCGGATAGCTGCGTCCCTTGGACAGAGTAGCATCACCCTCGGGACATCATTCTTGGGGTACTACGAGTCAAAGCCTTCGACACAGGAGCGCACCATGGCATGTTCTCGTATCCCACATGCGTTGGAGGAAGCGACCAGATCTTCTGACAACAGTGAGCCATTGAATTCAAGTCGAATTAGTTTTCAACCAGAAGTAAAAGAGATCCCGCCCTGGCGCAGAGTTCTTCAGAAGTCGATCAAGCTCATAAATTGGCTTGTCAGCTATTCACCGATAGGGAGCGTGATTTGGAGCGGGACCGCTTTGCTAGGCTCCTCAGTGAGCAACGCGATTTCTTAGCCACTCCCTTAGGAGGGGATAATGATGGTCCCTAAGAATACCAGCTGTAATAGTCGCACTGGAAGAAAGAAGTCATTTTCGAGATACGGAAGGAACCGGAAGAGTCAAGAGAGCAGTGCAAGATGAGCAGGACACAATAAGAGAAGAGGTCGCCCTGACCATCCGTGGATAGCTCCCAAGAGAAAGAGGTCGCTCGTAACCAAAAGAGCTCGCCTATGAGTATAGGAAGCGAGGAGCTCGCCCCTTAGTCCACCGAGGTTGCCTGTGGCATGGCTTACAGCCCGCCTAAGGGCTGACCCTCATCACGTGTGATTAGCTCGTACATGGAAGAGGTCGCCCAAGTGGTTGGTGCTTAAAGCCCGCCCGATGACCAGATCGCCCCCTTTTGCTAATAGGAAGCTTAGAGTGATATCTACGCACTCATAGCTCGCTCAGGAGTTCGCCGAGGCCCAATACCCACAACTTGCTTAGGAGCTCGTTAAACCCAACACCCACAGCTCGCTCAGGAGCTCGCCTGATCAGGCAAACTGCCGAGGAGCTCACCCCTTCGTCTTCCGAGGCCGCCTGTGGCCATGGCTTACAGCCCGCCCAGGGCTGACCCTGACCATATGCGACTAGCTCGTACATGGTAGAGGTCGCCCAGTGGCCGGTGCTCATAGCCCGCCCGACGCTTGCAGTAGCGGATCGCTGCATCCCTTGGACAGAGCAGCATCTTCCTCGAGGCCTCATTTGTGAGATACTGCGAGTCTAAGCTCTCTACCCAAGGCTACCTGTGGTCATGGCTTACAGCCCGCCCGGAGCTGACCCCGACCGCATGCGACTAGCTCGCATACGGAGGAGGTCGCCCACGGCTGGTACTCACAGCCCTCCCGGCGACTAGCTCGCACGTGGAGGGATCGCCCATTTTGCTAATAGAAAACTTAGAATTATATCTACGAACACCCACAGCTTGTCCAGGAGCTCATCAAACCCGACGCCCGCAGCTTGCTCAGGAGCTCGTCCGACCACGCAATAAGTCAAGGAGGTCGCCCACAATAAGGCGGTAATAAACCGACAGGTGTCACTACCCTCATGGAGCTACATGGACGATTGCAGTCCACGGAAGCCGGCCAAAGTCGGTCTGGTACCTCCCAGACTTGACCTTTTCAGAACCACCACCTAGCAAGGACAAGACCGGTGCATCCCCCTTTTCCACCGCCTGACAGGCTAGACGACAAAGGCCGTCAGAAGCCCACATGGGCTGGCACATGGAGGCATAGAAGGTGTGGGAAGAAGCCGCCACGTGTCAGGCTCTGACGGGCTGCAAAAGGCTATAAAGGTATGACCCCCGGCTCCAAAGTAGAGGTTCGAAACCCAAAACCTGAACACTTTCCAATTACTAGAGCTCTCCCATGTTCGTACCTGTTCTGACTTGAGCATCGAAGGGTCTGCGCTTCGAAGGGAGCCAGCCGTTCTCACGCTTTTTCTGTCTTGCAGGATAACCGTACGGACCAGCAAAAAAGATCCCTCAACATGAGCCAAAATCACCCTCTATTTTTTTGGGACCCCCACCCCATAACCATAAGTAAATTATATATAAATCGAGCACTCCCCCAAAAAATACCCTCTAAGAGTCTCGCCTTGTGCCTCCCTATTTTTTGGATTACTACCAGACTCCCTATATTTGGGAAGCCAAAATTATTCTCTATTTTCTCAGGACCCCCACCCCACAACCATAAGTAAATTATATACTAATCGAGAACTCTCCAAAACACTCTACAAGAGTCTCACCATGTAGCCCCTAATTCTTGGGATCGCTACTAAACTTTCTACATTTGGGGAGCTGAAATCACTCCCTATTTTCTTAGGACCTCCACCCAATAACCATAACTAAATTATACAAAAATTGAGACCTCAAACCCAAAATATTCTTCAAAAACCTCGATATGTGTTTCCTTATTTTTGGGATCACTATAATAATCCCTATATTTGGAGAACCAAAATTGCTCCCTATTTTCTCAGGACCCCCTACCCGATGACCATAAGTAAAATATATACAAATCGGGCACTTCTCTCCAAAACACCCTCTAAGAGCCTCGTAATGTACCTCCCTACTTTTGAGATCCATGCCAGACTCCTTACATTTAGGAATCCAAAATCATTCCCTATTTCTCAAGACCCCCACCCGATAACCACAAGTAAATTAAACATAAATCGAGCACTCCTTCCCAAAACACCCTCCAAGAGTCTCGTTATATGCCTCTTTTTTTTGGATCGCTATCAAACACTCTATATTTGGGGAGCCAAAATTGCTTCTTATTTTCATAAGACCCCCACCCAGCAACCTTAAGTAAGTTATATACAAATTTACCACTCCTTACCAAAACACCCTCTAAGTGCCTCGCTATGTGCCTGATTAATTTTAAGATTGCTACTGAACACTGTACATTTGGGGAGTAAAAATCGCTTCCTATTTTCTAAAGATCCCACCAAATAATCGTAATTAAATTTTATACAAATCGAGTGCTACTTCCCAAAATAACCTCCAAGAGCCTCACCATGTGTCACCCTATTTTTGGGATAGGTATCAGACTCCCTATATTTGAGTAACCAAAATCGCTCCCTATTTCCTTAGGATCCCCACCTGACAACCATAAGAAAATAATATACAAATTGACCACTCCTTCCTAAAACTGCAGATAAAAGTTTTGCCATGTGCCATCCTATTTCGGGGATCACTACCTGACTCCCTTCACTTAGGGAGTCAAAATCACTATTTCTTTCCAAAGGACCTCCACCTCATAACCATAAGTAAATTATATACAAATCGAGCACTTCTACCTGAAATACCCTTCAAGAGACTCGATATGTGCCTTCCTATTTTTGGGATTGCTACCAAATTCTCTATATTTGGGAGGTCAAAATCTTATTCCCTATTATCTCAGGGACCCAAATAAGTAAATTATAAACAAATCGAGCATTCCCCAAAACACTATCTAAGAACCTCGCTATGTGCTTCCCCATTTTTACGATCGCTACCAGACTCCCTACATTTGGGGAGCTAAAATCGCTTCCTATTTTCTCAGAACCCTTCACCCGATAACCATAATTAAATTATATATAAATTAAGCATCCACCATAAAACACCATCCAAGAGCCTCACCAAGTGCTTCCTTGTATTTGGTATCGATATCGGACTCCCTATATTTGGTGAGTTAAAATAGATTTCTATTTTTCTTAAGTCTCTCATCCAACAACCATAAGTAAACTATATATAAATCGAGTATTACTCCAAAAAATACTCTCCAAAAGCTTTGTCATATGCCACCCTATTTTCAGGATTGCTACTAGAGTCTTTATATTTGGGGAGTCAAAATTGCTCCTTATTTTCTAAGGACTCCCACTAGACAATCATAAGTAAATTATATACAAATCGTGCAGTCATCTATAAAATACCCTCCAAGAGTACGCCATGCATCTTCCTATTTTTGGGATCGTTACTAAACTCCCTTTATCTGGGGAGCCAAAATCGCTCTGTATTATCTCAGTAGCCATACTCGATAATAATAAGTAAATTATATACAAATTGAGCACTCCTTGGTAAAACACTTTTCAATAGCCTCAGCATGTGCCTTCTTATTTTTTGGATTGCTACCAGACTCCCTACATTTGAGTAGCCAAAATTACTCCCTACATTTGAGTAGCCAAAATTACTCCCTATTTCCTCAGGACCCAACCTGACAACCATAAGTAAATTATATATAAATTGACCACTCCTTTCTAAAACACCCGCTAAAACTCTCGCCATGTGCCCTCTTATTTTTGAAATAATTACCTAATTCATTTCATTTAGGGAGTCAAAATCGCTCTTTCTTTTCAAAGGACCCCCACTTCACAACCATAAGTAAATTATATACAAATTGAGTACTCCTACCCGAAACACCCTTCAAGAGACTCGCCATGTGTCTTCCTATTTTTGGGATTGCTACTTGATTCTATATATTTAGGAGGTCAAAACTGTTCCTTACTATCTCAGGACCCCCACCTAATAAATATAAGTAAATTATAAACAAATCGAGCACTCCCCAAAATATTCTCTAAGAAACTCACCACGTGCTTCCCCATTTTTGTGATCGCTACCAGACGCCCTATATTTAGGGAGCTAAAACCGCTCCCTATTTTCTCAAGACCCCCCCACCCGATAACCATAATTAAATTATATGTAATTAAGCACCCACCGCAAAACACCATCCAAGAGCCTCACCAAGTGCCTCCTTGTATTTGGTATCAATACCGGACTCCCTATATTTTGTGAGTCAAAATAGATTCCTATTTTGTTAAGGCTCTCATCTGACAACCATAAGTAAACTATATACAAATCGAGTATTATTTTCCAAAATACCCTCCAAAAGCTTTACCATATACCTCCTTATTTTTAGGATTGCTACCAGAGTCCCTATATTTGGGGAGTCAAAATCATTTCTTATTTTCTAAAACCCCCACCCGATAATCATAAGTAAATTATATACATATCGAGCAATTCTTCACAAAACACCCTCCAAGTGCCACATCATGCGCCTTTCTACTTTTAGGATCACTACTAGACTCCCTATATTTGGGGAGCCAAAATCGCTCCGTATTATCTCAGTACCCATACTTGACAATAATATGTAAATTATATACAAAGTGAGTACTCCTCGCTAAAATACCTTTCAATAGCCTCAGTATGTGCCTTCCTATTTCTGGATTACTACTAGACACCCTACATTCGGAGAGTCAAAATCACTTTCTATTTTCTCAGGACCTCACATGACAACCATAAGAAAATTATATACAAATCGAGCACTCCTCCACAAAACACCCTCAAAGAGACTTGCCATGCACCACTTTATTTTTAGGATGCTACCAGACTCCCTATATATGGGGAGCCAAAATTGCTTTTTATATTCTCATAACTACTACCCAACAACCATAAGTAAATTATATACAAATCGAGTACTTGCTCCAAAACACACTCTAAGAGGATCGCCATATGCCTCTTTATTTTTAGGATCGTGATCATACTCCTACATTTAGGGAGCTAATATCACTCCCTATTTTTAAGACCTGACAGCCATAAGTAAATTATATACAAATTAAGTACTGCTCCATAAAATACCTTCAAAGAGCCTCGCTATATACCTTTTTATTTTTGGGATCTCTACTAGACTTCCTATATTTGGTGATCCAAAATCACTCCATATTTTCTTAGACCCCTACCCGACAATAATTAGTAAATTATATACAAATCGAGCACTCATCGCCAAAACACCCTCTAAGAACATTACTAGGTGCCTTTCAATTTTTAGGATTGCTACTGGACACCCTATATTTGGGGAGCCAAAGTCACTCCCTATTTTCACAAGACCCAACTATAAGTAAATTATATACAAATCGAGCACTCCTCTCCAAAACACCCTCTAAAAGTCTTATTGTGTGCCTTCCTATTTTTAGGATTGCTACCTAACTCCTTTTACTTGGGGAGCCAAAATGTCATTCTTTATTTTCACAGGACCTTCCACCCAACAACCATAATTAAATTAATTACAAATTGAGCACTCCTCCGCAAAATACCCTATAAAAGTCTCACCACATGCCTCCCTATTTTTGGAATTGCTACCAGACTCCCTTTACTTGGGGAAATAAAATTGTTCTTTATTTTCTCAGGACTTCCACCCGACAAATATAAGTAAATTATATACAAATTGAGCACTCCTCCCTAAAATACCCTCCAAGAGCCACACCATGCGCTTTTCTATTTTTAGGATGACTACTAGACTCCCTATATTTGGGAAGTCAAAATTGCTCTCTATTATCTTACGACCTCCACTTGATAACTATAAATAAATTATATATAAATTAAGCACTCCTCTCTAAAAGACCCTTAAAGAATCTTGATATGTGCCTCTCTATTTTTGCGACCGCTACCAGACTCCTTATATTTGGGAAGCAAAAACCGCTCCTTATTTTCTCAGTACCCCCTACCCGATAACCATAATTAAACTATATACAAATTGAGTATCATCTAAAAAATATCTTCTAAGAGCCACTCTATATGTCTCCCTATTTTAGGGATCAAGACCAGACTCTCTATATTTAGGGAGCCAAAATCGCTCCCTCTTTTATTAGAAGCTCTACTCGACAACCATAAGTAAATTAGATAAAAATCGAGTATTTTTTCATAAAACATCTTCTAAAATCCTTGCTATATTCATCCCTATTTTTTAGATCGCTACCAAACGCCCTATATTTGGGGAACCAAAAAAGCTCCCAATTTTCTTAGGACCCCCACCCACAACCATAAGTAGATTATATATAAATCAAGTACTCCTACATAAAACACTTTTCAAGAGGCTCGTCATGTACCTTTCTAGTTTTGGGATCACTAACAGACTACTTATACTTGGGGAGAAAAAAAATTACTTTCTATTTTTTAAGGACCTACCCCCATCCGATAACCATAAGTAAATTATATACAAATTGAGCCCTCCTTCACAAAATACCCTCCAAGAGTCTTTGCATGTGTCTCCTTGTTTTTGGGATTGCTACCGGATTCCCTAAATTTGGGAGCCAAAATTGTAACTTATTTACTCAAGACCCTAACCTGATAACCATTAGTAAATTATATTAAAATCGAGCACTTATACAAATCGAGCACTTTATTAAAAACTAACCTCCAAGATCCTCGATATGTGCCTTCCTATTTTTGGGATCACTACCAGGAATTAAAATTGCTCCCTATTTTCTCAAGACCCTCACTCGGCAACCATAAGTAGAGAAAGGGGTTAGTGAACTTGAGTTCAAAAATAAATAGTGAAACAACATTTATATTATACCAGGTGTCCCTTGAAAAGACGAAAACTAAGTATGACGGAATAAAACTTTATAAATCGAGCACTCCTCCCCAAAACACCCTTTAAGTCTCGCCATTTGCCTTTCTATTTTTTGGAACGCTACAAGTCTCCCTATATTTGCGGAGCCAAAATAACTCCGTATTTTCTCAAGATACCCACCCGATAACTATAAACAAATTATATCCAAATCTAGCACTACTACCTAAAATACCCTTCAAGAGCCTCATCATTAGTCTCCCTATTTTTCGAATCCCTACCAGACTCCTTATATTTGGGGAGTCAAAATCACTCCCTATTTTCTCAGGACCCTTACTCGATAACTATAAGTAAATTATATATAAATCGAGCACTACTCCCAAAAATACCCTTCTACAGTCTCGTCATGTTCCTCTCTAGTTTTTAGATTACTACCAGATTCCTTACATTTTGGGGCCAAAATTATTCCTTATTTTTTCAGTATACTACCTGACAACTATAAGTAAATTATATACAAATCAAGCACTTCTCTCTAAATACCCTCCAACAACCTTGTCGTGAGCCGATCTATTTTTTGGACCGTTATCAAACTTCGTATATTTGGGGAGCCAAAATCGCTCCTAATTTTTTTAGGATTCCCATACGATAATAATAAGTAAATTATATATAAATCGAGCACTCTTCCCCAAGCACCCTTAAAAAGTCTTTTCATGTGCCTCCCTATTTCTAGGATCACTACAAGACTCCCTTTATTTAGGGAGCCAAAATTACTCTTTTCTTAGGATCCCCATCTGACAACCATAAGTAAATTATTTTTAAATCGAGCATTTCTCTTCAAAACACTCTCCAAGAGTCTTGCCATGTGTCTTCTTATTTTTGGGATCGCTACAAGATAATCTATGTTTAGGGAGCCAAAAATTGTACCCTAGTTTCTTAGGTCCCCTACCCGATAATAATAAGTAAAATATATACAAATCGAGCACTTCTTACCAAAACACCATCCAAGAGACTCGCTATATGCTTTCCTATTTTTGGGATCATATCTAGACTCCCTATATTTGCGAACCCAAAATCACTCGATACTTTCTTAAAACCCCCACCCGATAATCATAAGTAAATAATATATATATTAAGCACTCTTTCCCAAAATACCTTTCAAGAGCCTCACCATATGCCTTTCTATTTTTGGGATCGCTATTGAACTTCCTACATTTAGAGAGCCAAAATCTCTTCCAATCTTCTCAAGACTCCTACCCGATAACCATAAGTAATTTATATATAAATCGAGCACTCCTCCCCAAAGAACACTCCAAGAGCCTCCCTATTTTTAGGATCACTACCAAACTCCCTATATTTGGGGATCTAAAATTGTTCTCTATTTTCTCAGGACCCACACCCGACAACCTTAAGTAAATTATATACAATTCAAACACTCCTCTCCAAAAAAATCTCTTATGCCCCTGTGCCTCTCTATTTTTTTGATTGCTTCTAGACTCCCTATAATTAGGGAGACAAAATCACCCCGTATTTTTTTAAGAACCCCGTCTGAAAGCTGATTACTCTTCTCCAAAACACCCTCTAGGAGCCTCCCTGTATACCTTCATATTTTGGGATCACTACCAAACTTTCTATATTTATAGAGCCAAAATTACTCCTTATTTTTTTAGGACCCTACCTGATAACCATGAGTAAATTATATATAAATCTCACACTCCTACACAAAACACCCTCTAAAAGTATAGTCATATTCCTCTTTATTTTTGGGATCGCTTTTAGACTCCCTAATTTAGAAAGCAAAAATCACTCCCTATTTTCCCAGGAGCAAAAATCGAGTACATCGAGCACATCTCCCAAAACACCCTCTAGGAGCCTCCCCATATTCTTCCATATATTTGGGATCGATACCAAACTCCTATTTGGGGAGTTAAAATTGCTTTTTCTTTTCTCAGGACCTCCGCCCGTTAACCATAAGCAAATTAAATACAAGTTGTGCATTCCTTCAAGAGTCACACTATTTGTCTCTATAGTTTTTGGATCACTATCAGACTCTTTAGATTTATGGAGCCAAAATAGCTCCCTATTTTCTTAGAATTCCCACCTGATAACCATAAGTAAATTATATACAAATCAAGCAATCCTACCCAAAATACCCTCTAAGAGCCTCATCATGAGCCTTAATATTTTTTGGATCGCGATTTGACACCCTATATTTTAGGAGCCAAAATCATACTCTATTTTCTCATAAACTCCATCCGATAACCATAAGTAAAGTATATACAAATCGAGTACTACTCCCCAAAATACCTTCATAGACCATTGTCATGTTCCTTTCTATTTTTTAGATTGCTACTAGACTCTATTTTTTATAAGGCAAAATAGTTCCCTATTTTTTCAGCAACCTCACTCAACAATCATAAGTAAATTATATACAAATCGAGAACTTCTCAATAAACACCCTGCACGAGCCTTGCCATGCGCCTTCCTATTTTTGAGATCATTTTCAGACTCCTTGTATTTGAGAGCCAAAATCACTCTCTATTTTCTCAGGACTCCCACCCAACTACCATAGATAAATTTTATATATATATATATATATATATATATCAAGTACTCTCCCAAAAGTACCCTCTAAAAGCCTTGCCATATGCCTCCTAATTTTTGAGATTGCTATCAAACTCCCTATATTTGGGGATCCAAAATTGCTCCTTATTTTCTCAGGACCACCACCCGACAATCATAAGTAAATTATATACAAATTGAGCATTCATCTCCAAAACACCCTCTAAGAGCCTCATTATATACCTATCTATTTTTGGAATTGCTACCAGACAACCTATATTTAGGAAAATAAAATCGCTTTCTATTTTCTCAGGTCCCTATCCCAACAATCATAAGTAAAATATATACAAATCAACCACTTCTCAACAAAACACCCTCCAAAAGATTCGTCATGTGCCTTCCTATTTTTAGGATTCCATCTAGACTCCTAATATTTGGGAAGACTAAATCGCTCCTTATTTTTATAAGACCCCCACCCGATTACCATAAGTAAATTATATACAAATCAAGCATTCTTTTCTAAAATGCCCTCCAAGAGTCTCGTATATGCCTACTATTTTTTGGGATAGCTACTAGACTCCCAATATTTGGTGATCGAAAAATTACTCCCTATTTTCTCAGGACCCCCACCCAACTATAATAAATAAATTATATAAAAATCGGGCACTCCTTCACAAAATACCCTATAGAAGATTCTCCACGTGCCTTCCTATTTGTTGGATCGCTACCAGAGTCCCTATAATTTGGAAGCCAAAATTGCTCTCTATTTTCTCAAGAATCTATCCGATAATCATAAGTAAATTATATACAAATCAAGTACTCCTTCCCAAAACACCCTTTCAAAAGTCTACCTATATGTCTTTCTATTTTTGAAATCACCACAAGACTCCCAATATTTGGGTAGTCAAAATCACTCCTTATTTTCATAGAACCCCAAATCGACAACCATACATATATTATAAACCATATTGAAATTATTATCAGACTCTCTATATTTATAAAGCCAAAATCACTCATTATTTTCTCAGGACCCTCCACCCGATAATAATAAGTAAATAATATACAAATCGAGCTCTCTTACCCAAAATATACTCCAAAAAATATACCATACGTCTCCTTATTTTGGAATCACTACTAAACTCCCTATATTTAGGAAGCCAAAATCGCTCCTTATCTTCTCAAAGCTTCCACCCGACAACCATAAGAAATTTATATATAAATCAAGTACTCATTTCTAAAACACCCTCCATAAATATTGCTATGCTCCTCCCTATTTTTAGGATGGATACTAGACTCCCTATATTTGAGAAGCCAAAATTTCTCCCTATTTTCTTAGGACCTTCATCTGATAACCCTAAGTAAATTATATATAAATCGAGCACTCTTCCCCTATATTTGAGAGGCTAAAATTTCATCCTATTTTCTTAGGACCTTTATCTGACAACCCTAAGTAAATTATATATTAATTGAGCACTCTTCCCCAAAAGACTCTGTAAAAGCCTTATATTTTGCCTCCTTATTTTTGGGATTGCTTCAAGACTTCCTATATTTTGGGAGCTAAAATCACACCTTATTATCTTAAGATCCCCACCAGATAACCATAAGTAAATTATATAAAAATCGAGTACTCCTACCCAAAATATCCTATAAAAGTATAGCCATATTCCTCTTTATTTTTAGGATCACTACCAGGCTCGCGATATTTGGAGTGCCAAAATTGCTCTCTATTTTCTCAGGACCCCCACCCTACAACCATAAGTAAAATATACAAATCGAACATCCTCTCAAAATATCATCCAAAAGTCTCGCCAAGTGCCTCCCAATATTTATGATCGATACCAGACGCCCTATATTTAGGGAGCCAAAATCACCTCTTATTTTCCTAGAATCCTTACCCGATAACCATAAGTAAGTTATATATAAATCAAACACTCCTCCCCAAAACACCATCCAATAGTCTCACAATTTGCTTTCTTATTTTTTCGATCACTACTTGACTCCCTATATTTGTGGAGCTAAAATATTTTCTTAAGACACCCACCCGATAACCACAAATAAATTATATACAAATCGAGCACTCCATCCCAAAATACCACCTAAGAGCCTCGTCATGAGCCTCTATAGTTTTCGAATCACAACCAGACTCCCTAGATTTGGGGAAGTAAAATCGCTCCCTATTTTTTTAAGACCCCTATTCGACAACCATAAGTAAATTATACACAAATCGAGTACTACTCCCTAAAATACCCTCCAAGTGCCTCGTTATGTTCCTCTAAATTTTTTAGATTGCTACTAAACTCACTATATTTGGGGAGCCAAAATTACTTCCTATTTTTTTCGGACCTCACTTGATAACTATAAGTAAATTATATTCAAATCGATGTCCCTCTCAAAAACACTATCTTAGAACCTCACTATATGCCACCCTATATTTTGGATCGATACTGAACTCCCTATATTTGGGGAGCCAAAATCTCTTCGTATTTTTTTCAAAACCCCTACTCGATAATTATAAATAAATTATATATAAATTGAATACTTCTTTCCAAAACATCCTCCAAGCGCTTTGCTATATTTCTCCCTATTTTGGACTTGCTACAATATTCCCTATATTTGGTGAGCCAAAATCGCTCTCTATTTTCTCAAGACCTCCACCAGACAATCATAAGTAAATTATATATAAATCGAGTACTTCTTCCCAAAACACCCTTCAAAAGTTTGCTAATATATATAGACTCCTTATATTTGGGAAGCCAAAATCATTCCCTATTTTCTAAGAATCCCAACACGATAATCATAAGTAAATTATAAACAAATTGAGTACTCCTTTTTAAAACACCCTCAAAGAGTCTCGTCATGTGCCTCCCTATTGTCCGCGATCGCTACCAGACTACTTACATTTATGGTCTAAAACCGCTCCTTATTTTCTCAAGACCCTTCACCCAACAACAATAAGTAAATAATAAAAAAATCAAGAACTCTTTCCGAAATTATGCTCCAAGGGACTCGCAATGTGCCTTTCTATTTTAGGATCACTACCTAACTCCCTATATATAGGGAGCCAAAATTATTCCCTATTTTCTCAAGGCTATTACCCGACAATCATAAGTATTTTATGTATAAATTGAGCACTCATCTCTAAATCTATCTCAATGAGACTCACTATGTGCCTCTTTATTTCTGAAATTGCTATCAGACTCCTTATATTTAGGTAGCCAAAATTATTCCCTATTTTCTTAGGACTTGCACCTGAGTACTCTAAGTTAATTACATACAAATTGAGCACTCCTCCCCAAAACGCCCTCTAAAAGCCTCAAATAGTGTCTTCGTATTTTTGTGATTGCTTCAAGACTCTCTAAAAGCCTCGCTATAACACTCCTTCCCAAAACACTCTCTAGGAGCCTTCCCATATACCTCCCTATTTTTGGGATCACTATCAGACCCCTTATATTTGGGGAGCCAAAATCGCTCCCTATTTTCTTAAGACCCCACCCTTTAACTATAAGTGAATAATATACAAATCGGACACTCTCCATAAAATACCTTCTAAGAGCCTCTCCATATGCCTCCCTATATTTGGGATTGATACAGGACTCTCTATATTTGGGGAGCCAAAATCACTTCTAATTTTCTCAAGATCCCTATCCGATGACCATAAGTAAATTATATACAAATCAAGCACTCCTCCCCAAAACATCATCCAAGAGTTTCATAATTTTCCTTCTTATTTTTTTGATCATTACCAGACTCCTTATATTTATGGAGCCAAAATAGCTTCCTATTTTCTCAGAATACCCATATGATAACCACAGTTAAACTATATACAAATCAAGCACTTCTATATAAAATAACCCTAAAAAACCTTATCATGAGTCTTCCTATTTTTCAGATCGCTACTAGACACGCGACGTTTGAGGATCCAAAATCACTCCCTATTTTCCCTGGACACTCACCCGACAACCATATATAAATTATTTACAAATCAAGCACTACTCCCCAAAATACTCTTCAAGGGCCTCATCAAGTTCTGCTCTAATTTTTGGATCGCTACCAGACTCTATATTTGTGGAGTCAAAATTATTTCCTATTTTTTTAGGATCCCCACCCGACAACCATAAATAAATTATATTTAAATCGAGTAATTCACTCTAAATACCCTCTAAGAGACTTGCCATGAGCTTTCCTATTTTTGGGATCGTTACTAGATACTCTATATTTAGGGAGCCAAAATCACTCTCTATTTTCTGAAGACTCTCACCCGACAACCATAAGTAAATTATATATAAATCAAGCACTCTTCCTTAAGTACCCTATAAAATCCTCGCCATGTGCCTCCCTATTTATGGGATTACTATTAGACTTCCTATATTTAGGGAGTCAAAATCGCTCCCTATTTTCTTAAGACCCCTACCCAATAACTATAAGTAGATTATATATAAATCAAATATTTCTTCCCAAAATACCCCCAAGAGCCTTGCCATGTGTCCCCCTATTTTTGGCATTGCTATTAAATAACATATAATTTGGGAATTAAAATTACTCCTTATTTTCCAAGGTCTCCCATCCAACAACCATAAGTAAAATATATACAAATCGAGTACTCCTAAAAAAAACACCCTCCAAGAGACTCGCCATGTGCCTTTCTATTTTTGGGATCACATCTAGACTCTCTATACTTTGGAAGCCAAAATCGCACCCTCTTTTCCCAAAACCCCCACTCGATAACCATAAATAAATCTATATAACATGTTAGGGCAGTTCGGGTTATTTACAACCCTGCCATCCTCAAAATCACGGGAGGCAACTTTCGGAGACAAGTTGACCATCCGATCTGATTGTATGTGTCAAACACATCTTCATAACTCCTCAAATCGAATGGATAAAAAAAAAACAAAAATCCAATCAAAACTGAATTTATCCCCTGTTGCTACACGTTATCCCTCTCTCCCAACCGGGTTAGTTATCCCTTCACCCCTCCCCCCAAAATCTGGGTTCCATGCTAACAATATCCCCTTATTACTGCACATCGCCCACGTTATTCCCCCCAACCCCGGGTTCTCTTCTCCGACTCGCCATCCCCTACACCGACTCTCTTTCTTAACGTCCCCATGGCCAGCACCATCGAGGTTCTTCTATGTATTTTTTTTTAGTTTTAGCACTGATTTTTTTTTCTTCAGTTGTCTCTTTCTCTCTCTCTCTCTCTCTCTCTCTCTCTCTCTCTCTCTCTCTTTCTCTCTCTCAACTGAAACCCCAAGGTTCTTCTCTGATTTTTTTTTTTCCAACTTCAGCAGTTTCTTCTTTGTTTTTTTTCCTAGTTTTGCAATTTCTCTTTATTTTTTCCCAGATTTTCTCTATTTTTTTTTTTCAGTTTCAGCATTGTTTTTTTCCGGTTGGACCTCTCTCTCTCAAAACCCAAGGTACTTCTCTATTTTTTTTTTCAATTGTAGGTTCTCTTTTCTTTTGTTTATTTTTCTGATTTCTTTTCCAGTTGTCTCTCTCTCTCTCTCAACTAAATCCCCCCCCCCCCCCCTCTCTCTCTCTCAATTGAAACTCCAAGGTTCTTCTCTGATTTTTTTTTTCCAACTTCAGCAGTTTCTTCTCTGTTTTTTTATCCACTTTCGTAATTTCTCTTTATTTTTTCCCAGATTTTTTCTATTTTTTTTTAGTTTCAGCATTGTTTTTTTTCCGATTGTCTCTCTCTCTCCCAGATTTTCTCTATTTTTTTATTCAGTTTCAGTATTATTTTTTTTCCGATTGTCTCGAGATCTCTCTCTCTCTCTCAAACCCCCAAGGTACTTCTCTGTTTTTTTTTTTTTTTTCAGTTTTAGCAGGTTCTCTTTTTTTTGTTTATTTTTTTGATTTTTTTTCAGTTGTCTCTCTCTCTCTCAACTGAACCCTCCCCCCCCATCTGTCTCTCTCTCTCTCAACTGAAACCCCCCCAAGGTTCTTCTCTGATTTTTTTTTTTCAACTTCAGCAGTTTCTTCTCTGTTTTTTTTTCTAGTTTCACAATTTCTCTTTATTTTTTCCCAAATTTTCTCTATTTTTTTTTCCAGTTTTAGCATTGTTTTTTTTTTGGTTGTATCTCTCTCTCTCTCTCTCTCTTTCTCTCTCTCTTTCTCTCTCTCTCAAACCCCCAAGGTACTTCTCTGTTTTTTTTCTTCAGTTTTAGCAGGTTTTTTTTTTCTGATTTTTTTTTCAGTTGTCTCTCTCTCTCTCTCTCTCACAACTGAACCCCCAATGTTCTGTTTCTCTTTTTTTTTTCGCAGCTTTTCTCTATTCTTTTTTCAGTTTCAATATTGTTTTTTATTCCAGTTGTATCTTTCTTTCTCTCTCTCTCTCTCTCAACCCCCCATATTTCTTCTCTGTTTTTTTTTTTCAGTTTTAGCAGGTTCTCTTCTTTTTTGTTTATTTTTTTGATTTTTTTTCAGTTGTCTTTTTCTCTCTCTTGAAACCCCAAGGTTCTGTTCCTTTTTTTTTCCCCAGGTTTTCTCTATTTTGTTTTCAGTTTCAACATTGTTTTTTTTTTCAGTTCTTTCTCTCTCTCTCAACCCCCCAATGTACTTCTCTGTTTTTTTTTTTTTAGTTTTAGTATTTTTTTTTTTAGTTGTATCTCTCTTTCTCTCTCTGTTTTTGGTAGAGGTGGGGGGTGCGCCGGGGTCCATCACCAATCCGGCCCATCTGGCCCACATCGAGGAACATGTGGACATCATCATCAAGGCCCACCAAGGCCCCAGCGAGCAGCGGCGGGTGACGGCGTCGGGGCCAGTGTCCGACCGCGTCCACACCGAGCGTCGGGTTGGGTTGAGACAGAGATCCTGGGGTGGGGTGGGGGTCAGGTCGGGTTGATAGAGAGATAGAGAGAAAAAGAGAGAGAGAGAGAGAGAGAGAGAGAGAGAGAGAGAGAGAACCTGGGGTAGGGTTGGGTCATTCTCTCTCTCTCTCTCAACCCCTTCGGTTTCATCTTTTTCTCTCTATCTTTCTCTGTTTTTGGTGGAGGTGGGGGGTGCACTGGGGTCCATCACCAATCTGGACCATCTGGTTCACATCGAGGAACATGTGGACAACGTCATCGGGGCCCACCAAAGCCCCGGCGAGCAGCGATGGGTGACGGTGTCGGGGCCAGTGTCCGACCGACCGCGTCCACACCGAGTCGGGTTAGGTTGAGAGAGAGATCCTAAGGTGGGGTAGGGGTCTAGTCGGGTTGATAGAGAGAACCTGGGGTGGAGTGGGGTTGGGTTATTCTCTCTCTCTCTCAACCCCCTCGGTTTCCTCTTTTTCTCTCTATCTCTTTCTATTTTTGGTGAAGGTGGTGGGTGCGCCGGGTTCCATCACCAATCCGGCCCATCTGGCCTACATCAAGGAACATGTGGACAGCGTCATCGGGGCCCACCAAGGCCTCGATGAGTAGCGGAGGGTGACGGTATCGGGGCCAATGTCCGGCCGCGTCCACATCGAGCGTCGGGTCGGGTTGAGAGAGAGATCCTAGGGTGGGGTGGGGTGGGGGTCGGGTCTGGTTGATAGAGAGATAAAGAGAAAAAGAGAGAGAGAACCTGGTGTGGGGTTGGGTCAAGCCCCAACGAGCAGCAGTGGGTGAAGGTGTCGGGGCCAGTGTCCGGCCGCGTCCACACCGAGCGTCGGGTCGGGTTGAGAGAGATCCTGGGGTGGGGTGGGGTCGGGTCGGGTCGGGTTGATAGAGAGATAGAGAGAAAAAGAGAGAGAGAAAGAACCTGGGGTGGGGTCCGGTTTAGTTGGTAGAGAGAGAGCAAGAGGGACCATCTGCAAGGAGTTCGAGCTGGGGGGTAGAGAGAGTCTCTCTGTTTTTGGTGGAGGTGCGAGGGTTTCTTCACTGTTTTTTTTTTCTTCAGTTTTACCACTGTTTTTTTCTTCTTTTGTCTCTTTCTCTCTCTCTCTTAACTCGACCAAACCCAGACTTTCTCTTTCTCTCTCTCTCTAACCCCCCTTCCTCTTTTATTGATTTTTTTTTTAGCAGTTCTTTCAGACCAACCCGGATATCTCACTGATTTTTTTTTTCAGTAGCAGCTCCCTTCACTGAAACCACACTAGATATCCCCGATCACCAATACTTTCCAACACAAATAGCACCAGGTTCTCTTTCACTTTGTCTTTTTAAAAATATCTATATAAATCATTTTTTCACTTTGTTAGTACTTTAGTGTGCCGATATAAGTCATGTGATATCATTTTTTGGTTCTTATACAATAAAATCTTTTAGTATAGTAACAGTTTTCGGTTTGTACTTTCTGAAATTCAATATGGTGAATGTATGATGTGGTCTCTATCTTTTTGTTGCACCTTCTTTTTTACCCGGTGAGAAAATCTGTCAATTATGATTCAATTAAAGACACCATGTGAGAGTAACATTCTTCTATTAACTCGACCATATATTATGTGGTCTCTATCTTAATTAGGAGGAAAGTAGGAAAAAACAAATATTTATGGTCTTTTTGTTGCTTCTTCTTTTCTGCTCGGTGAGAAAATCGATCAATTATGATTCAATTAAATATACCGTGTGAGAGTAAAGTAACATTTTCAAGCAACGTTTTCTATTTTTTTATATTCAAACGTCAAGTGATATCAAGTGATGTGATTCTCTATCATTGTTAGAGGGTAAATAGGAACAAATAAATCTTTGATTTTTTTTCAATTCAACCCCTATAATCTTCTCTATTTATATACAAAAACCTCAATTCATTCAAATATTATATATAGACCATTGCAATTAGTAGATACCTATCCAATGTGAGAATTCTTCGGATTAGATCTAGGTTAGATTCGAGTTATGTCTGTAAATCCACGTTCAATAAAGATATATCGATTTTAGTAATTGAAATCATGGATAAATTACTTATTTTTCCTTTATATTAATAAAACAATAACTGAATGGAGTAACATTTTGAAAATATTCCTTTATTTTTTATGCCAACTAACTATAGGGGTCGATTTGTAAATATTCAATGATTTAAGGAGTTTATTTGTCAATATTAACTTTACAGGGGTTTATATGTAAATAGAGAATATTATAGGGGTCAATTTGTATAAAATCCTAAATTTTTAAGGTGTTTTTGTTGCTTCTTCATTTCTGTACGGTGACAGTAATGCTCAATTATGATTCTATTAAAAACATCGTGTGAGAGTAACTCTGCATAAAAAACTTAATTAAAATTTTGGGTAATTTAATTTAGAACAATCTTCGAGCATACGTATTTGATGTCATGTATCACTAAAATTGCAATTGGTCAAAAATATAACAATTATAATGATTACTGATATTTATAATAGGTGCTGCTATGGAACTTATTCCTTCACCACCATGTACGCCTGAGTATGTTCCTTCTACCCCTCCGGAGACTCTACAAGCGGGGCAGGACATAGATGAGATCATCCCACAAGCGTGTGATCTTCAGGTTGTCGGGCAACCACCACAACCTGAGGATTTCCCTCATCATGACCATTTTTCTCACTCCGACAATATTGTCTAACACACGGCTGGCTCCAGTGAATTTGCCTCACAGGTACGATGTTATTCCATAATTAAATAAATAAAAAAACTTATACTACTAACCTATATTTTAGTGTATCTTACAATAAATATAACATAAAATTTAATATAAAATATAAATTTCATAAAAAATAATTATTTATCAAGTTTACCTTTAGATAAATAAATTTTTATCAAGTTTACATTTATATACTTTATATATGCAAAATAGGATCAGCATCGCCGAAGGAAGCATGATAAATCCGAAAACAAATCATTGCAACTAGGGCGACTGAATACATCAGTAAAGGATCCCAATGCAGTATTTCAATAACGCTCAATGGGTCAAATTGCTAGGAGACAAAGAGAAAAGGAAAAAATAGCCAGGGAAAATGCTATGACAATATTACCAGCTGAAAATTTTGAACAACTGCCGACTAAAAATCTAGATATGTCAGACAAATCAACAAAGGATCTCAAGATAGTATTTCAAAAGCGCTCAATAGGTCAAATTGTTAGGAGACAAAGAAAAAAGGAAGAAAAAGCCAGGGGCAAGGCTTTGATGATATTATCAACTGAAAATTCAGATCAATGCCCGACTAAAAATCTAGAGATGTCAAACATACCGGTATTCCGACAAAGGCAAATGAAGAGGACAAGAAATGATCCTGAGATATTGTATTATTCACGCTCCATGGGTCAACGTGCTAGAAAGCAAAGAGAAAGGGAGAAAAGAGTTAGGGAAATGACTGTGACGATAGTAACAACTTCAGCTTCTGAACATCTACTGGTTGCAAATCATGTTCCAGAACCAGTTAAAAATAAGGAGCAATATTTGCGACACAACTCGTAAGTTACATATATTAAAGAAAATGCATAATCTTTTTTACTTAATTTAAATTAATCATAAGAACTACCAATGTTATAAACTTTAACATCATATTACGTTGGTTCGTGTTTAGAACTGTAGAAGTCGAAGCAATTGATGAGGATGAGGACTTAAATGAACCTCTTTCACATGGGGAGCAACTAGGCCGTCATTTTCTTGGTCGTATGGATGTCTTATGCCCTATGTGTTCGGCTATGCACTTTATTGACGAGCGATTAGCCAAATCTTCTGTGAGGTCACCACGATTCGGCACGTGCTGCCTTGAAGGAAAGATATGATTACCGTTGCTTAAGGTTCCCCACCAACTAATTAAAGATTTATTTGACGGTGACGATAGTCGTAGTAGATCTTTCCGGCTACATGCTAGAGATTACAATAATGCAAATGCATTCATAAGCCTCAGTGTGCAGAGGGATTCACGTGTTATTATGGGCTGAGGACCTAGACCATTCACGATACATGGAGGGCTTCAACACCAAACGGGAGCCTTATTGTCAAGACAAGATCAAATACCATTGTATGCATAGCTCTATATTTATGATCCATCACAGGCGTTGCAAATTCGTGAAAATAGGAATAAGAATCTTGATGGTTCTATCCTCCGGATTATACAATACACTCTTATAGGGTGCAATCCGTTTATTGCCAAATTTAAAAGAGCACACGAATTATTGAGTACGGTGGATAATGAAGGGACGAATATGCATGCATACCTGTATTATTCCAAATCTACTGACCAATGACGCTATAACTTACCAAGCTCTGATGAAATTGTCGTTGTTCTACCAGGAGACGGGACAGAGTACTCTAAAGTGCGAGATATTAAGATTTACTTGCGTAGTGAACAGTCGCTAATGACCATCAGTGAGTGTCATCCGGCGTACCTGTCGCTCCTTATATCCTTCTTTTCCCATACGGTGAGCTTGGGTAGCACGAAGGTATGAAGAAATGGGACACGGTTAGAAATGTGACAACAAATACAAGACTGATACAGATGGATTACTACAGTTACAGACTATTCCAAAGACCCACTGACTACTCAACAATCCTCAGAGCATGTAAGTTATTCCAAGAGTTCATCATCGACGCTTGGGCAGCAATAGAGCAGAACAAAATGAACTGGTGCAGAGACAATAAAAAAAAGCTTCGTGCTGAGTTATACTAGAGGTTGAATGATGTTGCCACCCAAGGCCTTGACCCTAATCATGTCGGAAAAAGGATTATCTTACCGTCCACACATATTGGAAGTCCACGCCACATGTTCGAGATATTCCAAGATTCTATGGCAATCACACGGTATAATCTTCATCCTGATATATTCCTGACTATGACCGTAAATCCAAAATGGGATAAGATTACACAAGAATTAATAGGTGGTCAAAAATCGACAGATCGTCCGGATTTGATTTCCAGAGTTTTTGAGCTGAAGAGAAAGGCACTAATGAAGGAGATAAAGCTTAACGGGGTTTTCGATAAGGAAGTTGGCCATGTCTACACTATTGAATTCCAAAAGTGAGGCCTGCCGCATATGTACGCGTTGATATTTCTACGTTCCCAAGATAAGATCCGAAATTCTATGGATGTTGATAAAGTTGTGTGAGCAGAACTACCGAGCCGCGATGATTCAATTCTATACCAAACAATCACCACATGCATGATACATGGGCCTTGCGGTGTACGGAACAAGACAACACCCTATATGGAGAACGGACGATCCACAAAAAGATATCCGCGGGACTTCTGTGATACAACTACAATGGATTAGGACGGTTATCCTATTTATCGTAGACACGACACCGATATCTTCCGTACATGTGATGGTCATCTAATTGATAATCGAGATATATATAGTACCGTATAACCCGTACCTAACAAGAAAGTTCAACTGTCATATCAATGTCGAGGTTTGTGCTGGGCTGCGATGCGTTAAATATATATATAAATACATCTATAAAGGGCACAATCGAACAACGATCGTTATGGGAGGGGTAGATGAAATAAAGGATATCTTGATACGAGGTACATTGGTCCAATAGAGGCATCATGGCAGATTTTCCAACATTCGATGCATGAGAAAATACCAAAGGTCGAGCAACTTGCCATTCATCTTCCGGGAGAGCACCGAGTTTTATTTGACCCTAACATGGAGATTGAATAGATTCTTCAGAATGCTAGTACGCAGAAGTCTACTTTGACTGCTTTTTTCGACTGTTGTGTATTAAACCAAGAAGCAAGCAGCCTGACATATCAAGAATTTCCGCAATATTTTGTATGGAATAAGTCGCAAAAGAAATGGACCAAACGAAAATCTGACTTTGCGATTGGTAGGATGTTTTTTGCAAGTATTAGCTCTGGTGAAAGGTTCTACATGCGGCTTCTATTGACCGTTGTTCGAGGACCGACATCTTTTGAAAGCTTACGCACTATTGATAACGTACTGCGCACAACATATTCAAGGCTGCATGCATCGCGAGAGGATTGCTAGAGGACGATGAAGAGTGGCTACAGTGTCTTCAAGAAGCAACAATAATGAAGACCGGACAACAGTTGAGGAGGCTATTCGTTGTCATTCTTTTGCATTGCTCCCCGGTAGAACCACATAGACTATGGAGGTGATTCCACGAAAACATATGTGATGACCTAGCCCATAGGATACGTAACACATATATGATCACGACGCCAAGTGAAAATGAGGTCGAGGACTACAGACTCTATCTACTGAATCAGTTACTTGCCGAATCTGGTAAGAGTCTGGTCGACTATCCTCATATGCCAATGTATACATCAAACTGATGCACAGTGCCCGGTAATAGGCTAATCATCGAGCACCAGCAACTACAGCACAAGGCCGAACAGTCTGATCCGCAGAAGAATATTAACAAGCTGAATGCTTGCCAGCGTGCTGCTTTTGATCAGATATTTTCGTCGGTCATAGAGAACAAAGGCATGATGTTCTTCCTAAACGGTGGAGCAGGGACCGGGAAGACTTTCCTATACAATACTTTAGCAACGATGTGTCGAAGCCTTGGTCATATTGTGGTCACCGTCGCATCATCAGGGATTGCATCGCTTCTTCGCCTTGGAGGGCGGACAGCGCATTCCACATTTAGTATACCGCTAGATGTCATGGATAATTCGGTATGCGGATTCAGCAAGCAGTTGATCCAGTCTGAGCTACTGCAACAGGTGAATTTGATCATATGGGATGAAGTTCCAATGCAACACAAGTACTACGTTGAAATTGTCGATCGGACGCTTAGTGACATACGCGAGGTCGATAGGCCATTCGGAGGCATCACGGTTGTACTTGGAGGAGACTTTCGACAGATATTGCCTGTGATACCAAAGGGTTTATGCGAGCAAATCATTACCGCTACGCTGCAAAGGTCATCGCTCTAGAAATACATACGAGTGCTAACTCTTATAATAAATATGCGACTGGATTCAAGGAATGATCACAATATTGCTTTTGTAGAATTCTTGCAACAGGTATTGACTAGATTTAGTTTCAATATTCAATTTCAATGATTATTTCATATATTCTCGCACCGCCTCAAATTCGTATGCATTTCTTACGATATCCCTCATCAAATCCTGGTTGGTACAATTCCGCAAGAGGATATCAAACTACCACTGGAGATGCATATATGCCCCATACTAGATGATCTGGTCACCAGGGTGTACCCACACCTGGACGTGATCGAGGTTGTTATGCCAGGATACCTTACAGAGCGTATTATACTGTCTGCAAGAAATGACAACGTCGATATGATCAATTGTGTAACGCTAGATCGATATCCAGGGGAGTCCAAGTGCTACTCCGCAGCAGACTCAATCGCGGAGGATGAAAATGATCAGAGTATTACATCCCGATACCCCCTTGAGTTCTTGAACTCACTGAATCCATCAGGTTTACCACCATTCAAGCTGGAGATCAAGGTTGGGAGTGTAGTCATACTTTTTAGGAATATCGCTCCGAAAGATGGTCTTTGCAATGGAACACAACTAATGGTGACCAGATGTGCGACATGAATCATCGAAGCAAGGATTCTAACCGGTGATAAAGCTGGAAAGTTGGTATTTATCCCAAGGATATCCCTTACTCCGTCGAATTCTGAAATCCCGATCAACATGACAAGACACCAGTTCCCAGTTCGACTAGCGTATGCTATGACAATCAATAAATCTCAGGGACAATCGGTGTCAGTCGTCGGAGTCGATCTATGTACCCCGGTATTTACTCATGGATAACTATATGTGGCACTCTCCAGGTGCACGAATTTTGACTCTGTTAGTATCCTGCTACCGGAAGATAGTCCAAACAGCACGATAAATATTGTCTACCCAGAGGTCTTATTATAAATTATAATTCAAAAGGTATGAATCGACATAAACAAAGTTTTCTAAAATTTATTCTTTATGATATTAAGTCCAATAGGTAAAATATATGCATCGTTATATTGTAGGAGTGCCTAATTTGCCATGACACTGGAAAAGTGGAATGATTGAGGACCTGCTGCATATGTGACTATATTGCCCACACGTAAGTAATAAGTAATACACTCAACCGTTGTCTTAGTTCTATGTGTGTATTACACAAATAGTGTTTCACACCAATGTTTGTTTTCAACAGGTATTGTATCAAGAATGAAGACTCAACCCCTATTAAGGGTTGGCTTTGCCCGATGGACAAGGCCATAATCAATGCTTTAGCACGTGATACTACTTAAAGGTTTCTGTTTGATTACACTAAGCATGAAATATATTGTTATACTCCAGTGACCTGATAGTGTTTCTCCAGTGATGTTATGGATGTAATAAAAAAGATCGAGTTATTAGCTTCAAATATGATTGGGTTCAAATATGCTACTTTATTCTACCTATCCGAGTTTCTTTTAGTATTTCCATAAATACTTTTGTTTATAAATCGCTGTAATTATAGACGAATTTTTTTTCCTATATACTTATGTCCGTTTGTTGCACAATTTGTATGATGTTGATAATGTGTCATCAGTTAGGCTTTTCACTGAATAATTTTGATATTTAATCTCTATTGTTGTGTACTTCTTTAAACAGGAATAAATAAAAGATATTGTACTACAATGGTTGAATGGGTAGACATGCATTTATGGCGTTCGAGGGGAGATGGTATACACTAACTGCTATGCTACAACCTATGACATTTGATACTTCAACTGGGATAAGAAAACTTAAGTATCTGTGAACGATTGATTCTGAAGTGATGTGGGTGTGATGCAGACCCACCTCTGTATATCTCTCCGTTTCAAGTGCTATGATTCATCAATTAAACCAATTGCGTGTTAGAACCAATTGTGAATTATTTTTTAATTTTATAGTTATATTCACTATTGGAATTGTTTCTCTCGATTAAGCCAATGATAGTGTGTAATCACTACGGATATTTATATCTCTTTGGCCATGTAAGCCGTAAACCTTAAAAAATAGCTTATGAGATATCTGCTAATAGTGGGATTTTGTTTGGGTTGAATGTGATTTTTATTTTTATCCTTACTGTTGATATTGAGCGATCTTTGTGAATGACATCCATTGTTTGGTGATATGAACCTCTATTTCTTGATGATGTCGTGATATCATAATATTGATAATTTTTGTTGTACGGTTTGAATCTTTCACTTCCTGTGAGTTTACATTTTTATTGAATGTGCGAGCGAATGTCCTAATAGTGGCTGCTATTGGTGGTGTTGGGGTCGTCGGTCCGTCAAGGCGGGTCTGCTGTAGGCTGGTGTTACCATCGAAAGTGTTTTGTTTCCGAAGGTGATCAGGTGTGTTGCCGCCGAATACGACGGTATGGGTGGGGGTGGTAATGCTCGATGGGGGTCTTGCCGGCGAAGGTGGCATAATGCTGTGTCGTTAGGTGTGTTGCCACCGAAGGCGGCCCGCTACAGTGCCGAAGGTATGGGCATGCACTAGTAATATACAAATCGAGTACTCTTCGCCAAATGATCATCCAAGAGACTTGCCATATACCTCTAAATTTTCGAGATTGTTACCAAACTCTCTATATTTAGGAAGCCAAAATCACTCACTATCTTTTCAGGGCTCCTACCTAACAACCATAAGTAATTTATATATAAATCGAGCACACCTCCCAAAAACACCCTTTAAGAGCCTTGCCATGTGCCTCCCTTTTTATGTGATCGCTACCAGACTCCCTATATTTGGGGAGCCAAAATGACTTCCTTTTTTATCATGACCTCCACCCTATTACTCTAAGTAAATTATATACAAATCATGTACTCCTCTAAAAAGTAATCTCTAAAAGCCTCACCTGGTATATCTATATTTTTACGATTGCTTCTAGACACCATACAATTTGGGAAGCCAAAATCGGTTCCTATTTTTTCAGGACCCCCACCCAATAACCATAAGTAAATTATATAAGAATTGTGTACTCCTTTGCAAAACACTTTCCTGTAGCCTCCCTAGGTACCTTCCTAATTTTGGAATTATTGTCATATTCCTATATTTGGGGAGCCAAAATCGCTCATCTATTTTTTTAGAGCCCCACCTGATAATCATAACTAAATTATATACAAATCGACCACTCATACTCAAAATACCTCACAAAAGTATAGTTATATTCCTCTTTATTTTTGAAATCGCTACTAGACTCCCTATATTTGTATAGCCAAAATCGATCCCAATTTTCTTAGGACCCCCACCCTATAACCATAAGGAAATAATATACTAATTGAGCACCTTCTTTAAAATACTATCCAAGAACTTCACCATGTGCCTCCCTATATTTGGGATTGATACTAGACTCTAAATATTTAGGAAACCAAAATCACTTTTTATTTTCTAAGAATCCCCACCCGGCAACCATAAATAAATTATATACAAATCGAGCACTTCTTCCTTAAATACCCTCCAAGAGTTTCATCATTTGTCTTCTATTATTTAGATCGCAACTAGAATCCCTATATTTGTGGAGCCAAAGTAGCTTGGTATTTTCTCAGGATACTCACCCGATAACCATAAGTAAATTATATATAAATTTGAGTACTCATACCCAAAACTACCCTCCAAAAGCCTTATCATGAGCCTCCCTATATTTCAGATCGCTACCAGACTACCTATATTTAATGAGCCAAAATCACTCCCTATTTTCTAAGGACCTCCACCTGACAACTATAAGTAAAGTATATACAAATTGAGCACTACTATCCAAGCATTGACCTAGAGCCTCATCATATTCCTCTCTATTTTTTGGATCACTACCAAGCTTCCTATATTTTGGGAGCAAAAAGTATTCTCTATTTTTTCAGAACTCTCACCTGACAACGATAAGTAAGTTATATCCAAATCGAGCACTTCTCTCTAAATACGCTCCATAAGCTTTCGCAAGCACCTGTCAATTTTTTAGATCGTTACCAAACTCCCTATATTTGGGGTACCACCCGACAACCATAAGTAAATTATATATAAATAAAGAACTCTCCCCCAAGCACCCTCTAAGAGCCTCGTCATGTGCTTTCTTATTTTTGGGATTGCATCTAGACTCCCACTATTTAGGGAGCTAAAATTGCTTTTTATTTTCTCAGGACCACCACCCGATAACCCTAAGTAAATTATATACAAATCAATCACTCATCCATAAAACATCCTCTAAAATTCTTGCCTTATGCCTCCCGATTTTTGCAATTGCTTCCAGACTCCCTAAATTTAGAGAGGAAAAATTGCTCCCTAATTTTCTAGGACCCCCACCCGGCAATCATAAGTAAATTATATGCAAATCGAGCATACCTTCCCAATATACTATCTAGAGCCTCCCCATATGTCAACCTATTTTGGGATCACAACCAGACTTTCGATATTTAGGAAGCCAAAATCGCTTCTTCATTTCTTAGAACCCCTACTAGAAAACCATAAGTAAATTATTTACAAAGCGAGCACTCATACCCAAAATGCTCTCCAAAAGTATAGCCATATTCCTTCTTATTTTTTGGATCGCTACCAAACTCTCTATATTTGGGGTACCTAAATTACTCCATATTTTCTCAGGACCTCTACCCGATAAGCATAAATAATATATTTAGGATCGATACCGAACTTTTTTATAATTGGGGAGCTAAAATCGCTTCCTATTTTCGTAGAACCCTCCCATAACCATAAGTAAATTATATATAAATCAAGCACTTCTCCCCAAAACATCCATCTAAGAGTCTCGATATTTGCCTTCCTATATTTTGGTTCGCTATCAGGCTTTTTATATTTGCAGAGTCAAAATAGCTCTTTATTTTCTCAGGACACTTACCTAATAACCATCAGTAAATTATATACAAATCGAGCACCCTTATCCAAAATACAATCTAAGAGCCTCGTCATTAACCTTCCTAATTTTTGGATCACTAACAGACTTCCAATATTTAGGGAGCCAAAATCGCTCTCTATTTTCTTAGGACACCCACCCGATAACCATAAGTAAATTATATACAAATCGAGTATACCTTTCAAAAACACCTTCTAGGAGCCTCCCCAAGTGTCTTTCTATTTTTGGGATCACTACCAGACTCCTTATATTTGAGGAGCCAAAATCGCTCCTTAATTTTTTAGGACCCCCACCCGATAACCAAAAGTAAATATATACAAATTGAGTACTCCTACTATAAACATCCGACAAAAGTATAGTTATATTCCTCCTTATTTTTAAGATTGCTACCATACTCTATATTTAGGGAGCCAAAATTGCTTCCTACTTTCTAAGAACCCCCACCCTACAATCACATGTAAATAATATACAAATCAAGCATCCTCCCTAAAAATACCCTCCAAAAACCTTACTATATATCTTCCTATAATTGGGATTGATACCGGACTTCCTATATTTGGGGAGCCAAAATTATTTTTGTTTTTTTAGGACCCTCACAGGATAACCATAAGTAAATAATATATAAATCGAGCACTTTACAAAAATCACCCTCCAAGAGTCTCGGCATTTGCCTTTCTATCTTTTGGATCGCTACGAAACTCCCTATATTTGTAGAGCCAAAGTATCTCTCTATTTTCTCAGGATACCCACTTGATAACCATAAGTAAATTATATACAAATCGAGCACTCCTACCCAAGATAACATCAAAGAGCCTCGT
Source organism: Chamaelirium japonicum (assembly GCA_947650365.1). NCBI lineage: Eukaryota > Viridiplantae > Streptophyta > Magnoliopsida > Liliales > Melanthiaceae > Chamaelirium > Chamaelirium japonicum. The sequence goes on along the minus strand of OX393555.1, from coordinate 17,817,380 downwards.
CATAAGCCTCTTTTTTTTTTGGATCGTTACTAGACTCCTTATATTTGGGGAGCCAAAATTGCCAACTATTTTCTAAGGACCCCCACTCGATAACTATAAGTGAATTATATATAAATCAAGCACTATTCGATAAAACACCCTCCAAAAACCTTGTCATGTTCCTTTCTATTTTTTGGATCGCTACAAAACTCCTTATATTTTGGGAGCCAAAAATATTTCATATTTTTTCCAGACCCACACCCGACAACCATAAGTAAATTATATATAAATTGAGTACCCTCCCGAAAACACCCTCCAAAAGCCTTGCTAATGCCTCCTTATATTTTAGATCGATATCGGAATTTCTATATCCAAATCGAGTACTCCTTCCCAAAACACCCTCTAAGAGCCTCGCTATGTGCCTCCTTATTTTTAAATCGCTACTAGATCCTCTATATTTTGGAAGCCAAAATCGCTTCCTATTATCTCAAGATCCTCACTCGATAATTACAAGTAAATTATATACAAATCGAGAACTCTACCCTAAAACCCCTTCCAAAAAGTCTACCAATATACTTTCCTTTTTTTGATATCACTACCTGACTTTCTATAATTGGAAAGCCAAAATCGTTCTGTATTTTCTCAGAATACTAACTTGACAATTATAAGTAAATTATAAACAAATTGAGTATACATTTCAAAAATACCTTCCAAGAGCCTCGTCATATGTCGCTATTATTGCGATCATTACCAGACTTCATATATTTGGTAGCCAAAATCACTCCTTATTTTCTCAAGACATTCCATCCGATAACAATAAGTAAATAATATACAAATCGAGCCCCCTTCTCTAAAATACCCTCCAAAAGCCTCATAATGTACCTTCATATTTTTACGATCGCTACCAAACTCCCTATATTTAGGGAGCTAAAGTCGCTATTTATCTTCTCAAGGCTTCCATCGGATAACCATACCTAATTTATATATAAATTGAGCAATCCTTTCCAAAATACCGACCAAGAGCCACGCTATGCGCCTTCTAATTTTTGTGATTGCTACCAGACTCCCTATATTTGAAGAACCAAATTATAATATATTTTCTCAGGACCCCACCCAATAATCCTAAGCAAATTATATATAAATCGAGCACTCCTCCATAAAATATCCTCTAAATATCTCCCTTTGTGCCTCCTTGTTTTTGGGATTGCTTCCATTTTTCAAATATTTGGAAAACCAAAATCGCAACCTATTTTCTCAGGACCCCACCTAATGACCATAAGTAAATTATATACAAATCGAGCACTCCTTTCTAAAACATACTCTAGGAGCCGACCCAAGTGCATTCCTATCTTTGGGATCACTACCAGACTTGTTATATTTTGATAGCCAAATTTGTTCCTTATTTTTTTAGGATGCACCCGATAACCATAAGTAAATTATATACAAATAGAGAACTGCTACCCAAATCACCCACTAAAAGTATAGTCATATTTCTCCTTATTTTTGGGATTGCTACCAGACTCCAAATATTTGGGAAGAAATAATTGCTCTATATTTTCTTAGGATCCCCACCCTATAACTATAAGTAAATAATATACAAATCGAGCACCCTCCCTAAAATATCCTCCAAAAGTCGCGCTATGTGCCTCCATATATTAGGGAACGATACCAGACTTTCTGTATTTAGGGACCCAAAATCTCTTCCTATTATCTCAGGACCCCTGCTCTTCAACCATAAGTAAATTATATAGAAATCGAGTTACTCCTCCTTAAAGTACCCACCAAAAGTTTAGCCATTTGCCTTCCTATTTTTTGGATCGCTACCTCACTCCTATATTTACGGAGCCTAAATAGCTCCCTATTTTTTCAAGACACTTACCAAATAACCATAAGAAAATTATATACAAATCAAGCACTCCTACCTAAAATACAATTTAAAGCCTTGTCATGAGCCTCCCTATTTTGCACACTGCTACCAGACTCCTTTTATTTGGGGAGCCAAAATCGCTCCCTATTTTTTAAGGATACCCACTAGATAGCTATATGTAAATTTTATATAAAATAATTACTTCTTTTTAAAACACCCTCCAATAGCCTCGACATGTTCCTCTCTAATTTTTGGATCTCTACTAGACTCCCTATATTTGGGGAGCCCAAATTTCTTTATATTTTTTTGATCCTCCACCCGACAACTATAAGTAAATTTTATATAAATCGAGCACTATCCGCAAAACACCCTCCAAGAGCATCGCTATATGTCTCTATATTTTGGATCGATACTGGACTCCCTATATTTGGAAAGCCAAAATCGTTCCCTATTTTTTTCAGGACCCCCACTCGATAATTATAATTAATTATATATAAATTGAGCACTTCTCTCTAAAACAACCTCCAAGAGCGTTGTTATGTGCCTCCCTATTTTTGGAATCGCTACCCGACTCTCTACATTTAGGGAGCCAAAATTATTTTTTATTTTTCCAAGACCCCTACCTGATAATTATAAATAAATTATAAACAAATCAAGTACCCCTTCTCAAAACACCCTCCAAAAGTCTACCAATATACTTTTCTTTTTTAAGATCGCTACCAGGCTTCATATAATTAGAAAGCCAAAATTGTTATTTATTTTTCCAGAACCCAACCTGACAACGATAAGTAAATTATAAGCAAATTGAGTACTCCTTTTCAAAACCCTCCAAGATCCTCACCATATGCCTTCCTATTTTTGGGATTACTATCAGACTCCCTATTTTGGGGAGTCAAAATTGCTCCTTATTTTTTAAAACCTACACCAGACAATAATAAGTAAATAATATACAAATCGAGGACTCTTATCCAAAATACTATCTAAGAACCTCACAATGTACCTCCCTATTTTTGAATCACTATTATACTTCTAATATTTAGGGAGTCAAAATTACTCTATATCTTCTTAGGGCTTCCACCCGATAACTATAAGTAATTTATATATAAATCAAGCACTCCTTCCCAAAAGACCCTCTAAGAGCCTCATAATGTGCCTCCCTATTTTTAGGATTACTAACAAACTCCTACCTGACAACCCTAATTAAATTATATATAAATTGAGTATTCCTCCCTAAAATATCCTCAAAAAGCTTTGTCCTTGCCTCCTTGCTTTTAGGATTGCTTCCAGACTTCCTATATTTGAGGAGCCAAAATTACTTTCTATTTTCTTAGAAGCTCCGCCCAAAAATAATAAGTAAATTATTTAAAAACTGAGTAATCCTTCCCAAAACACACTCTAGGAGCATCCCCATATACCTTCATATTTTTGTAATCACTACCAGACTCTATATATTTGAGGAGACAAAATTACTCCTTATTTTCATAGGACCCCCACCTGATAGCCACGAGTAAATTATATTCAAATCGAGGACTCCTACCCAAAATATCCTACAAAAGTATAATAATATTCCTCTTTATTTTGTAGATTGCTACCGGACTACCTATATTTAGAAAGCCAAAATCACGCCCTAATTTCATAGGACCCCAACTCTACAATAAAAAGTAAATAATATACAAATCGAGCACCCTCCCTATAATACCCTCAAAAAGTCACGCCATATACTTCTTATTATTTTGGATTGCTACAAGACTCCCAATATTTACGGAGCCAAAATAGCCCCCTATTTGCTCAGGATACCCGCCAGATAACCATAAGTAAATTATATATCAATCTAGCACTCATACCCAAAATACCCTCCAAAAGCCTCATCATGAGCTTCCTTAATTTTTGGAGCACTACTAGACTCTTTACTTTTGGAGAGCCAAAATCACTTTCTATTTTCTCAGGACCCCAAATGGATAACCATAAGTAAATTATATACATATCAAGCACTACTTCCCAAAATAACCTCCTAGAGCCTCATCATATTCCTCGCTATTTTTTAATTCGCTACCAGACTCCCTACTTTTGGGGATCCAAAAATAATTTCCTATTTTTTTAGGACCCCCACCCGATAACTATAAGTAAATCTTTATAACATGGCACGACGGTCTGTATACTGACTAGACAAAATAGAACAAGCTGACTAGACAAAAATACATACTGACTAGACAAAAATGCATAGGTATATTATGTTATTTTTGTTTTGAAAATAGCCAAATATGTAAATATATTAATACTTGATGTATTAAATATAGCATGCGTGGATCTGATCCAAAACACATATTAAATGATGGATCCACCATAATTTTGTATTTATGATAAATCTATATTTGACACATTGGGTAAGTATCATGGACCTATCAAATTTGACAAATGCATACCATACATTTGCCAAAACACACATAAACAAAATATTTGACACATTTTAAACCAATTATCTATCAGATTTTAAATATTTTTGCCCTATTTTAAACACATATTAGAAAAATGTATTGGGTCCATAATATTTTAAATCTGGTGGATCAGACGCATTTGCCATATTTAAATCTGATGGGTCCTTGGTTTCTTACATTATTTACTCATCTGATATATTTTCATGACGGTCTATATGCTAACTAGACAAAATAGAACAAGCTGACTAGACAAAAATGCATGATGACTAGACAAAAACGCATGGGTATGCTATGTTATTTTTGTTTTACAAATAGCCAAATATATAAATATATTAATACTTGATATATCAAATATGACGTCTGTGGATCTGATCCAAAATATATATTAAATGATGGATCCACCATAATTTTATATTTATGGCAAATATATATTTAACACATTGGGTAAGTATCATAGACCCATCAGATTTGACAAATGCATACTATATATTTGCAAAAACATACATAAATAAAATATTTGATATATTTTAAACCAATGATCCATCAAATTTTAAATACTTTTGCCCTATTTTAAACACATATTAGAAAAATATATTGGGTCTACTATATTTTAAATCTGGTAGATCAAACATATTTTCCATATTTAAATCTGATGGGTCATTGGTTTTTGGTATCATTTACTCATCTGATATATTTGCGGTGGTCTACATACTAACTAGACAAAATGGAATAAGTTGACTCTACAAAAACACATGCTGACTAGATAAAAACACATGAATATGTCCTATCTTTTTTGTTTACAAATAGCCAAATATATAAATATATTAATACTTGATGTATCAAATATGGCGTGTATAGATCTGATCCAAAACACATATTAAATGATGGATCCACCATAAATTTTTATTTATGGTAAATATATATTTGACACATTGGGTAAGTATCATGGACCCAATAAATTTGACAAATGCATACCATATATTTACCAAAACACACAAAAGTAAAACTATTTGATACATTTTAAACCAATAACCCATCAGATTTTAAATACTTTTATCCTATTTTAAACACATATTAGAAAAATATATTGGGTCCACCATATTTTAAATCTAGTGGATCAGACACATTTGCCATATTTAAATCTGATGGGTCCTTGGTTTTTTGCATCATTTATTCATCTAAAACACATATTAAAAGTGATAGAATTTAAATCTAGTGGATTAAATATATATAATTTTGTATATTGAGTCTTCGTCCATGCCTATCAGCCTTTAGCATATCCATGTTTGGCACACCCTTAAGTGGTTTGCCTTTTTTTTAAAAGGTTACACTACTATTCCAAATGACTCGCTATATGCCTTTCTAGTTTTGGTATTCCATCTAGACTCCAAATATTTGGAAAAATAAAATCGCTCCCTATTTTCTCAAGACCCCTACCTGATCACCATAAGTAAATTATATATAAATCGAGTATTCTTCTCTAAAACGCCCTCTAAAAGTCTCGCTATATACCTACTATTTTCTAGGATCGCTACCAGACTTCCTATATTTGGTGATAAAAAAATTGCTCCTTATTTTCTCAAGTTCCCCACCCGACTATAATAAATAAATTACATAAAAATTGAGCACTCCTTCTCAAAACACCCACTAGGAGACTCACATTGTGCCTTCCTATTTTTTGGATTGCTACCAAAGTCCCTATAATTGGAAAGCCAAAATCGCTCCTTATTTTCTCAAGACTCCATCTGATAACCATAAGTAACTTATATATAAATCGAGCACTCCTCCCCAAAACACTCTTTCAAAAGTCTACCCATATGCCTTTTTATTTTTTAAATCACTACAAGACTCCCAATATTTGGATAGCCAAAATCACTCCCTATTTTCTTAGAACCCCAACTCGACATCTATATGTATATTATAGACAAATCAAACATGCATCTTCAAAATATCCTCCAAGATCCTCGCCATATGCTTCTCTATTATTGAGATCATTACCAGACTCTCTATATTTGGAAAGCCAAAATCGCTCCTTATTTTCACAAGACCCTCTACACGACAATAATAAGTAAATAATATATAAATTCAGTGTTTTTTCCTAAAATATACTCCAAGAAACACACCATATACCTACCTATTTTTGGGATCGCTACCAAACTCTATATATTTAGGGAGCTAAAATCACTCCCTATCTTCTCAAGTCTTTCACCCGACAACCATAAGTAATTTATATGTAAATGAAGCACTCCTTCCTAAAATACCCTCTATAAATATCACTATGCTCCTCCCTATTTTTAGGATGGCTACTCGACTCCCTATATTTGAGTGGCAAAAATTTCTTCCTATTTTCTTAGGACCTCCATACAACACCCTAAGTAAATTATATATAAATCAAGCACTCTTCCCTAAAAGACCCTCTAAAAACCTTACATTATGCCTCCCTATTTTTGGGATTGCTTCAAGACTCCCTATATTTTGGGAGCCAAATACGCACCTTATTATCTTAAGACCCCCACCAGATAATCATAAGTAAATTATATAAAAATTGAGCACTCCTATCCAAAATATCCTATAAAAGTATAGTCAAATTCCTCCTTATTTTTAGGATAGCTACCGGACTCTTTATATTTGGAGTACCAAAATTGCTCCCTATTTTCTCAGGACCCCCACCCTATAACTATAAGTAAAATATAAAATATATAAATCAAATACCCTCCCAAAATATCCTCCAAAAGCCTCGCCAATTGCCTCCCAATATTTAAGATCGATACCAGACTCCTTATATTTGGGAAGCCAAAATCAACTCCTATTTTTTTTGAATCCTCACTCGACAACCATAAGTAAATTATATATAAATCAAGTACTCCTCCCCAAAATACTTTCTAATAGTCACATAATTTGCCTTTTTATTTTTTTGATCGCTATTTGACTCCCTATATTTGTATAGCTAAAATATTTTCATAAGACACCCACCCGATAACTATATGTAAATTATATACAAATCAAGTACTCCTTCCCAAAATATCACCTAAGAGCCTCGTTATGAACCACTCTATTTTTCAGATCGCAACCGGACTTCCTAGATTTGGGGAGCTAAAATCACTCCCTATTATTTTAAGACCCCTACTCGATAACCATATTAAATTTTATATAAATCGAGCACTACTCCCTAAAACACCCTCCAAGTGTCTCATCATGTTCCTCTAAATTTTTTAGATCACTACTAGACTCACTATATTTGGGAAGCCAAAATTACTCCCATTTTTTCTGGACCCCCACCCGATAACAATAAGTAAATTATATTCAAATCGATATTCCTCTTAAAAACACCCTCCAAAAGCCTTGTTGTATGCCTCCTTATATTTTGGATCGATACCAGACTCCTAATATTTGGGAAGCCAAAATTAGTCTATATTTTTTTCAAAACCCCTACCCGATAATTATAAATAAATTATATATAAATTGAATACTTCTTTCCAAAATACCCTCTAAGAGTCTCGCTATATTTCTCCCTATTTTGGTCTTGCTACAATATTCCCTATATTTGTTAAGGCAAAATTGCTTTCCATTCCCAAGACCCCCACCAAACAATCATAAGTAAATTATATATAAATCAAGTACTTCTCCGCAAAACATCCTTTAAAAGTTTGCCAATATGGTTTCCTTTTTTTAAGATCACTATATACTCCCTATATTTGGGAAGCCAAAATCATTCCCTATTTTCTAAGAACCCCAACATGACAATCATAAATAAATTATAAACAAATCAAGTACTTATTTTCAAAACACCCTCAAAGAGTCTCGCCATGTGGCTCCCTATTGTTCGGGATCGCTATCAAACTCTCTACATTTATGGATCTAAAATTGCTCCTTATTTTCTCAAGACCCTTCACCCAATAATAATAAAAAAATAATAAAAAAATCAAGAACTCTTCCCTAAATTATCCTCCAAAGAACTCGCAATATGCCTCTTTATTTTAGGACCACTACCTAAATCTATATATATAGGGAGCCAAAATTATTCCCTATTTTCTCAGGGCATTCACCCAATAATCTTAAGTAATTTATATATAAATTGAGCACTCATCTCTAAATCTATCTCCATGAGACTCGCCATGTGTCTTTTTATTTCTGGGATTGCTACCAGACTCCTTATATTTAGGGAGTCAAAATTACTCCCTATTTTCTCAATACCTATACCCGATAACTCCAAGTTAATTATATACAAATAGAGCACTCCTTCCCAAAATACCCTATAAAAGCTTCACCCAGTACCTTCCTATTTTTGCGATTACCTAAAGACTATCGAGAAGCCTCCCTATAACATTCCTTCCCAAAATACTATCTAGGAGCCTCCCCATATCTTTCCCTATTTTTAGGATCCAGACTCCCTACATTTGGGGAGCCAAAATTGCTCTCTATTTTCTCAAGACCCTACCCTCTAACCATAAATAAATAATATATGAATCAAGAACCCTCCATTAAATACCCACTAAAAGCCTCTCTATGTGCCTCCCTATATTTAGGATCGATACAGGACTTCGTATATTTATAGAGCCAAAACTACTTTTAATTTTCTCAAGATCCTTACCTGACCATAAGTAAATTTTATACAAATCGAGCAGTCCTCCCTAAAACATCACCCAAGAGTTTCATCATTTGTATTCCTATTTTTTGCATCAGTAACAGACTCCCTACATTTGTGGAGCCAAAATAGCTCCCTATTTTCTCAGAATACCTATATGATAACCATAAGTAAATTATATACAAATAAAGCACTCCTACTAAAAAAAACCTTTAAAAAGCTTATCATAAGCCTTTCTATTTTTCAGATTACTACCAAATACCCTACATTTGAGGATCCAAAATCATGCTCAATTTTCTCCAGACACTTACCCGACAACCATATGTAAATTATTTACAAATTGAGCACTACTCCCCAAAACACCCTTTTAGGGCCTTATCATGTTCCACTCTATTTTTTGGATCGCTACCAGACTCCCTATATTTGTGAAGCCAAAATTATTTCCTATTTTTTCAGGACCCCCACCCGACAACCATAAATAAATTATATATAAATCGAGTAATTTTCTCTAAAAACCCTCTAAGAGACTTCCCATGAGCCTCTCTATTTTTGGGATCATTATTAGACATCCTATATTTGAGAAGCAAAATTGCTCTCTATTTTCTTAAGACTCTCACCTAATAAACATAAGTAAGTTATATATAAACCGAGCACTCTTCCCTAGGTATCCTCTAAGGGCCTCGCGATGTGCCTCCTTATTTATAGGATTACTACTAGACTTCGTATATTTGGGGAGCCAAAATCACCCCCTATTTTCTTAAGACCCCTACCTAACAACCATAAGTAATTATATACAAATCAAATAATCCTCCCTTAAACACCCTCCAAGGGTCTTGCCATGTGTCCACTTATTTTTGGGATTGTTACCAGACAATATATATTTTGGGAACCAAAATTACTTCTTATTTTCTAAGGTCCCCCATCTAACAACCATAAGTAAAATAAATACAAATCGAGCACTCCTAAAAAAAAAACCTCCAAGAGACTCGCTATGTGCCTTTATATTTTTCGGATCTGATCCAAACTTCTTATATTTTGGGAGCCAAAATCGCTCTCGCTTTTCCCGAAACCTCCACCCGATAACCATAAATAAATAATATACAAATTTAGTACACTTTTCAAAAATAATCTCCAAGAGCCTAGCCATATACCTCCATATTTTAGGATTGCTACCAAACTATATATATTTAAGAAGCCAAAATCGCTCCCTATCTTCTTAGGGCTCCTACCTACCAACAATAAGTAATTTATATATAAATTAAGCACACCTCCCCAAAACACCTTTCAAGAGACTTGCCATGTGCCTCCCTTTTTATGGGATCACTATCAGACTGCTTATATTTGGGGAGCCAAAATGTCATCTCTATTTTTGCGATTGCATCTAGACACTATATATTTAGGAAGCCAAAATCGGTTTCTATTTTCTCTGGACCCCCACCCAACAACTATTAGTAAATTATATAAGAATTACACTCCTTTCCAAAATACTTTTCTGGAACCTCCCTATGTACCTTCTTATTTTTGGGATTAATACCATATTCCCTATATTTAGGGAACCAAAATCGCTCCTCAATTTCTTAGGACCCCCACCTAATAACCATAACTAAATTATACACAAATCGAGCACTAATACCCAAAACACCCCCCCAAAAGTATAGCTATATTTTTTTATATTTTTGGAATCACTACTAGACTCCCTATACTTGTATAGTCAAAATCACTCCCAATTTTCTTAGGACCCTCACCTACAACCATGAGTAAATAATATACAAATCGAGCACCCTTCTTAAAGTACGATCCAAGAGCTTCATCATGTGACTCCTTATATTAGGGATTGACACAGGATTTCCAATATTTAAGAAATCAAAATCACTTTTTATTTTCTAAGGATCCCCATCCGGCAACCATAAGTAAATTATATACAAATCGAGCACTCCTTTCTAAAATACCCTCAAAGAGTTTCATCATTTGTCTTCTATTTTTTAGATCGCAACCAGAATCCCTATATTTTTGGAGCCAAAATAGCTTGATATTTTCTCAGGATACCCACCCGATAACCATATGTAAATTATATACAAATTGAGCACTTGTACCTAAAAATACCCTCCAAAAGCCTTATTATAAGATTTTCTATATTTTAGATTGCTACCAGACTATTTATATTTAAGGAGTCAAAATCTCTTCCTATTTTCTAAGGACCCCCACTCGACAACCATAAGTAAAGAATATACAAAATGAGTACTACTATGCAAGCACCTACCTAGAGCCTAGTCATATTCCTCTCTACTTTTGGATCGCTAAAAGACTCCCTATATTTTGGGAGAAAAAATTATACTCTATTTTTTAGAACTCCTACTTGACAATGATAAGTAAATTATATCCAAATCGAGCACTTTTCTCTAAACACCCTCCATAAGCTTTCGCAGGCGCCTCTCTATTTTTTGGATCATTACTAAACTCCCTATATTTAGGGTACCACCCGACAACTATAAGTAAATTATATATAAATCAAGAACTTTCCCCCAAGCACTCTCCAAGAGCCTCATCACGTGCTTCCTTATTTTTGAGATCGTATCTAGACTTTCTCTATTTAGAAAGCTAAAATCGCTCTTTATTTTCTCAGGACCCCCACCCGACAACCCTAAGTAAATTATATACAAATCAAGCACTCATTGACAAAATACCCTATAAAATTCTGGCTTTATGACTCCTTATTTTTCAAGGACCCCCACCCGACAATCATAAGTAAATTATATACAAATCTAGCACTTCTTTCCTAAATACTATTTAGAGCCTCCCTATCTTGCTACCTATTTTGGGATTGCAAGTTTGCAACTAGCCTTTCGATATTTAGGGAGCCAAAATCGTTTCGTTATTTCTTAGAACCCCTACCAGAAAACCATAAGTAAATTATATACAAATTGAGTACTCATACCCAAACCACCCTTTAAAAGTATAGCCATATTCCTCCTTATTTTTTGGATCGCTACCAAACTCCCTATATTTGGGATACCAAAATCACTCCATATTTTCTCAGGACCCCCACCCGATAAACATAAGTAAATAATATACAAATCGAGCACCCTTTCGAAAATATCCTCTAAAGAGTCTCGCCATGTACCTTCCTATATTTAGGATCAATACCAGACTTCTTATATTTGGGAAGCCAAAATCGCTTCCTATTTTCTTAGGACCCCCAATAACTATATGTAAATTATATCTAAATTGAGCCCTCCTCCCCAAAATATTCATCGAAGAGTCTCAATATTTGCCTTCCTATATTTTGGATTGCTATCAGACTTCCTATATTTATATAATCAAAATAGCTCCTTATTTTCTTAGGACACCTACCCGATAACCATAAATAAATTATATACAAATCGAGCACCCTTATCAAAAATACAATCCAAGAGCCTCATCATTAGCCTTCCTATTTTTTGGATCATTAACCGACTCCTTATATTTAGGGAGTCAAAATTGCTCTCTATTTTCATAGGACCCCCACCCGATAACTATAAGTAAATTATTCCAATCCAAAATACCTTACAAGAGCCTCGCCATATGCCTCCCTATATTTAGGATCAAAATCGGACTCCCAATATTTAGGGAGCCAAAATCACTTCTTATTTTTTCAAAACCACCATCCTTCAAGCATAAGTAAATTATACAAAAATTAAGCACTCCTCCCTAAAGCAACCTCTAAGATCTCACTATTTACCTTTCTATTTTTTGAATTGGTACCAGACTCCCGACATTTGCTAAGCCAAAATCGCACTCTATTTTTTCAGGACACCCACCTGATAACCATATATAAATTATATACAAATCGAGTTCTCCTACCAAAAATACCATCAAAGAACCTCATTATGAGCCTTCTTATTTTTTGGATCGCTACCATACTCATTATATTTGTGGAGCCAAAATCACTTCATATTTTCTCAAGACCCCCACCCAATAACCATAAGTTAATTATATATAAAACAAGCACTACTTCTAAAAATACTCTCCAAGAAGTTGTTCATGTTCCTCTCTATATTTTGGATCGCTATAAGATTCCTAATATTTAGGAATCCAAAATTGCTCCTTATTTTTTCCTTACCCCCACGTGATAACTATAAAAAAATTATATACAAATTGAACATCCGTTCCAAAACACCCTTCCCAAAATACTCTTCAAGAGCCACGCTATGTGTCTTCCTATACTTTTTATCGATACCGGACTCCTTATATTTAGGGAGCCAAAATCACTTCTTAATTTTTTTAGAACCCCCACCCAATAATTATAAGTAAATCACATACAAATCGAGTACTCCTCTCCAAAATACCTTCTAAAAGTCTATCAATATGCTTTTCTTTTTTTAAGATCACTACCAGACTCCCTATATTTGAAAAACCAAAATCACTCTCTATTTTCTCAGAACCTAACTTGAAAATTATAATTAAATTATAAATAAATTGAGTATGCCTTTCTAAAACATGCATCTCCAAGTGCCTCACCATGTATCTTCCTATTATTGGGATCGATACCACTCTCTATATTTGGGGAGCCAAAATCGCTCCTTATTTTTTCAAAACCCTTTAACCGACAACAATAAGTCAATAATATACAAATTAAGCACTCTTGTACAAAATATCCTTCAATAGCCTCATAATGTGCCTCCCTATTTCTGGAATCGTTACCATACTTCCTATATATAGTGAGTAAAACTTGCACCCTATCTTCTCAGGATATCCACCCGACAACCATAAGTACTTTATATAAAAATCAAGCACTTATCCCCAAAACACACTCTAAGAGCATATCCATGTGTCTCCCTTTTTTTGGTAATACTACTAGACTCCCTCTATTTGAAGAGCCAAAATTGTTTCCTATTTTCTTTGGCCCCTCACCTGATAACCCTAAGTAATTATATACAAATCGAGAACCACTCCTCAAAATATCCTCTAAAAGCCTCACCCTCTGCGTCCTTATTTTTGGAAAATCTTCCAGAGTCTCTATATTTAGAGAGCCAAAATCGCTCCCTATTTTCTTAGGTCCCCTACCTAACAACCATAAAGAAATTATATAAAAATCAAATACTTCTTCCTAAAATATCCTCTAGGAGCGTCCCCATATGCCTTCCTATTTTTTAGATTGCTACCAAACTCCCTATATTTGGGGAGCCAAAATTGCTCCTTATTTTTTTAGGACCCTCACCCGATAAATCAAGTACTTCTACCTAAAACACCTTCCAAAATTATAGTCATATTCCTCCTTATTTTTGGGATCACTACCGGACTTCCTATATTTGGGGAACCAAAATTGCTCCCAAAATTTTTAAGACCCCCACCCTACAACCATAAGTAAATAATAAACAAATCAAGCACCCTCTCTAGAATACCCTCCAAGAGCCTCGTTATATGCCATCCTATAGTTGGGATCGATACCAGACTCCCTGAATTTTGAGAGCCAAAATCGCTTCCTATTTTCCAAGGACCCCTACCCAATAACCATAAATAAATTATATAAAAATCAAACACTTTTTTCTAGAACACACTACAAAAAAAATATTTTTTACCGACTGAATATATCCGTCGGTAATATTGAATTTCCATCGGTAATGATTTTTGGTGACAGAACTAATTTTCGTCGCTAAGCTGTCAGGAAAAAAGACATCGGAAAAAAACTACGACGGATATAAATTTTTATCAATATTAAATATTAATACCAATGGTTATTTTTTATCCGTCATTAATATATGAATATTTTATAAAAATATATAAGATTATTACCGACGGTTATGTTTATTACCGTCGGCAAAAAGAAGTATATTACCGATGAATAATTAATTTCCATCAGCAATATATGAATATTTTTTAAAAAAATAATAGATTATTACCGATGGAAACTTTAACATTCGTCGGTAATAAAATTTGATTTTTTTTAAAAAAAATTACTAAAATATTTGGTTATTTAATTCCTGTGATTTACAACAACTCCCTCCCCCCCCCCCCCCAAAAAAAAAAAAAATCCTAAGCATGCGTAAATATAAATTTGCAGAAACACATATAATCACCAATTTCATTCACCTTTGGCTCACCAACAAAAGATTTATGCTCTCCAAACCATAAAATAAATTAAAGCGAGGCCCATCTCCAGTCACAATTTTTTTATCTGAAAGAGAGAATTTTCAAAATGTGGATACAAACTTTTTCATTATAAATCCAATATACTAACAAGGATCAGAGAAGAAAACAAATCCAAGATACTTTGGATCATACAAGGAAACAAATCAACATACTATGGATCATGGAAGAAAATGGATCCCAAATACTATGGATCGTAAATGAAACCCTAGAAAAAAGAAGAACATAGAAGAAACCCTAAAAAGTAAACCCTAACCCATGGTGAAAGCCCACAACCATCATACCCCCAGCAACAGACATCCACGAGGGGAGAATGCAACGAGGGTCTCAGCGACTGGGGAGGTGCTCAGCCTCCGAAGCCTTAGAGAGTGCGGCCTTGGCGCTAGAGGGCGTAGACAACATCCATGGCGGTAACGGTCTTACGGCGGGCATGCTCGGTGTTGGTGACGGCATCACGGATGACGTTCTCCATGAAGATCTTGAGGACGCCGCGGGTCTCTTCATAGATGTGGCCGCTAATCCATATCACGCCGCCACGGTGGGCGAGGCGGCGGATGGCCAGCATCGTGATGCCCTGGATGTTGTCACACAGCACCTTACGGTGGTACTTGGCACCGCCCTTGCCCAGCCCCTTGCCGCCCTTCCCACGATCCGACAAGGCTCGGATTGCGAACGGATCTGAGTGGACAATGAAAAGTGAGACAAATGGGGGATTTGGATACGAGATAAAGAGATCTTCGACTCCGGGGGAGGGGATTTAAAGTTGAAACTGAGGAGGAGGGGTCTGGATCTGTAGGAGAATGATTCGGGCGATTGGATTATAGATTAATATTCGAGATGGATCGATACAAATCAGTGCGGATCAATGAGGTGGCAGGTTGGGACGAAGTTGTGTTATATAAGAGGATTTTTACAGACGAAAGCAAATTTTCCGTCGGTAAATATATATTAAATACTGACAGACATTAAATTTCCTTTGGTAAATATATATTTTATCTCGATGGTATTTAATTTCCATCGGTAACAATAATATCAAATATTATTATATATACTATTTTTTATTACATACATGTATATATATTGCCATCGGTAATATATATATATATATATATATATATATATATATATATATATATATATATTACCAACAGAATATATTATATCCGTCGGTAAATATATTATACCGATGGACTTAATTTTACTATTGGTAATTAAAATAGAAAAAATAATTAAAAAATCAAACTCATTATTCCGACAACTATTATTAGTTCCGTCGGTACAAAGCATATTATTAACTCCCTAAAGTTGGGGTTCCAAAATCACTCCATATTTTCTCAGGACCCCCAGCCTATAATCATAAGTAAATAATATACAAATCGAGTATCCTCCCCAAAATACCCTCCTAGAGCCTCATTATCTGCCTCCCTATATTTGGGATCGATACCAGATTCCCTATATTTGGGAAGCCAAAATTGCTTCCTAGTTTCTCAGGACCCTCACCCTTCAACCATAAGTTACTTATATGCAAATCAAGCACTCCTCCCTAAAGCAACTTCCAAAAGTCTAACCATTTGCTTTCTTATTTTTTGGATCACTATCAGACACTCTATATTTACAGAGCTAAAATAGCTTCTTATTGTCACAAGATACCCACTTGATAACTATAAATAAATTATATACAAATCAAACACTCCTATCCAAAAAAATATCCAAGAGCCTCGTCATGGACCTCCCTATTTTTTAGATTATATCTAGACTCACTATATTTTAAGAGCCAAAATCGTTTCCTATTTTCTCAGGACTGCCAGCCGATAATCATAAAAACAATTATATATAAAATAAGTACTACTCCCCAAAACACACTCCAAGAGCCTTGTCTTGTTTCTCTTTATTTTTTGGATCGCTACCAGACTCCTTATATTTGGGGAGACAAAATTGATCCCTATTTTTTTCAGACCCTTACCCAACAACTATAAGAAAATTATATACAAATGCAGCACCCTTCCCAAAACACCCTCCAAGAACCTCGCCATATGTCTTCTTATATTTTGTATCGACATCGAACTCCCTAAATTTGGGGAGCCAAAATCGCTCCCTATTTTTTTAGGACCCCCACCTGATAATTATAAGTAAATTATATATATATCGAGCCCTCCTCCCCAAAATACCCTCCAAGTGCCTCGCTATATGCCTTCTTATTTTTGAATCGCTACAAGACTCCATATATTTAGAGAACCAAAATCACTTCCGATTTTCTCATGACCCCTACCCGAGAATCATAAGTAAGCTATATACAAATTGAGCACTCATCAAAACACTTTCTAGTCTATCAATATGTTTTTATTTTTTTATATCACTACCAAACTCCTTATATTTGGGAAGCCAAAATCACTCTCTATTTTCACAGAATCCCAAAATGACAACCATAAGTAAATTATAAACAATTCGAGTATACCTTTCCAAATCACTCTCCAAGAGCCTCGTCTTGTGCCTCCCAATTATTGGGATCGCTACCAGACTCTCTATAATTATTGATCTAAAACCTCACCTTATTTTTTCAAGACCCTCCACCCGATGACAATAAGTAAATAAAATACAAATCGAGCACTCTTCCCCAAAATACACTCTAAGAGCCTCGTAATGTGCCTCCCAATTTTTGGGATCGTTATAATACTTCTGATATATAGGGAGCCAAAATTAATTTATATCTTCTCAGGACTTTCGCACGATAATCATAAATAATTTATATATAAATCGAGCACTCCTCCCCAAAACAGCTTCCAAGTGTCTCGCTATATGTCTCCCTATTTTTGGGATTGCTACTAGACTCTCTCTATTTGGGCAGTCAAAATTACTTCCTATTTTCTTAGGACTCCTACATGACAACCCTAAGTAAATTATATATAAATTGAGCACTCCTCCCTAAAATATCCTCTAAAAGCCATGCTCTGTACCTCCTTATGTTTGGGATTGCATCCAGACTCCCTATATTTGGGGAGCCATAATCGCTCCCTAATTTCTTATAACCCCCACCTGACAATAATAAATAAATTATGTAAAAATTGAGCACTCCTTCCAAAAACACCCTCTAAAAGTGTCCATAAATGCGTTCCTATTTTTGGGATTACTACTAGACTCCTTATATTTGGGAACCAAAATCGCTCCTTATTTTTTTAGGACCCAATAACTATTTGTAAATTATATTTAAATCAAAAACTCCTATCCAAAGCACTCTCCAAAAGTATAACCATATTCCTTCTTATTTTTTAGATCGCTATAGGACTCCCTATATTTGGGGAGCCAAAACTACTCCTTAATTTCTTAGGAACCCCATCCTACAATCATAACTAAATAATATATAAATCAAGTACCCTTCTCAAAATACCATTCAAAAGCCTCATCATATGTCTCTCTATATTTAGGATCGATACCAGACTTCTTATATTTTGGGAGCTAAAATTGCTTCCGATTTTCTCAAGACCCCCACTCTACAACGATAAGTAAATTATATACAAATCGAGCACTCCTCCCTATAACACCTTACAAGAGTATTGCCATTTGCCTTCTTTT
The DNA here is from genome assembly GCA_947650365.1 of Chamaelirium japonicum. Taxonomy (NCBI): domain Eukaryota; kingdom Viridiplantae; phylum Streptophyta; class Magnoliopsida; order Liliales; family Melanthiaceae; genus Chamaelirium; species Chamaelirium japonicum. Next base: position 17,798,818 of record OX393555.1, on the reverse strand, counting down.
TTTTTAGGATCGATACCGAACTCCCAAAATTTGGAGAGCTAACATTGCTTTTTATTTTCATAGGATACCCACACACAACCATAAGTAAATTATATACAAATCGAGTACTTCTCTCTGAAACACCTTACAAGAATCTTGCCATTTGCCTTCTTATTTTTTGGGATCGATACCGAACTCCCTATATTTGGTGAGTTAAAATCACATCCTATTTTCTTATAATTTTTACTTGATAACCATAACTAAATTATATATAAATCGAGCACTCCTACCCAAAATACCTTCCAAGAGTCTCGTGATGAGCCTCTCTATTTTTTGGATCGCAACCAAACTCTCTACTTATAAGAAGCCAAAATCGTTTTCTATTTTCTCAGGACCTACACCCGATAACCCTAAGTTAATTATATACAAATTGAGTACTACTCCCCAAAATAGCCTCCTAGAGCCTCTTCACATTCCTCTCTATTTATTGAATCATTCCCAAACCTTTTATATTTGGGGATCCAAAATTGTTTCCTATTTTTTTATGACCCCCACCCGATAACCATAAGTAAATTATATACAAATCGATAACTTTTCTCTAAATCCCCTCCAAGCGTCTTGCTATGAACTTTCTTTTTTTGGGGATCGTTACCAGTCTTTATATATTTAGGGAGTAAGAATGGCTCTCTATTTTCTTAAGAAGCTCACCCAATAACTATAAATAAATTATAAATCAAGGACACTCCCCCAAGTATCCTTTGTGAGATTTTCTCTATCTCAAAACCTAGGTATTGAGATAAGATCCCATCAAACATATACGAATCGTTTCTACCCACTACTTTATTGAGGTGGTACTAATCGTCCAACACTCTCCGTCACGTGCAAGCTAATCTTTTTATGGTCCTTGACACATGGATGATAGATGTGTAGGGACCATATCCGATAGGTGAGTGATATGGTTATGATTAGGCTCTAATGCCATGTTAGATTTTCTCTATCTCAAAACTTGCTAAGATGAGATCCCATCATACAAATATGGCTTGTTTATGCCCTCGACTTTATCGAGGTAGGACTAATCCTCCAACACCATTCAAGAGCCTTGTCATATGCCTCTATATTTTTTGTATCGCTACCAGACTTCTTACATTTGGCAAGACAAAATCGCTCCATATTTTTTGAAGATTCCTACCCGATAACTATAATTAAACTATATACAAATCAAGCATTCCTCCCTGAAACACACTCTAGGTGCCTCGCCATGTGTCTCTCTATTTTTGGGATCGCTACATGACAACTTATAATTAGGGAACCAAAATCGCTCCCTATTTCTTTAGGTCCTCCATCCGATAACTATAAGTAAAATATATACAAATCGAGAACTCTACACCAAAACACCCATCGAGAGACTCGCCATGTGCCTTCCTTTTTTTGGGATTGCATCTTAACTCCTTATATTTTGGGATCCAAAATTACTACCTATTTTCTCAAGACCCCCACCCAATAACCATAAATAAATTATATACAAATCGAGCAATCTTTACTAAAATACTCTCCAAGAGTCTGGCCATGTGTCTATTAATTTTTGTGATCGCTACCCGACTCCCAATATTTAGAGAGCTAAAAATTGCTTCAATTTTTTCAAAACTCTCAGCTGACAACCATAAATAAATTATATAAAAATCGAACACTTTTCCCAAAAGATACTTTAGAAGACAAGCCATGGGACTCTTTATTTTCTCAAGACTCCATACATTTGGGGTGTTAAAATCGCTCTAAATTTTCTCAAGACCGCTACCCAACAACCATACATAAATTATATGCAAATCGAGTATGTATCCCTAAAGCACACTCTTAATATCTACCCATATTCCTTTTGATTTTTTGGATCTCTACTTGACTCTCTATTTGGGTAACCAAAATCGTTCCTTATTTTCTCAGAACCCTAACCTGATAACCATAAGTATATTATAAATAAATCAAGGACTACTCTCTAAAACATCCTCCAAGAGCCTCGTTATGTACTTTCTTATTGTTAGAATCACTACTAGACTCCCTATATATAGGGAGCCAAAATCGCCCCTTATTTTCTCATTACCCTCCACTTGACAATAATAAGTAAATAATATATAAATCAAGCATTCTTCTATAAAATAATCATCAAAAGTCTTGCCATATACCTCCCTAATTTTGGGACCACTGCCAAACTCATTATATTTAGGGAACCAAAATTGCTCTCTATCTACTTAGGGCTTTCACCCCACAACTATAAGTAATTTAATATAAATCGAGTACTCCTTCCCAAAACTCCCTCCAAGAGCCTCGCCATGCGCCTCCCTTTTTTGGGGATGACTACCAGACTCCCTATAATTGGAGTGCCAAAATTGCTCCATATTTTTTCTGGACCCCCACCCGATAATACTATATAAATTATATATAAATCGAGCATTCTTTTCCAAAATTCCCTTTTAAAAGCCTCGCTTTGTGCCTTCCTATTTTTGGGATTGCTTCTAAACTTACTATATTTGTTTAGCCAAAATCACTCCATATTTTCTCAAGACCCCCACTCGACAACCATTAGTAAATTATATAGAAATCAAGCACTCCTTAAAAAATATCCTCTAGGAGCCTCCCCTTTTGCCTTCCTATTTTTGTAATCGCTACTAGACTCCCAATATTTAAGGAGCCAAAATCACTCCTTATTTTCTTAGAACGCCTACCCGATAACCAGAAGTAAATTATATATAAATTGAGTACTCCTATCCAAAATACCTTTTGAAAGTATTGCCAAATTTCTTTTTATTTTTGTGATTGCTACCAGACTCTCTATATTTGAGTAGCCAAAATTGCACTCTTTTTTCTTATAACTCCCACCCTACAACCATAAGTAAATAATATACAAATCAAGCACCCTCCCTAAAATATCCTCCAAGAGCCTCACTATATTTTTCCCTATATTTGGGATCGATATCGGACTCCCAATATTTAGAGAGCCAAAATCGCTTCTTATTTTCTTAGGAACCCTACACTATAATTATAAGTAAATTATATATAAATCGAGCACTCCTCTCCAAAACACACTCTAAGAGTCTCGTTATTTGCCTTTCTATTTTTTGGAACACTACTAGACTTTCTACTTTTACGGAGCCATATTACCGCCCTAGTTTCATATGATATTCACTCGATAACTATAAGTAATTATATACAAATTGAGCATTTCTATCCAAAATACCCTCCAAGAGCCTCGTCATGAGCTTTCTATTTTTTGTTTCGCTACAAGATACCCTATATTTGGGGAACCAAAGTAACTCTCTATTTTCTCAAAACCCCCACTCGATAACCATAAGTAAATTATATATAAATTGAGCACTACTTTCCAAAATACCCTCAAAGAGTCTCATAATGTTCCTCTTTATTTTTTGAATTGTTAACAGACTCCTTATATTTATGGAGCCAAAATTACTCCCTATCTTTTTAGGACCCCCACCTGACAATAATAAGTAAATTATATATAAATAAAGGATCATCCCCAAAACACCCTCCAAGACACTCGTTATGGGCCTTCCTATATTTTGAATCGATACCAGATTTCCTATATTTGGAAAGCCTAAATCACTTCCTATTTTTTTTAGGACCCCTACCCGATAATTATAAGTAAATTATAATCAAATCAAGCACTCCTCTCTAAAACACCATCCAATAGCCTCACGATGTGTCTCCTAATTTGTAGACACTACTAGATTCTTAATATTTGGGGAGCCAAAATCACTTTTTATTTTCTCAACACCTATACCCGGTAACTATAAGTAATTTATATAAAAATCGAGCACTTCTCTCTAAATACCCTCTAAGAGCCTTACCATAAGCCTTCCTATTTTGGAGATCATTACCTGACTACTTATTTTTTGATAACCAAAACCGCTCTCTATTTTCTTAGGACTCCCACCCGACAACCATAAGTAAATTGTATACAAATCGAGCACCCTCCCTAAGATACACTATAAGAGCCATATCATATGCCTCCCTATATTTTAGATCGATATCAGACTTCCTATATTTGGGAAGCCAAAATTACTCCCAAATTTTTTTCAGGATCCCTACTCAATAATTATAAGTAAGTTATATAAAAATCAAGCACTTCTCTTCAAAATACCCTCCAAGAGCCTCGCTATGTACCTCTCTATTGTTGGAATCACTATCAGAGTCCCTATATTCGGGGAGTCAAAATCGATTCCTATTTTCTCAAAACCCCCACCCAACAACCATAAGTAAATTATATACACATCGAGCCCTCCTTCCCAAAATATCATCCAAGAGCCTCGCTATGTGCCTCCGTAATTTAGGAATCACTACGAGACTTCCTATATTTGGGAAGCTAATAGCGCTTCCTTTTTTTCTCAAGACCCCCACCCAATAAGCATAAGTAAATTATATACAAAATGAGAACTTCTCTCTATATACTATCCAAGACCCTTGCCATATACCTCCCTATTTTTGAAATTACTACCAAACTCCCAATATTTGGGGAGTCAAAATCGCTTCCTATCTTCTCAAGACTCCTACTCAACAACCATAATTAAATTATATACTAATCGAGCACTTCTCTCTAAGCACCCTCCAAGAGCCTTGCTATAAGCTTCTCTATTTTTGGGATTACTACCAGACTTTCTATATTTAGAGAGCCAAAATTATTCTCTATTTTATTAACACCCCACTTGACAAAAATAAGTAAATTATATGCAAATCAATTATTCCTTTCCAAAAAATCCTCAAAAAGTCTCACCATGTACCTTCCTATTTTTTGAATCGCTACTAAACAACCTATAATTCGTAAGGCAAAATTGTTCCCTATTTTCTCAAGTCCCCCACCTGACAACGATAAGTAAAATATATAAAAATTGACCACTCCTTACTTAAACACATGCCAAGAGACTCGCCATGTGCCTTCCTATTATTGTGATCGCATCTAGACTTCCTATTTTTGGAGAGTCAAAATCACTTCTTATTTTTTCTAAGACCCCCACCCGATAACCATAAGTAACTTATATACAAAATGAGTATGCTTCCCCAAAACACGTTGCAAAAGTCTCACCATGTGCCTACCAATTTTCAAAATTACTACCAGACTCTCTACTTTTGGGGAGCCAAAAATAACTCCCTATTTTCTCAGAACCCCCACATGAGAACCATAAGTAAATTATATAAAAATCAAGCACTCCTTTCCAAAATATTCTCTAAAATACTCTCCATGTGCCTTCCTATTTTTAGGATCGATCGCTACCAGACTCCCTAAATTTGGGAAGCCAAAATTGCTCTCTATTTTATTAAGACCCACACTCGACAACCATAAGTAAATTATATATAAATCGAGCACTCCTACCTAAAACACCCTAAAAAAATCTACCCATATGCCTTCCTATTTTTGAGATCACTACCAGACTCTCTATATTTAGCTAGCCAAAAATGTTCACTATTTTTTTAGAATCCCAACCCAATAACCATAAGTAATATACAAATTGAACACTCCTTTCCAAAACACCCTGTAAGACCCTCGCTATTGCCTTCTTATTTTTTGGATTGCTATCCGACTGTCTATATTTGGAGAGCCAAAATCACTTCTTATTTTCTCAAAACCACCCACCCGACAAGAAGTAAATAATATACAAATCGAGCACTCTTCCCCTGAATACCCTCCAAGATCCTCGCCTTATGACTCCCTAATTTTGGGATCGCTACTAAACTCCCTATATTTGGGTAGCCAAAATTGCTTCCTATTTTTTTATGACCCCCACCCGATAACCATAATTTCTAGATTGCTACCAGACTCTCTATATTTGGAGAGCCAAAATCACTTTTTATTTTCTCAAGACCCCCACCCGAAAATAAGTAAATAATATATAAATCAAGCACTCCTCCGCAAAATACCCTTAATGAGGCTCGTCGTGTACCTCCTGTTTTTGAGATCGCTACCAGACTCTCTGAATTTGGAGAGCTAAAATTGCTCTCTATTTTCTTAGGACCCTTGCCTGCAATACTAAATAAATTATATACAAATCGAGCACTTCTTTCCAAAACACGCTTTAAAAGCCTCGCCATGTGCCTTTCTATTTTTTGATTACTACTAGACTCCCTATCTTTGGGGAGCGAAAATTATTCCTTATTTTCTCAAAACCTCCACCCGACAACCATAAATAAATTATATCCAAATCAAGCACTCATGTCCAAAATACTGTTTAGGAGCCTCCTTATATACCTTCTTATTTTTGGAATCGCTACGTGATTTTTTATATTTGAAGAGAAAAAATCACTTCTTATTTTCTTAGGACCCCTCACCCGATAACTATAAATAAATTGTATACAAATCGAGCACTACTATCCAAAATACTCTTCAAAAGTAGTCATATCCTTTATTATTTTTTTGATCGCTACTTAACATCCTATATTTGAGGGGCCAAAATCGATTCCAATTTTCTCAGGACCCCCATCCTAACACCATAAGTAAATAATATAAAAATCAAGAACCATAACTAGAGTACACACCAAGATCCTCGTAATGTGCCTCCCTATATTTAGGATCGATACCAGACTCAGAATATTTGGTGAGATAAAATCACTTTCTATTTTCTCAGGACCCCCACCCGATAATCATAAGTAAATTATACACAAATCAAATACTACTCTGCAAAACACCTTCTAAGAGTTTCACTATTTGCCTTCAAATTTTTTGGATCACTTCCAGACTCCCTATATTTGCAGAGCCAAAATAGCTCCCTATTTTCTCAAGATACCTACCAATAACCATAAGTAAGTTATATACAAATCGAGCACTCCTCAAAATATCCTCTAAAAGCCTCGATATTTACCTTTCTATTTTTGTGATCGCTATCATACTCCCTATATTTGTAGAGCAAAAAATTACTTCCTATATATCAGGACTCCCACTCAACAACCATAAGTAAATTATATAAAAATCAAGCACTTCTGCTTAAAATATCCTCCATGAGCCTCGCCATGTGTCTTCCTATTTTTTTGATCGCTACCAGACTCCCTATATTTAGAGAGCCAAAATTGCTCCTTATTTTCTTATGACCTTCACCCGACAATCAGAAGTAAATTATAAACAAATCGAGTATTCCTTTTTAAAATACCCTATAAAGGTATAACCATATGCCTTTGTATTTTTTTTATCGCTACCAAACTTCCTATATTTAGGGAGCCAAAATCACTCCCTATTTTCTCAAGACTATCACCTAATAACTATAAGTAAAAATATAAAAATCAAGTACTCTCTCTAAAATATTCTCCAAGAGTCTCGCGATGTGCCTCCCTATATTTGGGATTAATACCAAACTCCCTATATTTGGGGAGCCAGCATCGATCCCTATTTTCTCAAGACCCACACCCGATATCTATAAGTAATTATATACAAATCAAGCACTCCTTCTTAAAACTCCATTCAAGTGTCTCGCCATGTGCTTTCCTATTTTTGCGATCGTTACACGACTTTCTATATTTGAGGAGCCAAAATTGCTCCTAATTTTCTCAAGACTCCCAACGGATAATCAAAAGTACATTATATAAAAATCAAGCACTTCTCTTCAAAACACCCTTTAAGAGCCTCCATATATTCCCAAAATATCCTCCAAGAGTCTCATTATGTGCCTCTATATTTTTAGGATTATTAGTAGGCTCCCTATATTTGGGAAGCCAGAATTATTTTATATTTTCTTAAAATCCCTTCCTAACAACCATATATAAAATTATATACAAATCGAGCACTCATCCCCTAAATACTCTCCAAAAGTCAAGCCATGTGCCTCTTGATTTTTGGGATCGCTATCGAACTCTCTATATTTGTGGTGTCAAAATTGTTTCCTATTTTCCTAAGATTCCCACCAATAACCATAAGTAAATTATATATAAATTAAGCACCCTCTTTAAAATATCCTCTAAAAGCCTTACTATATGCCTCCCTATATTTCGAATCAATACCAGACTACATATATATAGGGAGCCAAAATTGTCCCTATTTTTTCAGGATCCCCACCCGACAACTACCCTTTCCAAAAAAGCCTTCAAGTGTCTTACCATGTGCCTCCTTATTTTTAGGATCACTAGAAAACTCCCTATATTTGGGGAACCAAAATCACTCCTTATTTTCTCAAAACTCCCACCTAACGATTCTAGTTAAATTATATATAAATCGATCACTATGTTCCAAAATACTATCCAAAAGCTTCGTTATGTGCCTTCTTATTTTTGGGATCGCTACCAGACTCCCTATATTTAGGAATCCAAAATCACTTTCTATTTTTCTAGGACCCCCACTCGATAATATAAGTAAATTATATACAAATCGAGCACTCTTCAACAAAACACCCTCCAAGAGCCTTGCTATGTGCCTTCCTATTTTTGGGATCTTTACTAGACTTTCTATATTTGGTGAGTCAAAATCACTCCTGAAATCTCAAGACCCCTACTTGAGAACCATAAGTAAATTATTTATAAAATGAGCACTCCTCACAAAAAACACCCTCCAAAAGACTCGCCACGTGTTTTTATATTTTTCAAAATACTATCATACTCCCTATATTTAAGGAGTAAAAATCGCTTCCTATTTTCACATGACCCCTACCGACAACTATATGTAAATAATTTACAAATTGAGTACTCCTTCCCAAAATATCCACCAAAAGTCTAGCCATATATTTCTCAATATTTGGGATTGCTTGCAATCCTAAATATTTTTACAAATCCCAAATATCGAGACCATGGGATTTGTATATATTTTGGATTTGTATATAATTTATTATAGTTATTGGTGGGGTTATTTTTTCAAGCCCCACCGATAACCACAAGTAAATTATATATAAATTAAGTGCTCTCTATAAAATACCCTTAAGGAAACTCATTATATACCTTCCTATTTTTGGGATCGTTACCAGACTTTATATTTAGGAGAAAAAATCGCTCTCTATTTTCTTAGGACTCCCACCGGTAAGTAAATTTTATATATATATATATATATATATATATATATATATATATATATATATATATATATATATATATATATATATATATATATATATATATATATATATATATATATATATATATATAAATCAAGTACTCTTCCTCAAAATACCCTCCAAAAGCCTCACTATGTGCCTTCCTATTTTTGGTATTGTTACCATACTCCCTACATTTGGGGAGCTATAACTTTCTATTTTCTCAAGACCCCCACCTAACCACCATAAGTAAATTATATAGAAATCAAGCATTCTTCCCCAAAACAATCTCTAAGAGCCTCCCCATATGCCTTCGTATTTTTAGGATGACTACCAGACTCCCTATATTTAGGATGCCCAAATCATTTCCTATTTTTTCTGGACTCACAATCGACAGTCATTAGTAATTTATATACAAATTGAATACTCTTTCCCAAAACACCATCCAAGAGCCTCATCATATGCCTTCCTATTTTTGGGATCGTAACCAGACTCCCTATATTTGGAGAGCAAAAATAACACTCTATATTTTAACAACACTCACAACCGACAATAATAAAAAACAATTATATACAAATCAAGTATTTTTTTCCAAAATACTCTCTATAAATCTCCACATGTGTCTTTATTTTTAGGATCGCTGCTAGACTCTATATTTGAGGAGCTAAAATCACTCCTTATTGTCTTAGGCCCCAACCCGATAACCATAAGTAAATTATATACAAATCGAGCACTTCTCCCTAAAATACCCTCTAAAAGCATCACCTTCTGCCTTCTTATTTTTGAAAAATCTTCCAAAGCCCCTATACTCAAAGAGCCAAAATCGCTATCTATTTTTATAGGTCCCCCTCACAACAACCATAAAGAAATTATATAAAAATCAAGTACTCCTTTCCAAAATATCCTCTAGGAGCGTCCCCATGTCCCTTTCTATTTTTGGTATCGCTATCAGACTCCTTATATTTGGGAAGCCAAAATTGTTCCTTATTTTTTTAGGACCCCCACTCGATAAATTGAGTACTCCTACCTAAAATATCTTCCATAATTATAGTCATATTCCTCCTTATTTTTTGAATCACAACCGGACTCCCAATATTTGGGGAGCCAAAATTGCTTCCTAGTTTTTTAAGACCCTGACCATACAACCATATGTAAATAATATACAAATCGAGCACCCTTCCTAAAATATCCTCCAAGAGCCTTATCGTTTGCTTCCCTATATCTAGGATCGATACCGGACTCCCTTTATTTTAGGAGCCAAAATCGCTTCCTATTTTCCTAGGACCCCTACCCAACAACCATAAGTAAATTATATAAAAATCAAATACTTCTTTCTAGAACACCCTCTAGGAGCCACTTCAAGTGTTTTCCTATTTTTGGGATTGCTACCAGACTCCCTATATTTTTAGAACCAAAATCGCTCATTATTTTCTTAAGCCCCGACCTGATAACCAGAAGCAAACTATACACAAATTAGGAACTCCTACCCAAAATACCCTCTAAAAGTATAGCCTTATTTTTTCTTATTTTTGGGATCGCTATCCGACTCCCTAAATTTGGGAATCTAAAATCGTTTCCTATTTTCTCAGAATACCCACCTTATAACCATAAGTAAATAATATACAAACCGAGTACCCTTCCCAAAATACCCTCCAAGAACCTCACCATCTGCCTTCCTATATTTGGGATCGATACCAGACTCCCTATATTTAAGGAGCCAAAATCACTTCTTATTTTCACAGGACCCCCATCCTTCAATCATAAGTAACTTATATACAAATCAAACTGCTCCCTAAAGCACCCTCCAAGAGTCTCACTATTTTCTTTCTATATTTTGGATCGCCACTAGACTCCCTATCTTTACAGAGCCAAAATAGCATCTTATTTTCTCAAGATACCCACCTAATAACCATAAATAAATTATATATAAATCAAGTACTCCTATCCAAAAAACCATCCAAGAGCCTCGTCATGGACCTTCCTATTTTTCAGATTGTAACCATACTCGCTATATTTTAGAAGCCAAAATTGATCCTAATTTTTTCGAGACTGCTACCCGATAATCATAAGTAAATTATATACAAAATGAGCACTACTCTCCATAACACCCTCCAAGAGCCTCGTCTTGTTTCTTTCTATTTTTTGGATCACTACCAGACTCCTTATATTTGAGGAGCCAAAATTGATCACTATTTTTTTCGAACCCCCACCCAACAACCATAAGAAAATTATATACAAATCGAGCACCCTCGCTAAAACACCCTCTAAGAACCTTGCTATATGTCTCCCTATATTTCGCAACAATATCGGACTCCCTAAGTTTGGGGTACCAAAATTGCTCTCTATTTTTCTCAGGACCTCCACCTGATAATTATAAGTAAATTATATACAAATCGAGTAGTCGTCCCCATAACACCTTCCAAGAGCCTCGCAATATGCCTCTTTATTTTTGAATCGCTACTATACTCCATACATTTAGAAAGCCTAAATCACTTCCTATTTTCTCATGATCCCTACCCGATAATCATAAGTAAATTATATACAAATCAAGCACTCATCAAAACACCTTCTAATCTACCAATATGCTTTTGTTTTTTGATATTACTACCAAACTCCCTATATTTAGAAAGCCAAAATCAATTTCTATTTAAACATAACCCCAAAATGATAACCATAAGTAAATTATAAACAAATCAATTATACCTTTCCAAATCACTCTCCCAGAGCCTCGCTATGTGCCTTCCTATTATTGGGATCGCTACCAGACTCCTTATAATTGTATATCTAAAAACGCTCCTTATTTTCTCAAGACCCTTCACCCGACGATAATAAGTAAATAAAATACAAATCGAGAACTCTTCCCGAAAATACACTTTAAGAGCCTCGTAATGTGCTTCCCTATTTTTGAGATCGTTACAATAATTTTGATATATAGGAGCCAAAATCAATTTGTAACTTCTCAGGACTTCCACCCAACAACCATAGGTAATTTATATATAAATCAAGCAGTCCTTCTCAAAACACCTTCCAAGAGCCTCGCCATATGTCTCCCTATTTTGGAATTGCTACTAGACTCCCTCTATTTGGGGAGCTAAAATTACTTCCTATTTTCTCAAGACCCCTACCTTACAACCCTAAGTAAATTATATATAAATCGAGTACTCCTCCCTAAAATATCCTCTAAAAGCCATGCCATGTACCTCCTGATTTTTGGGATTATATCTAGACTCCCTATTTTTAGGGAGCCATTATCGCTCCCTATTTTCTTATGACCCCCACCTGATAATCATAAGTATATTATGTAAAAATCGAGCACTCCTTCCAAAAATATCCTCTAAAAGTGTCCAGATATGGCTTCTTATTTTTGGGATCACTACTAGACTCCTTATATTTAGGAAACCAAAATTGCTTCTTAATTTTTTAGGACCCCCACCCAATAACCATTTTTAAATTATTTTTAAATACAATACTTATATCCAAAACATCCGCCAAAAGTATAGTCAGATTCCTTCTTATTTTTTAGATCGCTCTAGGACTCCCTATATTTCGGGAGCCAAAACTACTTCCTAATTTCTTAGGAACCTCATGCTACAACCATAACTAAATAATATACAAATCGAGTACCCATTCCAAAATACCATTCAAGAGCCTTATTATATGTCTCCCTATATTTAGGATCGATACCAGACTCCTTACATTTTGGTAGCTAAAATCACTTCTGATTTTCTCAAGACCCCCACCCGATAACCATAAGTAAATTATATACAAATGGAGCACTCCTCTCCAAAACACCCTATAAAAGTCTTACCATTTGCCTTCCTATTTTTTGGAATCGATACCGGACTCCCTATATTTGGAGAGCTAAAATCGCTTTCTATTTTCTTAGGATAACAACTCGACAACCATAAGTAAATTATATACAAATCAAGTACTCTCCAAAACACCCTACAAGAATCTTGCCAATTGTCTTTCTATTTTTTGGGATCGATACCGGACTCCCTATATTTTGTGAACTAAATCGCTTCCTATTTTCTCATGATTTTCACTCGACAATCATACCTAAATTATATATAAATTAAGCACACCTATCCAAAATACCTTCCAAAAGTCTCATCATGAGCCTTTCTATTTTTCGAATGGTAACAAACTCCCTACTTATAAGAAGCCAAAATTATTTTTAATTTTCTTAGGACCTCTACTCGATAACCATAAGTAAATTATATATAAATCGAGTACTACTTCTAAAAATAGCCTTCTAGAGCCTCGTCATGTTACTCTCTATTTTTTGAATCATTACTATACCCTCTATATTTGGGGAGCCAAAATTGTTTCCTATTTTTTTAGGACCCCCACCCGACAACCATAAGTAAATTATATATAAATCAAGCACTTTTATCTAAATCCCCTCCAAGCGACTTGCCATTAACTTTAATTTTTTGGGGATCGTTACCAGTCTTCTTATATTTAGGGAGCCAAAGTCACTCATTATTTTCTTAAGAATCTTACCTAATAACTATAAATAAATAATATATAAATCAGGGACGCTCCCCCAAGTACCGTTTGTGAGATTTCTCTATCTTAAAACCTAGGTATTGAGATGAGATCCCATTATACATATAAGGATCATTTCTGTCTTCTAGTTTACCTAGGTGGGACTAATCCTCCAACACTCTTTCTTATATGCAGGCCAATCTTTTTGTGGTCCTCGACACATAGATGATATATATACGTGGGGACCATACCCGGTAGGTAAGTGATATGGTTATGGTTAGGCTCTAATACTATGTTAGATTTTCTCTATTTCTACCGTCTACTTTACTGAGGTGGGAGTAATCGTCCAACACCCTTCGAGAGCCTTGCCATATGCCTATATATTTTTTGGATCACTACCAGACTCCTTATATCTGGCGAGCCAACCCACCCGACAATCATAATTAAATTATATACAAATCAAGCATTCCTTTCCAAAATATACTCCAGGTGCCTCGTCATGTGTCTTTCTATTTTTGGGATTTCTATATGACAACCTATATTTAGGGAGCCAAAATCGCTTCCTATTTTCTTAGGTCCTCCACCAGATAACCAAAAGATATATATATATATATATATATATATATATATATATATATATATATATATATATATATATATATATATATATATATATATATATATATATATAAATTAAGTACTACCCACCAAAATACTCTTCGAGAGACTCACCATGTGTCTTCCTATTTTGGGGATCACATCTTGACTCCCTATATTTTGGGAGCCAAAATTACTCCCTATTTTCCTAAGACCCCTATCTGATAACCATAACTAAATAATATACAAATCGAGTAATTTTTCCAAAAATACCCTCCAAGATTCTCACCATATATCTATTAATTTTTTCGATCACTACCCGACTCCTAATATTTAGGGAGCTAAAAATTGCTTCATATTTTTTTAGGACTCTCACCCAACAAACATAAATAAATTATATAAAAATCGAGCCTTTCTCCCAAAAAGACCCTCTAAGAGACAAGTCATATGCCTCCTTATTTTTAAGATCTCTACTAGACTCCATACATTTGGGGTGCCAAAATTACTTCCTATTTTTTCAAGATCCCCTACTCGATAACCATATATAAATTATATACAAATTAAGCACACATCCCTAAAGCATGCTTCTAATGTCTACCCATATTCCTTTTAATATTTTGAATCACTACTTAAGCTATGCCATGCGCCTTCCTATTTTTGGGATCGCTACTAGACTCTCTATAATTGGGGAGCCAAAATTGCTATGTATTATCTCAGTACCCATACTCGTTAATAATAAGTAAATTATATATAAATTGAGCACTCCTCGCTAAAACACCTTTCAATAGCCTCAACACGTGCCTTCCTATTTTTTGGATTGCTACCAGACTCCCTATATTTTAGTAGCCAAAATAACTCCCTATATTTGAGTAGCCAAAATCATACCCTATTTCCTCAGGACGCCTACCTGACAACCATAAGTAAATTATATATAAATTAACCACTCCCTAAAATACCTACTAAAAGTCTCATCATGTGCCATCCTATTTTTGATATCACTACCTGACTCCCTTTATTTAGAGAGTCAAAATCGCTATTTCTTTTCAAAGGACCCCCACCTCATAACCATAAGTAAATTATATACAAATCGAGCACTCCTACCCAAAACATCCTTCAAGAGACTCACTATGTGTCTTCCTATACAAATCGAGCACTCCCCAAAACACTCTCTAAGAAACTCGCCACGTCCGTCCCTATTTATACGATCGCTACCAAACTCCCTATAGTTGGGGAACCAAAATTGCTCCCTAATTTCTCAGGACCCCCCACTTGATAACCATAATTAAATTATATGTAAATTAAGCACCCACCGCAAAACACCATCTAAGAACCTCACCAAGTACTTCCCTGTATTTGGTATTAATACCGAACTCCATATATTTGGTGAGTTAAAATATATTCCTATTTTATTAAGGCTCTCATCCGATAACCATAAGTAAACTAGATACAAATCGAGCATTAATTTTCAAAATACCCTCCAATAGCTTGGTCATATGCCTCTCTATTTTTAGGATTGCCACCAGGGTTCCTATATTTGGGGAGCCAAAATTACTTCGTATTTTTTAAGGATCCCCACCCGACAATCATAAATAAATTATATACAAATCGAGTAGTCCTTCACAAAATACCTTCCAAGAGCCACGTCATACTTCTTTCTATTTTTTGGATCGCTACTAGACTTCCTATATTTGGGGAGCCAAAATCGCTCCGTATTATCTCAGTACCCATACTTGACAATAATAAGTAAATTATATACAAATTGAGCACTCCTTGCTAAAACACCTTTCAATAGCCTCAGCAAGTGCCTTCCTATTTTTTAGTTTGCTATCAGGTACCCTACATTCGGAGAACCAAAATCGCTTTCTATTTTCTCAGGACCCTACCTGACAACCATAAGAAAATTTTATACAAATCAAATACTCCTCCATAAAACACCCTCAAAGAGACTCACCATGTACCACTTTATTTTTAGGATGCTACTAGACTCCCTACATATGAGGAACCAAAATTGCTCTTTATTTTCTCAGAACTACTACCCAATAACCATAAGTAAATTATATACAAATAGTGTACTTACTCCAAAACACACTCTAAAAGGATCACCATATGCCTCTCTATTTTTTGGATCGTTATCATACTCCCTATATTTGGGGAGCAAATATCTCTTCTTATTTTTTCGGACCTAACAGCCATAAGTAAATTATATACAAATTAAGCATTGCTCAACAAAATATCCTCAAAGAGCCTTGCTTATGTCTTTCTATTTTGGGGATCTCTTCCAGACTCCCTATATTTGGTGATCCAAAATCATTCTATATTTTTTTAGAACCCCTACCCGATAATAATTAGTAAATTATATACAAATCGAGCACTCCTCGCAATAACACCCTCCTAAAATGTCACCAGGTGCCTTTTTATTTTTAGGATTGCTACTAGACACCCTACATTTAGAGAGCCAAAATAACTTCCTATTTTCTCAAGACCCCCACCCGACAACTATAAGTAAATTACATACAAATCGAGCACTCCTTCCCAAAACACCCTCTAAAAGTCTTATCATGTGTATTTCTATTTTTGGGATCGCTATCAAACTCCTTTCACTTGGAGAGCAAAAATTATTCTTTATTTTCATAAGACCTTCTACCTGGCAACCATAATTAAATTGAATACAAATCGAGCACCCCTTAGTAAAATACCCTATAAAAGTATCACTATGTGCCTTCCTATTTTTGGGATTGCTACTAGACTCCCTTTACTTGAAGAACTAAAATCATTCATTATTTTCTATAGACTCCCACCCGACAAACATAAGTAAATTATATATAAATCGAGCACTTCTCTCCAAAACACACTCCAAGAGCCATACCATGCACTTTTCTATTTTCAGGATCACTACCAGACTCCCTATATTTAGGGAGTCAAAATCACACTCTATTATCTTACCACCCCACTTGATAACTATAAATAAATTATATATAAATTGAGCACTCCTCTCCAAAAGACCCTCAAAGAATCACAATATGTGTCTTCCTACTTTTGCAATCGTTATCAGCTTCTCTATATTTGGAAAGCCAAAATCGCTCCCTATTTTCTCAGAACCCCTATCCGACAGCCATAATTAAACTATATACAAATTAAGCACCCTCTCAAAAACATCCTCTAAGAGCCTTGCTATGTGTCTCCCTATTTTTGGGATCGAGATCAGACTCTCTATATTTGGAGAGCCAAAATCGCTCTCTATTTTCTTAGGACCTCCACCTAACAATAATAAGTAAATTAGATAAAAATTGAGCATTCTTCCATAAAACACCCTCCAAAAACCTTGCTATGTGTATCCCTATTTTTTGGATCGCTACCAAACTCCCTACATTTGGAGAGCCAGAAAAGCTCCCAATTTTCTTAGGATCCCCATATACCACCATAAGTAAATTATATATAAATCAAGCACTCCTACATAAAACACTTTTCAAGGGCCTTATCATGTGCCTTTCTAGTTTTGGGATCACTAACAGACTACTTAAACTTGGGGAGAAAAAATTATTTTCTATTTTTTAAGGACCCCCACCGGATAACCATAAGTAAATTATATATAAATCGAGTATTCCTTCACAAAACACCCTCCAAGAGTCTCTCCATGTGTCTTCTTATTTTTAGGATTGCTACTGGACTCCCTACATTTGAAAACAAAATTGTAACCTATTTTCTTAGTACCCCGACCTGATAACCATTAGTAAATTATATTAAAATTGAGCACTCTTCTCGAAACATACTCTAAGATCCTCGTCATGTACCTCCCTATTTTTAGGATCGCTATCAAACTCCCTATATTTAGGGAGCCAAAATTAGTCCATATTTCCTTAGAACTCCCACCCGATAACTATAAATAAATTATATACAAATCGAGCACTTCATTAAAAAATACCCTCCAAGATCCTCGATATGTGCCTTCCTATTTTTGGGATCACTACTAGAGTCCCTATATTTAGGGAACCAAAATCGTTTCCTATTTTCTCAAGATCCTTATTCGACAACCATAAATAAAGAAAGAGGTTGGTGAACTTGAGTTCAAAAATGAATAATGAAACAGGATTTATATTATGCCATGTATCCTCTAAAAAGACAAAAAGCAAGAAAAACGTGTCAAGACTTTATAAATCGAGCACTCCTCCCTAAAACACCCTCTATGTCTTCCTATTTGCCTTTTCTTTTTTGGGACACTACAAGTATCCCTATATTTGTGAAGCCAAAATAGCTCCGTATTTTCTCAGGATACCCACCCGATAACCATAAATAAATTATATACAAATTAAGCACTACTACCCAAAATACCCTTCAAAAGCCTCATTATGAGTCTTCCTATTTTTGGGATCTCTTACAGACTCCTTATATTTGGGGAGCCAAAATCGTTCCCTATTTTTTCAGGACCCTTACTCGATAACCATAAGTAAATTATATATAAATCGAGCACTACTCCTAAAAATACCCTTCTACAGTATTGTCATATTCTTCTCTAGTTTTTAGATCGCTACTAGATTCCCTGTATTTTGGGGCCAAAATTATTCCTTATTTTTTTAGTACCCTAACCAATAATTATAAGTAAATTATATACAAATCAAGCATTTCTCTCTAAACACTCTCCAACAGCCTTGCCATGAGCGTATCTATTTTTGGGATCGTTACCAGACTCCGTATATTTGAGGAGCCAAAATCGCTCCCTATTTTCTCAAGACACCGATCCGATAACAAAAAGTAAATTATATATTAATTGGGCACTCTCCCCCAAGCACCCTTAAAGAGTATCTCCATGTGGCTCCCTATTTTTGGGATCACTACCAGACTCCCTATATTTGGGGAGCCAAAATTACTTTTTTTTCTCAGGACCCCCACCCGACAACCATAAGTAAATTATTTGCAAATAAAAATTTCTCTTCAAAACACTCTCCAAGCGTCTTTCCATGTGTCTCTTTATTTTTAGGATCATTACCAGATAATCTATATTCAGGGAGCCAAAAATTGTACCCTAGTTTCTTAGGTCCCCCACCCGAAAACAATAAGTAAAATACATACAAATCGAGTACTCCTCATAAAAATACCCTCCAAGAGACTCGCTATGCGCTTTCCTATTTTGGGATCATATCTAGACTCCCTATATTTATAGACCTAAAATCGCTCCATACTTTCTTAAGACCCCCACCCGATAACCATAAGTAAATAATATATATATTGAGCACTCTTTCCCAAAATATCATCCAAGAGCCTCGCCATATGTCTTCCTATTTTTGGGATCCCTACTGAACTCTCTATATTTAGAGAACTAAAATCTCTTTCTATCTTCTAATGACTCCTACTCGATAACCATATGTATTTATATATAAATCGAGCACTTCTTCCCAAAGAACCCTCCAAGTGCCTCCCTATTTTTGGAATCGCTACCAGACTTCCTATATTTGGGGAGCCAAAATTGCTCCTTATTTTATCAGGACTACACTCGATAACCTTTAGTAAATTATATACAAATCGAACACTCCTCCCCAAAAAAACATCTAAAAGCCTTGTGCCCCCCGTGCCTCTCTATTTTTGGGATTGCTTCTAGACTCCCTATATTAGGGTGAAAAAATTGCCTCATATTTTTTTAGGAACCCCACCCTAAAACTATAAGTAAATTATATACAAATCGACTACTCATTTCTAATACACCTTCTAGGAGCCTCCCGGTATACCTTATTATTTTTGGAATCGCTATCAGACTTCCTATATTTATAGAGCTAAAATTGCTCCATATTTTCTTAGGACCCCCACCTGATAATTATGAGTAAATTATATATATAAATCTAGCACTCCTACCCAAAACACCCTCCAAAGGAATAGCCATATTCCTCTTTATTTTGGGATCTCTATTAGACTCTCTATATTTAGGGAACAAAAATCTCTTCCTATTTTCCTAAGAGCCAAAATCGAGCACATCTCCCAAAACACCCTTTAGGAGTCTCCCCATATTCTTCCCTATATTTAGGATCGATACCAAACTCCTAATATTTTGGGAGCTAAAATCTCTTTTTCTTTTCTCAGGACCTCCATCCGACAACTATAAGTAAATTAAATACAAATTGAGCATTTCTCCAAGAGTCTTATAATTTGCCTTTATAGTTTTTGGATTGCTATCAGACTTTCTATCTTTGTGGATCCAAAATAGCTTCCTGTTTTCTTAGGATTCTCACTCGATAACTATAAGTAAATTATATATAAATCAAGCACTCCCACCCAAAATACCCTCAAAGAGCCTCATTTTGAGCCTCAATATTTTTTGGATCATGATTAGACACCCTATATTTTGGGAGCCAAAATCATACCCTATTTTCTCAGAAACCCAACCCAATAACCATAAGTAAAGTATATACAAATCGAGCACTACTCCTCAAAACACCCTTATAGACCCTCGTCATGTTCCTTTCAATTTTTTATATCGCTACCAAACTTTATATTTTACGAGCCAAAATAGTTCCCTATTTTTTCAGGACTCCCACCCGACAATCATAAGTAAATTATATACAAATTGAGCACTTCTTAAAAAACACCCTCCATAAGCCTTGTCATGTGCCTCTTTATTTTTGGGATCGTTTTCAGACCCCTTATATTTTGAGAACTAAAATCACTCTATTTTCTCAAGACTCCCACTCAACTACTATAGGTAAATTA
Source organism: Chamaelirium japonicum (assembly GCA_947650365.1). Classification (NCBI taxonomy): domain Eukaryota; kingdom Viridiplantae; phylum Streptophyta; class Magnoliopsida; order Liliales; family Melanthiaceae; genus Chamaelirium; species Chamaelirium japonicum. Next base: position 17,778,047 of record OX393555.1, on the reverse strand, counting down.
TATATAAATTAATCACTCTCCTAAAAGCACCCTCTAAAAGCCTTTCCATGTGCTTTCTAATTTTTAGAATCGCTATCAGACTTCCTATATTTGGGGAACCAAAATTGCTCCTTATTTTTACAGGACCACCACCCAATAACCATAAGTAAATTATATAAAAACTGAGCATTTATCTCCAAAACACCCTCTAATAGCCTCACCATGTGCCTCTCTATTTTTGGAATTGCTAGTAGACAACCTATATTTGGGAAAACAAAATCTCTCCCTATTTTCTCAGTTCCTCATCCCAATAATTATAAGTAAAATATATACAAATCGACCACTCCTCACCAAAACACCCACTAAAAGACAAAATCGCTTCCTATTTTCTAAAGACCCCCACCCGATCACCATAAGTAAATTATATATAAATCGAGCATTCTTCTCTAAAATACCCTCCAAGAGTCTCACTATATGCCTACTATTTTATGGGATTGCTACCAGATTCCTTATATTTAGTGATTCAAAATTTGCTCCCTATTTTCTCAAGACCCCCACTCGACTATAATAAATAAATTATATAAAAATCGAGCATTCCTTTTTAAAATACCCACCAGGAGACTCGCCATGTGCCTTCCTATTTTTTGGATTGCTACCAAAGTCTCTATAATTGGTAAACCAAAATCGCTCCTTATTTTCTCAAGACTCCATCCGATAACTATAAGTAAATAATATACAAATCGAGCACTCCTCCCCAAAATATCCTTCCAAAAGTCTACCCATATGCCTTTTTATTTTTGAAATCACTACAAGACTCCTAATATTTGGGTAGCCAAAATCACTCCCTATTTTCTTAGAACCCAACTCGATAACCATATGTATATTATAGACAAATTAAGCATGCCCTTTCAAAATATCCTCCAAGAGCCTTGCCATATGCCTCCTTATTATTGAGATTATTACCAAACTCCCTATATTTGGAAAGCCAAAATCGCTCATTATTTTCTTAGGACCCTCCACCCAACAATAATAAGTAAATAATATACAAATCGAGCGCTTTTTCCCAAAATATACTCTAAGAAACATACCAAATGCCTTCCTATTTTTGGGATCGCTTCCAAACTCCCTATATTTAGGGAGCCAAAATCACTCCCTATCTTCTCAAGTCTTCCACCCAACAACCATAAGTAATATATATATAAATCAAGCACTCATTCTGAAAATACCCTCTATAAACATCCCTATGCTCCTCCCTATTTTTAGGATGGCTACTAGACTCCCTATATTTGAGTGGCAAAAATTTATCCCTATTTTCTTAGGACCTACATCTGACACCCTAAGTAAATTGTTTATAAATTGAGCACTCTTCCCCAAAAGACTCTCTAAAAGCCTCACATTATGGCTTTCTATTTTTTGGATTGCTTCAAGACTCCCTATATTTTGAGAGCCAAATACGTACTTTATTATCTTAAGACCTCCACTAAATAACCATAGGTAAATTATATAAAAATCAAGTACTTCTATCCAAAATATCCTACAAAAGTATGGTCATATTCCTCCTTATTTTTAGGATAGCTACTAGGCTCCCTATATTTGGAGTACCAAAATTGCTCCTTATTTTCTCAGGACCCCTCCTACAACTATAAGAAAAATATAAAATATACAAATCGAACACCCTCCCAAAATATCCTTGAAAAGCCACGCCAATTGCCTCATAATATTTAGGATTGATACCAGACTCCTTATATTTGGGAAGCCAAAATCACCTCCTATTTTTTTATAATCCTTACTCGACAACCATAAGTAAATTATATATAAATCAAGTACTCCTTCCCAAAATACCATCAAATAGTATCGCAATTTACCTTCTTATTTTTTCGATTGCAACTTGACTCTCTATATTTGCGGAGCTAAAATAGTTTCTTAAGACACCCACCCGATAACCACAAGTAAATTATATATACATCGAGTACTTCTTCCCAAAATATCACCTAAGAGCCTTGTTATGAGCCTCTCTAGATTCTGGATTGCTAGCAGACTCTCTAGATTTGTGGAGCTAAAATCGCTCCCTATTATTTTAAGACCCCTACTCGATAACCATAATTAAATTATATATAAATCGAGCACTACTCCCTAAAACACCCCCAAGTGTCTCATCATGTTCCTCTAAATTTTTAGATCAATACTAGACTCATTATATTTGGGGAGCCAAAATTGCTTCCTATTTTTTTCGGACCCCGACCCGATATTCATAAGTAAATTATATTCAAATGGATCTTCTGCTAAAAAATATAATCCAAGAGCCTCGCTATGTGCCTCCCTATATTTTGGATCGATACCAGACTCCTTATATTTAGAGAGTCAAAATCACGTCGTATTTTTTTCAAAACACTTACCCGATAATTATAAATAAATTATATACAAATTGAATACTTTTTTCCAAAACACCTCCAAGAGCCTCCCTATATTTATCCCTATTTTGAACATGATATAATATTCCCTATATTTGGTGAACCAAAATCGTTTTCTATTTTCTCAAGACCCCCACCAGACAATCATAAGTAAATTATATATAAATCGAGTACTTCTCCCCAAAACATCCTCCAAACGTTTGCCAGTATGATTTTCATTTTTTGAGATCACTATAGACTGCCTATATTTGGGAAGCCAAAATCATTCTTTATTTTCTAAGAACCCCAACACGATAATCATAGCAAAATTATAAACAAATCAAGTACTTATTTTCAAAACACTCTCAAAGAGTCTCGCCATATACCTCCCTATTATTCGTAATCGCTACCAGACTCTTTACATTTGTGGATCTAAAATTGCTCCTTATTTTCTTAAGACCCTTCACCCAACAACAATAAGTAAATAATAAAAAAATCAAGAACTCTTCCCTAAATTATCCTCCGAAGGACTCGCAATGTGCCTCTTTATTTTAGGATCGCTACCTAACTCCCTATATATAGGAAGCCAAAATTATTCTTTATTTTCTCAACGTCTCCACCCGATAATCTTAAGTAATTTATATATAAATCGAGCACTCCTCTCTAAATCTATCTCCATGAGACTCGCCATGTGTCTTTTTATTTCTTGGATTGCTACCAGACTCCTTTAATTTAAGGAGTCAAAATTACTCCCTATTTTTTCAAGACCTGTACCCGATAATGCTAAGTTAATTATATACAAATAGTGCACTCTACCCAAAAACACCCTATAAAAGCCTTACCCAGTGCCTTTCTATTTTTACGATTGCTTCAAGATTCTCAAACAGCCTCCCTATAACACTCCTTTCCAAAATACTCTCTAGGAGCCTCCCCATATATCTCCTTGATTTTGGGATCTCTACCAGACTCCCTATATTTGGGGAGCTAAAATTGCTATCTATTTTCTCAAGACCCTACCCTCTAATCATAAGTAAATAATATACAAATCGAGCACCCTCCATAAAATACCTACTAAGAGCCTCTCTATGTGCCTCCCTATATTTGGGATTGATACTGGACTCTCTATATTTATAGAGCCAAAACCACTTTTAATTTTTTTCAAGATCCCTACCCAACCATAAGTAAATTATATACAAATTGAGCAATCCTCCCTAAAACATCATCCAAGAGTCTCATCATTTATCTTTCTATTTTTTGGATCACTAACAGACTCCCTATATTTGTGGAGCCAAAATAGCTCTCTATTTTCTCAAAATACTTATATAATAACCACAAGTAAATTATATACAAATCAAGTACTCCTACTCAAAATAACCTTAAAAAATTTTATTATGAGCCTATCTATTTTTTAGATCGCTACCAGATACCCTACATTTGAGGATCCAAAATTACTCTCTATTTTCTCCAGACACTCACCCGATAGCCATATGTAAATTATTTACAAATCGAGCACTACTCCCCAAAACATCCTCCTAGGGCCTCATCATGTTCCACTCTATTTTTTGGATCGCTACCAGACTCCCTATATTTATGGAGCCAAAATTATTTTCTATTTTTTTAGGACCCCCACCCGACAACCATAAATAAATTATATACAAATCGAGTAATTCTCTCTATACACCCTCTAAGAGACTTTTCAAGAGCCTTCCTATTTTTTGGATCATTATTTTACACCCTATATTTGGGGAGCCAAAATTGCTCTCTATTTTCTTAAGACTCTCACCCGACAACCATAAGTAAGTTAAATATAAATCGAGCACTCTTCCCTAAGTACCCTCTAAGAGCCTCACTATGTGTCTCCCTATTTGTAGGATTACTAATAGACTTTCTATATTTGGGGAGGTAAAATCGCTTCCTATTTTCTTAAGACCCACCCAGCAACCATAAGTAATTATATATAAATCAAATATTCTTTTCCAAAACACCCTCCAAGAGCCTTGCCATGTGTCCCCCTAATTTTGGGATTGCTACCATATAACATATATTTTGGAAACCAAAATTACTTTTTATTTTCTAAGGTCCCCTATCGAACAACCATAAGTAAAATATATACAAATCGAGTACTACTAAAAAAGAAACCCCCCAAGAGACTCATCATTTGCTATTATATTTTTGGGATTGTATCAAAACTCTCTATATTTTGGGAGCCAAAATCGGTCCCTCTTTTCACAAGACCTTCACTCAATACCCATAAATAAATAATATATAAATAGAGTACTCTTTTCCAAAATATCCTCCAAGAGCCTCGTCATGTACCTCAATAATTTTGGGATCGCTACCAAACTCTGTATATTTAGAAAGCCAAAATCGCTCTATAGCTTCTCATGATAACCATAAGTAATTTATATATAAATCGGGCACACCTTCCCAAAACACCCTTTAAGAGCCTTACCATGTGCCTTCCTTTTTATGGGATTGCTACCAGACTCCCTGTATTTGGGGAGCCAAAATGGCTTTCTTTTTTATTATGACCTCCACCCTATTATTCTAAGTAAATTATATACAAATCATATATTCCTCTTAAAAACAACCCCTAAAAGCCTCGCCCGGTGCATCTCTACTTTTGCGATTGCTTCTAGACACCATATATTTGGAAAGCCAAAATTGGTTCCTATTTTCTCATGACCCATACCCAAAAACCATTAGTAAATTATATAAGAATTACATACTCCTTCCCGAAATACTTTTCTGGAGCCTCCCTATGTACCTTTCTATTTTTGGGATTGTTACCATATTCCCTATATTTGGGGAGCCAATAATTTCTTATAACTCCCACCTAATAACCATAACTAAATTATATATAAATTGAGCACTCATACCCAAAACATCCCTCAAAAGTATGCTATATTCATCTTTTTTTTTGGAATCGCTACTAGACTCCCTATACTTGTATAGCCAAAATCACTCCCAATTTTTTTAGGACCCCCACCCTATAACCATAAGTAAATAATATACAAATCGAGCACCCTCCTTAAAATATGATCTAAGAGCTTCACCATATGCATCCCTATATTAGGGATTGATACCGGACTTCTAATATTTAGAAAACCAAAATCACTTTTTATTTTCTAAGGATCCCCACCCGGCAACCATAAGTAAATTATATACAAATCGAACACTCCTTTCCAAAATGCCCTCCAAGAGTTTTATTATTTATCTTCTATTTTTTAGATTGCAACCAGAAACCCTATATTTTTGGAGCCAAAATAGCTTGGTATTTTCTCAGGATACCCATCCGATAACCATAAGTAAATTATATACAAATTAAGCACTCATACCCAATAATACCCTCTAAGAGCCTCATCATGAGACTCCCTATATTCAGATCGCTACCAGACTATCTATATTTAAGGAGTCAAAATCGCTCTCTATTTTCAAAGGATCCCCACCCCGTAACCATAAGTAAAGTATATACAAAATTAGCAATACTATCCAAGCACCTACCTAGAGCCTCGTCATATTCTTCTCTATTTTTTGGATCGCTATCAGACTCCCTATATTTTAGGAGCAAAAATTATTTACTATTTTTTTAGAACTCCCACCTGACAACGATAAGTAAATTATATCCAAATCGAGCACTTTTCTCTAAACACCCTCCATAAGCTTTCGCAAGTGACTCTCTATTTTTTAGATTGTTATCAAACTCCTTATATTTAGGGTACCACCCGACAACCATAAGTATATTATATATAAATCAAGAACTCCAGAACTCTCCCCCAAGCACTCTCCAAGAGTCTCGTCATGTACTTCCTTATTTTTAGGATCGCATCTAGACTCCTTTTATTTGAAGAGCCAAAATCGCTCTTTATTTTCTCAGGACCCCTACCCGACAACCCTAAGTAAATTATATACAAATCAAGCACTCATCAACAAAACATCCTCTAAAAATTTGGCTTTATGCCTCCCAATTTTTATAATCACATCGAGACTTCCTAAATTTGGAGAGAAAAAATTGCTCCCTATTTTTCTAGGATCCCCACCCGATAATCATAAGTAAATTATATACATATCGAGCACTCCTTTCCAAAATACTATCTAGATCCTTCCTATATTCCTACCTATTTTGGGATCATAACTAGGCTTTCGATATTAAGGAAGCCAAAATCGCTCCTTTATTTCTTAGAACCCTTATTAGAAAACCATAAGTAAATTATATACAAATCAAGCACTCATATACAAAACACCCTCTAAAAGTATAGCCATATTCCTTCTTATTTTTTAGATCGCTACGAAACTCCCTATATTTTGAATACCAAAATCACTCCATATTTTCTCAGTGCCCCCACCCATTAAACATAAGTAAATAATATATAAATCAAGTACCCTCCCGAAAATATCCTCTAAAGAGCCTCGCCATGTACCTTCCTATATTTAGGATCGATACTAGACTTCTTATATTTAGGGAGCCAAAATGGCTTTCTCTTTTCTTAGGACCCGCCCATAACCATAAGTAAATTAAATATAAATCAAGCCCTCCTCCCCAAAATATCTATCTAAGAGTCTCGATATTTGCCTTCCTATATTTTGGATCACTATCAGACTTCCTATATTTGTAGAATCAAAATAGCTCCTTATTTTCTCAAGACATCTACCCAATAACCATAAATAAATTATATACAAATCAAGTACCTTTATCCAAAATATAATCCCAGAGCCTCATTATTAGCCTTCCAATTTTTTGGATTACTAACAGACTCCCTATATTTAGAGAGCCAAAATCGTTCTTTATTTTTTTAGGACCCCCACCCCGATAACCATAAGTAAATTATATACCAATCGAGTACACCTTTCAAAAACACTTTCTAGGAGCCTCCGTAAGTGTCTTTATATTTGTGGGATCACTACCAGACTCCCCATATTTGAGGAGCCAAAATCTCACCTTATTTTTTTAGGACCCCCACCCGATAACCAAAAATAAATTATATACAAATCAATCACTTCTACCCAAAACATCCTCCAAAAGTATAGCCATATTCCATATTATTTTTAGGATCACTAGCAAACTCTCTATATTTGGGGAGCCAAAATTACTTTCTATTTTCCAAGAACCTCCACCCTACAATTACAAGTAAATAATATACAATTCGAGCACCCTCCCCAAAATACCCTCAAAGAACCTCACTATATGTCTCCCCATAATTAGGATCGATACCAGACTCCCTATATTTAGGAAGCCAAAATATTTTCTTTTTTTTTTAGGACCCTTTACCCAATAACCATAAGTAAAATATATCTAAATAGAGCACTCCACCAAAAATCACCCTCCAAGAGTCTCGGCATTGCCTTCCTATTTTTTGGATCGCTACCAAACTCCCTATATTTAAAGAGCCAAAATTTCTCCTTTTTTCTCAAGACATCCATCCGATAACCATAAGTAAATTATATACAAATTGAGCACTCCTACCCGAAATAGCATCCAAGAGTCTCATTATGAGCCTCTTTTTTTTCAGATCACTACTAAACTTTCTATATTTGGGAAGCCAAAATTGCTCACTATTTTCTAAGGATCCCCACTTAATAACCATAAGTAAATTATATATAAATCAAACACTACTCCATAAAATATCCTCCAAGAACCTTGTCATGTTTCTCTCTATTTTTGGATCGCTACAAGATGCCCTATACTTGGGGAGCCAAAATTATTCCATATTTTTTCCAGACCCACACCCGACAACCATAAGTAAATTATATACAAATTGAGCACCATTCCAAAAATACCCTCCAAGTGCCTTGTTAAATGCCTTTTTATATTTTGGATCGATACCGGACTTTCTATATCCAAATCGAGTACTCCTCCCCAAAACACCCTCTAAAAGCCTCGCTATGTTCCTCCCTATTTTTTAAATCACTACTAAATCGTGTATATTTGGGAAGCTAAAATTGTTTCCTATTTTCTCAAGATCCTCACTCGATAATCACAAGTAATTATATACAAATCAAGAACTCCTCCCTAAAACCCCCTCCAAAAGTCTACCAAAATGATTTCCTTTTTTGGATATCACTACCAGACTATCTATAATTGGAAAGCCAAAATCATTCTGTATTTTCTCAGAACACTAACTCGACAACCATAAGTAAATTATAAATAAATTGAGTACTTATTTCCAAAATACCCTCCAAGAGTCTCGTTATGTACCATTATTATTGTGATCGCTACCAAACTCCTTATATTTGGGTAGCCAAAATCACTACTTATTTTCTCAAGATATTTTATTTAATAATAATAAGTAAATAATATACAAACCGAGCCCCCTATTCCAAGATACCCTCTAAAAGACTCATAATGTACCTTTCTATTTTTGCGATCGCTACCAAACTCCCTATATATAGGGAGCTAAAATCACTCTTTATCTTTTCAGGGTTTCCATCGAACAACCATAATTAATTTATATATAAATCGAGCAATCCTTTCCAAAACACCGACCAAGAGCCACACCATACACCTCCTAATTTTTGCAATTGCTACCAGACTTCCTATATTTAGAGAGCCAAAATTGATCTATATTTTTGCAGGACCCCACCCAATAAATCTAAGTAAATTATATATAAATTGAGCTCTTCACCATAAAACACCATCTAAATGTCTCACCTTGTGCCTTCCTGTTTTTGGGATTGCTTCCATACTTCTAATATTTGAAAAGCCAAAATCGCTCCCTATTAGCTCATTACCCCTACCTAATGAACAAAAGTAAATTATATACAAATCGAGCACTCCTTTCTAAAACAAACTCTAAGAGCCCACCCAAGTGTATTCCTATCTTTGGGATCACTACTAGCCTTGTTATATTTTTATAGCCAAAATGGTTCCTTATTTTCTTTGGACCTACTAGATTACCATAAGTAAATTATATACAAATCAAGAACTACTACCCAAATCATCCTCTAAACGTATAGCCATATTTTTCCTTATTTTTGGGATCGCTACCAGACTCCCTATATTTGGGGAGTCAAAATTGCTCCATATTTTCTCATAATCCCCCTACAACTATAAGTAAATAATAAACAAATTGAGCACCCTCTCCAAAATACCCTCCAAGAGTCTCGCTATGTGTCTCCCTATGCTAGGGAATAATACTGGACTTCTTATATTTAGAGAGCCAAAATCTCTTCCTATTATCTCAGGACCCCTGCCCTTCAACCATAAGTAAATTATATACAAATAGAGCACTCCTCCTCAAAGTACCCTCCGAAAGTTTAGACATTTGCCTTCCTATTTTTTGGATCGCTATCTCACTCCCTATATTTATGGAGCCTAATTAGCTCCCTATTTTTTCAAGACACCCACCCAATAACCATAAGAAAGTTATATACAAATCAAATACTCATTCCTAAAATACCATCCAACAGCCTTGTCATGAGACTCCCTATTTTGCAGATCACTACCAAACTCCCTATATTTCGGAAGCCAAAATCGCTCCCTATTTTTTTAGGACATCCATTAGATAACCATAAGTAAATTATATATAAAATTATCACTACTTCCTAAAATACCCACCAAGAGCCTCGATATTTTTCTCTCTATTTTTTGGATCTCTATTAGACTCCCTATATTTGGGGAGCCCAAATTGCTTTATATTTTTTTTCAATCCCCCACCCGACAACCATTTATAAATTTTATACAAATCGAGCACTAACCCCAAAATACCCTCAAAGAGCCTCGCCATATGTCTCTCTATAGTTTGGAACGATACTGGACTCCCTATATTTGGAAAGCCAAAATCGCTCACTATTTCTTTCAGGGCCCCCACCCGATAATTATAATTAATTATATACAAATCGAGCACTCCTCTCTAAAACAACCTCTAAGAGTATCGTTATGTGCCTCCCTATTTTTGGAATTGCTACCCAACTTCCTATATTTAGGGAGCCAAAATTATTTTTAATTTTTACAAGACCCCCACCTGATAATTATAAGTAAATTAAAAATAAATTAAGCATCCATTCTCAAAACACCCTCCAAAAGTCTACTAATGTACTTTCCTTTTTAAAGTCACTACCAGACTCCTTATAATTAGAAAGTCAAAATCACTCTTTATTTTCTTAGAACCCTAACCTAACAACCATAAATAATTATAAAAAAATCGAGTACTCCTTTCCAAAATCCTTCAAGAGCCTCGCTATATGCATCCCTATTTTTGGGATCTCTATCAGACTCCCTATATTTAGGGAGTCAAAATCGCTCCTTATTTTTTTAACACCTCCACTAGATAATAATAAGTAATTAATATACAAATCGAGGATTCTTATCCAAACTACTATCCAAGAACCTTATAATGTACCTCCCTATTTTTGGATCACTACAATATTTCTAATATTTAGGAAGCCAAAATTGCTCTTTATCTTCTCAGGGCTTCCACCCAATAGCTATAAGTAATTTATATATAAATCGAGCACTCCTCCACAAAAGGCCCTCTAAGAGCCTCGCAATATGCCTCCCTATTTTTAGGATTGCTAATAGACTCCCACCTAACAAATCTAATTAAATTATATACAACTCGAGCACTCCTTCCTAAAATATCCTCTAAAAGCCTCACCCTTGCCACCAAGCTTTTGGGATTGCTTCCGGACTCCTTATATTTTTAAAGCCAAAATTTCTTCCTATTTTCTTAGGACCCCCACCCGATAATAATAAGTAAATTATTTAAACACCGAGTAATCCTTTCCAAAACACACTCTAGGAGCATCCCCATGTGCCTTCATATTTTTGTGATCGCTACCAGACTCTATATATTTGGGAAGACAAAATTACTCCTTATTTTCATAGGACCCCCACTCGATAACCACGAGTAAATTATATTCAAATCGAGCTCTCCTACCCAAAATACCTTCCAAAAGTATAGCAATATTCTTCTTTATTTTGTAAATCACTACCGGACTATCTACATTTCGGGAGCCAAAATCACTCCCTAATTTCTCAGGACCCTCAGTTTAAAACAAAAAGTAAATAATATGCAAATTGAGCACCCTCCCTATAATACGCTCCAAAAGACACGCCATGTGCCTCCTTATATTTTTGGATCGCTACAAGACTCCCAATATTTGCGGAGGCAAAATAGCCCCCTATTTGATCAGGATACCCACCCGATAATAATAAGTAAATTATATATAAATCAAGTACTCCTGCCCAAAATATCCTCCAAACTGCCTTATCATGAGCCTCCCTTATTTTCAGATTGCTACTAGACTCTCTACTTTTAGGGAGCCAAAATCGCACCCTATTTTTTTGGGATCCCCACCGGATTATCATAAGTAAATTACATATAAATCAAGCACTACTTCCCAAAACAACATTCTAGAGCTTCATCATGTTCCTCTTTATTTTTTAATTCGCTACATGACTCCCTACTTTTGGGGATCCAAAAATAATTTCCTATTTTTTCAGGACCCCTATTCAATAACCATAAGTAAATTGTATACAAATTATGTACCACTCTGAGCACCCTCCAAGAGCCTGACCATAAACCTTTCTATTTTTGGGATTGTTACTATACTCCCTATATTAGCAGAGCCAAAGTCACTCTTTATTTTCTCAGAACTCTAACTCGATAACCATAAGTAAATTATATATAAATTAAGCACTCCCTCGTAAGTACCCTTCAAGAGCCTCACCATATGACTCCCTATTTTTGAGATCGCTACCAGACTCCCTATATTTGGAGAGCCAAAATCACTCCCTATTTTCTCAGGACCCCACCCGACAATCATAAGTAAATTTTACAAAAATTAAGCATTCTTACTTAAAACACCCTCCAATAGCCTCGGTATGTATCTCCCTATTTTTTGAATCACTTCCAAATGACCATAATTTATGGAGCCAAAATCACTACCTATTTTCTCAGGTTTCTCACCCCCACCCGATAACCGTACGTAAATTATATACAATTGAGAATTCCTCCAAAAAACACACTCTAAGAGCCTCGCTATTGCCTCCCAAAAATACTCTAAAATCATAAGTAAATTATAGATAAATCAAGCACTCCTCTTTATAACACCCTCTAACAGCCTCGTAAAATGCCTCGTAATTTTTGGGATTGATACTAGACTCCCTATATTTAGGGAGCCAAAACCACACCATATTTTTTTTGAACCTCAACCCGACAACCTTAAGTAAATTATATACAATCGAGCACTCATCCTTAAAACACCCTCTAAGAGCCTTGCAATATGCTTTCTATTTTTGGGATTGCTACTAGACTCCGTATATTTAGGGAGCCAAAACTCCTCCATATTTTTTTTTTAAAACCCCACCCGATAACCTTATATAAGTTACATATAATCGAGCATTCCTCCCTAAAATACCCTCTAAGAGCCTCGCCATTACCTCCCAAAAATACCTTAAAATTATAAGTAAATTTTATATAAATCAAGCACTCCTCCCTATATTTATGGAGCCAAAACAACTCTATATTTCTTTTGAACCCCCACCCGATGACCTTAAGTAAATTATATACAGTCGTGCACTCCTCCCTAAAACACCCTATAAGAGCCTTGCAATATGCTTTTTATTTTTGGGATTGCTACTAGACTACCTATATTTAGAAAGCCAAAACAGCTACATATTTATTTTGAACCCCCACCCGACAACCTTAAGTAAATTATATACAATCAAACATTCCTCCAAAAAATACCCTCTAAGCGCCTCTCTATTGCCTTCTAAAAATACCCTAAAATCATAAGTAAATTATATATATAATTCTAATACTCCTCTATAAAACACCCTCTATTAGCATCGTAATATGCCTCTCAATTTTTGGGAATGCTACTAGACTCCCTATATTTAGGGAGCCAAAACTTCTCCATATTTGTTTTGAACCCCCATCCGACAACCTTAAGTAAATTATGTACAATCGAGCACTCCTCCCTAAAATATCCTCTAAGTGTCTCGCAATATGCTCTCTATTTTTGGGATTGCTATTAGACTCCCTATATTTAGAGAGCCAAAACTACTCTATATTTTTTTAGAACCCCTATCTGACAACCTTATGAAAATTATATATAATTAAGCATTCCTCCAAAAAACACGCTCTAAGAGCCTTGTTATTGCCTCCTAAAAGCACCCTAAAATTTTAAGTAAATTATATATAAATCAAGCACTCATCCCTAAAAGAACCTTTAAGAGCATCGCAATATGCCTATCTATTTTTGGGATTGCTACAAGACTCCATATATTTAGGGAGCCAAAACCGCTCCATATTTTTTTTAAACCCCCACCCGACAACCTTAAGTAAATTATATACAATCGAGCACTTCTCCCTAAAACACCCTCTAAGAGCCTCGCAATATGCTTTCGATTTTTGGGATTGCTATTAGACTCCCTATATTTAGGGAGCCAAAACCACTCTAAATTTTTTTTAAACCCCCACTCGATAACCAAAGTAAATAATATACAAACGAGCATTCCTCCCAAAAAACCGATCTAAGGGCCTTGCCATTGCTTCCTAAAAACACCCTAAAATCATAAGTAAATTATATATAAATCAATCACTCATCCCTAAAACACCCTCAAAAAGCCTCGTAATATGCCTCTCTATTTTTGGGATTACTACTAGCTCCCTATATTTAGGGAGTCAAAACTGCTACATATTTTTTTTTAACCCCTACCTGATAACCTTAAGTAAATTATATACAATCAAGCACTTCTTCCTAAAACTCCCTCTAAGAGCCTCACAATATGCTCTCTACTTTTGGGATTGTTACTAGACACCCTATATTTAAGGAGCCAAAATAGCTCTATATTTTTTTTGAACCCCCACCCGATAACTTTTAGTTAATTATTTACAATCAAGCATTCCTCTCAAAAATACCCTCTAAGAGCCTCGCCATTGTCTCACAAAAACTCCCTAAAATCATAAGTAAATTATATATAAATCAACCACACATCTCTAAAACACCCTCTAAGAGCTTTCCAATATGCCTCTCTATTTTTTGGATTGCTACTAGACTCGCTATATTTAGGGAGCCAAAACCGATCCATATTTTTTTTGAACCCCCACCCAACAACCTTAAGTAAATTATATACAAATGAGCACTCCTCCATAAAAACACCCTCTAAGGGCCTCACAATATGCTATCTATTTTTGGGATATCTACTAGACTACTTATATTTAGAGAGCCAAAATTTCTCTATATTTTTTTAAACCCCCACCCGACAACCTTAAGTAAATTATATACAATGGAGTATTCCTACCAATAACACCCTCTAAGAGTCTCGCCATTGCCTCCTAAAAATACCATAAAATTATAAGAAAATTATATATTAATCAAGCACACCTCCCTAAAATACTCTCTAAGAGCCTCGCAATATGTCTTTCTATTTTTGGGATTGTTGCTAGACTCCTTATATTTAGGGAGTCAAAATCACTCTATATTTTTTTTGAACCCCCACCCGACAACCTTAAAAAAATTATATACAATCGAGCACTCCTCCCTAAAACACCCTCTAATAGTCTCACAATATGCTCTCTATTTTTGGGATTGCTACTAGACTCCCTATATTTAGGGAGCCAAAATCGCTCCATATTTTTTTTGAACCCCCACTTGATAACCTTAAGTAAATTATATACAATCGAGCATTCCTTTCAAAAACACCCTATAAAAGACTTACCTTTGCCTCCTAAAAACACCCTAAAATCATATGTAAATTATATATAAATCAAGCACTCATTCCTAAAACATCCTCTAAGAGCCTTTCAATATGCTTCTCTATTTTTTTGACCCCCACCTGACAACCTTAAGTAAATTATATATAATTAAGCACTCCTCCCTAAAACACCCTCTAAGAGTCTCGCATTATGCTCTCTATTTTTGGGAATGCTACTGACTCCGTATATTTAGGGAGCCAAAATCGTTCCATATTTTTTTTGAATCCCCACCCGATAACCTTAAGTAAATTATATACAATTGAGTATTTCTTCCAAAAACACCCTCTAAGAGCTTTGTCATTGCCTCCCAAAAACACCTTAAAATTATAAGTAAATTATATATAAATCAAGCACTCCTTCCTTAAACACCCTCTAAGAGCCTTGCAATATGTTCTCTATTTTTTGTATTGTTACTAGACTCCCTATATTTAGGGAGCCAAAAATATCCTGTAAAAGCCTTGCCATTGCCTCCTTATTTTTGGGATCACTACTAGACTCCCAATATTTGGGGAGCAAAAATCTATCGTAATTTCTCAAGGCTCCCACCCAATAATCATAACTAAATTATATGAAAATCAAGCACTCCTTCCATAAACACCCTCCAAGAGTTTTGTCATGTGCTTTCCTACTTTCTTAGGATCCCTCATCCGATATTCAAATTTTAATTATATACAAATCGAGCACTCCTCCTCAAAATACACTATAAAAAGGCTAGAAATATGCCAACCTATTTTAATATCGCTACCAAACTCTTTATATTTGGGGAACCAACATGGCTTTCATTTTTTTTTAGGACACTCATATGACAACCATAAATAAATTATATACAAATTGAGCACTTCTTCCCAAATTAACCTTTAAGATCCTCAGCATATGTCTCCCTACTTTTGGGATCATTACCAGACTCCTTAAATTTATGTAGCCAAAATCAAACTTTTTTTTTTCAGGACCCCCACATAATAATTATAAGTAAAATAATTTACAAATCGAGCAGTCATCCCTAAAAATCCCTCCAAGAGCCTAGTAATGTGCCTCCATATTTTTAGGATAGCTATCAGACTCCCTACATTTTGAGTGCTAAAATGGTTCCCTATTTTTTTAGGATCCCTACCCGTCAATCAAAAGTAAATTATACACAAATCAAATATCCTCCACAAAATATCCTCCAAGGGACTTGCAATATGCTTTCATATTTTTAAGATCGCTACCAGACTTTTTATAATTGGGGTGCCAAAACCGCTCCCTATTTTCTCAAGACCCCCACCGGACTACCAAAAATAAATTATATATAAATCGAGTACTCCTCTCCTAATTACCCTTCAAATGCCTTACCTTATGCCTCCCTATTTTGGGATTTCTACCAAACTCCTAATATTTGGGGAGACAAAATCACTTTCTAATCTCTCAGGACGCCTACCCGATAAGTATAAGTAAATTATGTACAAATTATATACTCTTTCCTAAAATACCTACCAGGATCCTCAATAAGTGCTTCCTTATATTTAGGGAGCCAAAATCGCTCTCTAAAACTGCTTCTATTTTTTTTTTGAAAATCACCTGACAACCTTAAGTAAATTATATACAATCGAGCATTCCTTCCATAAACACCCTCTAAGAACCTCGCCATTGCCTCCAAAAAATAGCCTAAAATAATAAGTAAATTATATATAAATCAAGCACTCCTCCCTAAAACACCCTCTAAGAGCCTCGCAATATGCCTCTCTATTTTTGGGATTGCTACTAGACTCCCTATATTTAAAGAGCCAAAACCGCTCCATATTTTTTTGAACCCCCACCAGACAACCTTAAATAAATTATATACAATAGAGTACTCCTCCTTAAAAAACCTTTAAAAGCCTCGCAATATGCTCTCTATTTTTGGGATTGTGACTAGACTCCCTATATTTAGAGAGCCAAAACCGCTTTATATTTTTTTTGAACCCCCACCTGACAATCTTAATTAAATTATATACAATCGAGCATTTCTTACAAAAATACCCTTATAAGAGTTTCATGAATTTCTTCCAAAAACACCCTAAAATCATAAGTAAATTATATATAAATTAATCACTCCTCCCTAAAACACCTTCTAAGAGCCTCAAAATATGCCTCTCTATTTTTAGGATTACTACTGAACTCCCTATATTTAGGGAGCCAAAACCGCTCCATATTTTTTTTGAACCCCTACCCGATAACCTTAAGTAAATTATATACAATCGATCATTCCTTCAAAAAACACCCTCTAAGAGCCTCGCTATTATATCCTGATTTTTGGGATCACTACTAGACTCCCTATATTTGGGGAGCCAAAATCGCTCCAAATTTCTCAAAGCTCTTATCCGATAATCATAACTAAATTATATACAAATCGAGCACTACTTCCAAAAACACCCTCTAAGAGCCTCGCCATTGCCTCCCAAAAATACCCTAAAATCATAAGTAAATTATATATAAATCATGCACTCCTCCCTAAAACACCCTCTAAGAGCCTCACATTATGCCCGTCTATTTTTGGGATTGCTACTAGACTCCCTATATTTAGGGAGCCAAAACCGCTCTATATTGTTTTTGAACCCCCACCTGATAACCTTAAGTAAATTATATACAATCGATCATTCCTCCAAAAAACACCCTCTAAGAGCCTCGCTATTGTATCCTGATTTTTGGGATCGTTACTAGACTCCCTATATTTAGGGAGCCAAAATCGCTCCCAATTTATCGAAGCTCTCACCCGAGAATCATAACTAAATTATATACAAATCGAGCACTCTTTCCATAAACACCCTCCAAGAGTCATGTCATGTGCTTCCCTACTTTCTTAGGACCCCCCACCGGATAATCCAAAGTAAATTATATAAAAATTGAGCCTCCTTCTCAAAATACCATACAAATAGGCTCAATATGTGCCAACCTATTTTAATATCTCTACCTGACTTCTTATATTTGGGGATCCAAAATATCTTCCTATTTTTTAGGATACTCACACGACAACCATAAGTACATTATATACAAATCGAGCACTCATTCCCAAAATAACCTTCAAGATCCTCACCATGTGTCTCCATACTTTTGGGATCATTACCAGACTCCTTATATTTTGGTAGCCAAAATCAATCTCTATTTCTAAAGGACCCCCACTCAACAACTATAAGTAAAATAATTTATAAATCGAGCAGTCATCCCTAAAATACCCTCTAACAGCCTTATAATTTGCCTCCATATTTTTAGGATTGCTACCAGACTCCCTACATTTGGAGTGCCTTAATGGTTCCCTATTTTCTTAGGATCCTTACCCATCAATCATAAGTAAACTATACACAAATTTTCCCTATCAATCATAAGTAAACTATACACAAATCAAACATTCTCCCAAAAATATCCTCCAAGGGACTTGCAATGTGCTTTCCTATATTTAAGATCACTACCAAACTTTCTAAAATTAGGGTGCCAAAACCGTTCTATATTTTCTCAAGACCCCCACCCGACAATATAAAATAAGTTATATATAAATTGAGTACTCATCTCTTAAACACCCTTCAAAAGCCTTATCATGTGCCTCTCGATTTTGGAATTTCTACCAAACTCCTTATACTTGGGGACCCAAAATCGCTCCTTAATTTCTCAGGACTCCCACCCGATAAGTATAAGTAAATTATATACAAAATATGCACTCCTTCCCAAAATACTCATTAGGATCCTCACTAAGTTCTTCACTATATTTGAGGGGCCAAAATCGCTTCCTAAAACAACATCCATATTTTTTTTGAACCCCAACCTAACAACCTTAAGTAAATTATATATAATTAAGAATTCCTCCCAAAAACACCCACTAAAAGCCTCGCCATTGCCTCCCAAAAACATACTAAAATCATAAGTAAATTATATATAAATCTAGCACTCCTCCCCAAAACACCCTCAAAGAGCCTCGTAATTTACCTCTCTATTTTTGGGATTGCTACTAGACTCCCTATATTTAGGGATCCAAAACCGCTTTATATTTTTTTTGAACCCCCATCCGACAACCTTAAGTAAATTATATACAATCGAGTACTTCTTTCTAAAACATCCTCTAAGAGCCTTGCAGTATGCTCTTTATTTTTGGGATTGCTACTAGACTCCCAATATTTAGTGAGCCAAAACCACTCCATATTTTTTTTAAACCCCCGCCGGACAATCTTAAATAAATTATATATAATCGAGCATTCCTTCCAAAAAATCCCTCTAAGAGTTTCGCCATTGCCTCACAAAAACACCCTAAAATCATAAGTAAATTATATACAAATCAAGCACTCCTCCCTAAAACACCATGTAAGAGCCTTACAATATGCCTCTCTATTTTTTGGATTACTACTAGACTCCCTATATTTAGGGAACCAAAACCGCTCTATATTTTTTTTAAACCCAACCCGACCAGCATAAGTAAATTATATACAATCGAGTACTCCTCCCTAATACACCCTCGAAGAGCTTCGCAATATACCTTTCTATTTTTCGGATTGCTACTTGACTACCTATATTTAGGGAGCTAAAATCGCTCCATATTTTTTTTGAACCCCCACCCGATAACCTTAAGTGAATTATATACAATTGAGGACTCCTTCCTAAAACACCCTCTAAGAGCCTCACAGTATGATTTCTACTTTTGGGATTACTACTATACTCCCTATATTTAGGGAGCCAAACCTCTCCATATTTTATTTGAACCCTTACCCAACAACCTTAAGTAAATTATATACAATCGAGCATATTTCTCCCAAAAACACCCTCTAAGAGCCTCGCCATTGCCTCCCATAAATATCCTAAAATCATAAGTAAATTATATATAAATAAATCACTCCTCTCAAAAATATCCTCTAAGAGTCTCGCAATATGTCTTTCTATTTTTGGGATTGCTACTAGACTCCCTATATTTAGGGAACCAAAACTGCTCAATATTTTTTTTGAATGCCCACCAGACAACTGTAAATAAATTATATACAATTAAGCACTACTCCATAAAACACCCTCTAAAAGGCTCATAATATGCTCTCTATTTTTGGGATTGCTACTAGACTCCCTATATTTAGGGAGCCAAAACCTCTCTATATTTCTTTTGAGTCCCCACCTGTTAACCTTAAGTAAATTATATATAATCGATCAATACTCCCAAAATCAACCTCTAGGAGCCTCGCCATTGCCTCCTTATTTTTGGGATTGCTACTAGACTCCCTATATTTGGGGAGCCAAAATTGCTCCCAATTTCTCAAGTCTCCCACCCGATAACCATAACTAAATTCTATGCAATTCGAGCCCTCCTTCTATAAACTCCCTCCAAGAGTATCATCATGTGCTTCCCTACTATCTTAGGACCCCTTATCCGATAATCAAATGTAAATTATATACAAATAGAGAATTTCTCCTCAAAATACACTACAAAGAGGCTCAATATATGCTAACCTATTTTAATATCGCTACCAGACTCCTTATATTTGGGGAACAAAAATCGCTTCAAATTTTTTTAGGAAACTCATACAACAACCATAATTAAATTATATACAAATCGAGCACTCCTTTCCAAAATAACCTTCAAGATCCTTACTATATGTCTCCCTACTTTTGGGATCGTTACCAAATTTCTTACACTTGGGTAACCAAAATTGATCTTTAATTTTTTAGGACCCCCACCCAACAATCGTAAGTAAAATAATTTACAAATCGAACAGTCATCCCTAAAACACCCTGCAAGTGCCTCGTAATGTGCCTCCATATTTCTTGGATAGCTACCAGGCTCCTTATATTTGGAGTACGAAAAGGGTTCCCTATTTTCTTAGGTTCCTTATCTGTTAATCATCAATAAATTATACACAAATCAAACATTCTCCCCAAAATATCCTCCATGGGACTTGCAGTATGCTTTATTATTTTTAAGATCACTACTAGACTTTCTACAATTGGGGCACCAAAACCGCTCCCTATTTTCTCAGGACCCCCATCGGAC
The DNA here is from genome assembly GCA_947650365.1 of Chamaelirium japonicum. NCBI lineage: Eukaryota > Viridiplantae > Streptophyta > Magnoliopsida > Liliales > Melanthiaceae > Chamaelirium > Chamaelirium japonicum. The sequence goes on along the minus strand of OX393555.1, from coordinate 17,757,000 downwards.
AATCTAAAATAAATTATATATAAATCGAGCACTCCTTTTCTAAACACCCTTCAAAAGCCTCATCATAAGCCTCCCTATTTTGGGATTTCTACCAAACTCCTTATATTTAGGGACCCAAAATCGCTTCCTAATTATGTACTCCTCCCTAAAACACTCACTAGGATCCTCACTAAGTGTTTCCCTATATTTGGGAGCCAAAATCATTCCCTAAAATTGCTATTATATTTTTTTTGAACCGCCACCCGACAACCATAAGTAAATTATATATAATCGAGCATTCCTTCCAAACACACCCTCTCAGAGCCTCACCATTGCCTCCCAAAAATACCCTAAAATCATAAGTAAATTATATATAAATCAAGCACTCCTTCTTAAAACACCCTCTAAGAGCCTCTCAATATGCTTATCTATTTTTGGGATTGCTAATAGACTCCCTATATTTTGGGAGCTAAAACCACTTCATATTTTTTCGAACCCCCACCCGACAACCTTAAGTAAATTATATACAATCAAGCACTCCTCCCTAAAACACCCTCTAAGAGCCTCACAATATGGTCTCTATTTTTAGGATTGCTACTAGACTCCCTATATTTAGGGAGCCAAAATCGCTCCATATTTTTTTTGAACCCCCACTCAATAACCTTAAGTAAATTATATGCAATCAATCATTTTTCCCAAATAAACCCTTTAATAGCCTCGCCATTGTCTCCTTATTTTTCGGATCGCTATTAGACTCCCTATATTTGGGGAGCCAAAATCGCTCATAATATCTTAAGCTTTCACCCGATAATCATAACTTAATTATATACAAATTGAGCACTTCTTCCATAAACACCCTATAAGAGTCTCATCATTATTTTTTGACTTTCTTAGGACCCCCTACCCAATAATAAAAATTAAATTATATACAAATCGAGCACTCCTTCACACAATACCCTTCAATAAGGCTCGATATGTGCCATCCTATTTTAATATCGCTACCAGGGTCCTTATATTTGTGGAACCAAAATTGCTTTCTATTTTTTTAGGACACTCACATGACAACCATAAGTAAATTTTTTACAAATCGAGCACTCCTTCCTAAAATAACCTTCAAGATCCTGACCATGTGTCTCCATACTTTTGGGATTGCTACCAGACTCCTTATATTTGAGTAGCCAAAATCGATCTCTATTTTTTCAGGACCCCCACCCAATAGCCGTAAGTAAAATAATTTACAAATCGAGCATTCTTCTCTAAAACACCGTCCAAGAATCTCGTAATATGCCTCCATAATTTTAGGATAGCTACCAGACCCCTTATATTCGGAGTGCCATAATGGTTCTCTATTTTTTTAGGATCCCTACCTGTCAATCATATGTAAATTATAAACCAATCAAATATTCTCTCTAAAATATCCTCCTAGGGACTTGCAACATGCTTTCCTAAATTTAAGATCACTACCAGACTTTCTACAATTGGGGCACCAGAACCGCTCCCTATTTTCTTAGGACCCCTACCTGACAACCTAAAATAAATTATATATAAATCGAGGACTCCTTTCCTAAACACCCTTCAAAAGTCTGATCATATGCCTCCCTAATTTGGGATTTCTACCAAACTCCTTATATTTGGGGAGTCAAAATTACTTCCTAATTTTTCAGAACCATCACCCGATAAGTAAAAGTAAATTATATATAAAATATACACTCCTCTCCAAAGAATCCTTACTAAGTGCTTTCCTATATTTGGGGAGCCAAAATCGCTCCTTAAAATTGCTTCCATATTTATTTTAACCCCCACTTGACAACCTTATGTAAATTATATACAATCGAGCATTCCTCTTAAAAACAGCATCTAAAAGCCTTGCTAATGACTCCTAAAAACATCCTAAAATTATATGTAAATTATATATAAATTAAGCACTCCTGCCAAAAACACCCTCTAAGAACTTCGTAATATGCCTCTCTATTTTTGGGATTGCTACTATACTCCCAATATTTAGAGAGCCAAAATTGCACCATATTTTTTTTGAACCCCCACCTAACAACCATAAGTAACATATATAAAATCGAGCACTCCTCCCTAAAACACCTTCTAAGAGACTTGCAATATGCTCTTTCTTTTTGAGATTGTTACTAGACTCCCTATATTTAGGGAGCCAAAAGTGCTCCCTATTTTTTTAAAATCACCACCCGACAATCTTAAGTAAATTATATATAATCGAGCATTCCTTCCAAAAACTCCCACTAAGAGCCTCACCATTGCCTCCCAAAAACACAATAAAATCATAAGTAAATTATATATAAATCAAGCACTCCTCCCTAATATACCCTCTAAAAGCCTCGCAATATGTTTCTTTATTTTTTCAATTGCTACTAGACTTCCTATATTTAGGGAGCCAAAACCGCTCCATATTTTTTTTGAACCCCCACTTGACAATCTTAAGTAAATTATATACAATCGAGCACTCCTCCTGAAAACACCCTTTTAGAGCCTTTCAATATGCTCTCTATTTTTGGGATTGCTACTAGACTCCCTATATTTAGGGAGCCAAAACCTCTCTATATTTTTTTTGAACCCCACCTGACATCTTTAAGTAAATTATATACAATTGAGAATTTCTCCCAAAAATACCCTCTAAGAGCCTCGCCATTGCCTCCCAAAAATACCCTAAAATCATAAATAAATTATATATAAATCAAGCACTCCTTCCTAAAACACCGTCTAAGAGGCTCGCAATATGCCTCTCTATTTTTGGGATTGCTATTAGACTCCCTATATCTAGGAAGCCAAAACTGCTCCATATTTTTTTTGAATCCCCACCCAACAATCTTAAGTAAATTATATAGAATCGAGCACTCATCCCTAAAACACCCTTTAAGAGCCTCGTAATATGCTCTTTATTTTTTGGATTGCTACTAGACTCCCTATATTTAGGGAGTCAATACAATCGAATATTTTTTTGAACCCTCATCCGACAACCTTAAGTAAATTACATATAATCGAGCATTCCTCCTAAAAACACCCACAAAGAGCCTCGCCATTGCCTTCAAAAAACACCCGAAAATCATAAGTAAATTATATATAAATCAAGCACTCCTCCCTAAAATAACCTCTAAGAGACTCACAATATGCCTCTCTATTTTTGGGATTGCTACTAGACTCCTTATATTTAGGGAGCCAAAACTGCTCCATATTTTTTTTGAACTCCCACCCGACAATCATAAGTAAATTATATATAATCGAGCATTCTTCCCAAAAATATCCTCTAAGAGCCTCGCCATTGTCTCCTTATTTTTAGGATCGTTACTCGACTCCTTATATTTGGGGAGCTAAAATCGCTCCCAATTTCTCAAGGCTCCAATCCAATAATCATAACTAAATTATAAACAAATTGAGCACTCCTTCTATAAACACCCTCTAAGATTCTTGTCATGTGCTTTCATACTTTCTTAGGACCCACAACCCGATAATCAAAAGTAAATTGTATACAAATCAAGCACTCCACCTTAAAATACCCTATAAAGATGCTCGATATGTGCCAACCTATTTCAATATCTCTACCAGACTTCTTATATTTTGGGAACCAAAATTGCTTTTTATTTTTTAGGACACTCACACGACAAACATAAGTAAATTATAGAAAAATCGAGCACTCCTTCCCAAAGTAACCTTCAAGATCCCCACCACGTATCTCTATACTTTTAGGATCGTTACCAGACTCCTTACATTTAGGTAGCCAAAAACGTTGTCTAAAACTTCAGGACCCCCACCCAACAATCGTAAGTAAAATAATTTACAAATCGAGCAGTAATCCCTAAAACACCCTCCAAGAGCCTCGTAATGTGCCTCTATATCCTACCAGACTCCCTATATTTGGAGTGCCATAATAGTTCCCTATTTTTTTAGGATCCCTACCCGTCATAAGTAAATTATACACAAATCAATTATTCTACCCGAAAGATACTCCAAGGGACTTGCAATATGGTTTCCTATTTTTAAGATCTCTACCAGACTTTCTATAATTGGGGAACCAAAACAGCTCTGTATATTCTCAAGACCCCAACCTTACAACATAAAATAAATTATATATAAATCGAGCACTCCTCTCCTAAACACCCATCAAAAGCCTCATCATATGCCTTCGTATTTTGTGATTTCTACCAAACTCTTTATATTTGCGGACCAAAAGTTGCTCCCTAATTTCTCGGGACCCCCACCATATAAGTACAAGTAAATAATTTAGAAAATACACACTCATCCCCAAAATACCCACTAGGATCCTCACTAAGTGCTTACATATATTTGGGAAGCCAAAATCTCTCCCTAAAACATCTTCCACATTTTTTTTGAACCCCTACCCATAAATCTTAAGTAAATTATATACAATCGAGCATTCATCCCAAAAACACCCTCTAAGAGCCTCGCCATTGCCTCCTAAAAACACCATAAAATCAAAAGTAAATTTTATATATATATATATATATATATATATATATATATATATATATATATATATATATATATATATATATATATATATATATATAACCCTCTTATAGCATCGCAATATGCCTATCTATTTTTGGGATTGCTACTAGACTCCCTATATTTAGGGAACCAAAACCACGCCATATTTTTTTTAAACCCCCACCCGACAACCTTACGTAAATTATATACAATCGAGCACTCCTCTCTAAAACACCCTCTAAGAGACTCGCAATATGCTCTTTATTTTTAGGATTGCTACTAGACTTTCTATATTTAGGGAACCAAAACCGTACCATATATTTTTTGAACCCCCACCCGACAACCTTAAGTAAATTATATACAATCGAGTATTCCTCCAAAAAACAAACTCTAAGTGCCTAGCAATATGCATCCTTATTTATGGGATTGCTACTAGACTCTCTATATTTAGGGAGACAAAATCGTTCCATATTTTTTTTGAATCCCCTCCCAACACCCTTAAGTAAATTATATACAATCGAGCACTCCTCCCTAAAACACCCTCTAAGAGCCTTGTAATTTGCTCTCTATTTTTGGGATTGATAGTAGACTCCCTATATTTAGGGAAACAAAATCGCTCCTTATTTTTTCTGAATCCCCGCCCGTAGGGCTGGCAATTTCGGACCCGACACGGCAGACCCGACACGACCCGACACGAAGTTAGCGGGTCTGGGTCAGGGCTAAACGGGTTCGGGTCGTAAACGGGTCAACACGGTAGACCCGTTTAATAAACGGGTCGGGTCCAGGTTTAGGGTCTGGACACGGTAGACCCGGGAAGACCCGTTTAGTATTCAACGGGTCGTGTCGAGTCGGGTCGGGTCGGGTCTACCCACAATCCGATACTATAATATATAACACCAGCGGGTCTTTCGAGTCAGGTCGGGTCGAGTCGGACTGGGTCGGATCGGGTCAACTGAATACTCATGGGATCCAAATTCCAGTGTCTCTCTCGTAATTTTTCTTGAAGCAAGCTGACATGGCCTTTCTCCATTAAAAGCACACCACAATCCGACTGATTTTAGAGAGAGAGAGAGAGAGCAATGGGGGTGCTAGTGCTTGAGTCTTGACGGATCGAAGGTGCAGGCATTCGTGGGGGACGAGTGAGCGTTCCGGAAGAGCGTGGAGAGCGGTTCACGGAGCTGGACCTCAACGGAGATGGTGTACTGTCCCAGGCGGAGCTCCGGCGGGCCTTCGAGACCTTCCGCCTCATCGAGTCCCACTTCGGGGTGGACGTTGTCACCCCCCGGAACAGATCGCCGCCCTCTACGACTCCATCTTCGAGCAGTTCGACATCGACCGCAGCGGCACCGTCGACCTCGATGAATTCCGGGTCGAGATGCAGGATCATGCTCGCCATCGTCGACAGCCTCGGATCCTCCCCGATCCAGATCGCCGTCGAGGACGACGACAACAACTTTCTCAAGCAGGCCGCCGATCCACCGATCTTGAGGCCGCCAAGATCGAAGCCGCCACCGCAGAACAGCAGAAGTGAGGGATTGGCTTGTTGGGATGTTTGGTAGGAGTCCGGGTGATAAACTGGTCTTACCGGGTCTTATCGGGTCTACCCGTTTATTGGCGGGTCGGGTACGGGTTTAGGATCTAGACACGATTAGTTAAACGGGTCGGGTCTGGGTCTGGGGTTTTTGGACACGAACTCGACTAGACACGACACGAACATGACACGACCCGACCCATTGCCACCCCTACCCGCCCGACAACCTTAAGTAAATTATATACAATCGAGCATTCCTTCCAAAAACATCCTCTAAGAGCCTCGCCATTGTCTCCCAAAAACACCCTAAAACCATAAGTAAAATATATATAAATCAAGCACTCATCCCAAAAATACCCTCTAAGAGCCTCGCAATATGCCTCGCTATTTTTTGGATTGCTACTAAGATCCTTATATTTAGGGAGCCAAAACTGCTCCACATTTTTTTTGAACTTCTACGCGACAACCTTAAGTAAATTATATACATTCGAGGTCTCCTCCCTAAAACACCCTCTGAGAGCCTCGCAATGTGCTTTCTATTTTTGGGATTACTACTAGATTCCCTAAATTTAGAGAGCTAAAACTGCTCTATATTTTTTTTGAACCCTCACCCGACAACCTTAATTAAATTATATACAATCGAGCATTCCTCCCAAAAATACCTTCTAAGAGCCTCACCATTGCCTTCTAAAACCACCCTAAAATCATAAGTAAAATATATATAAATAAAGCACACCTCCATAAAACACCCTCTAAGAGCCTCCCAATATGCCTCTCTATTTTTGAGATTGCTACTAGACTCCTTATATTTAGGGAGCCAAAACCGCTCCAAATTTTTTTGAACCCCCACCCGACAATCTTAAGTAAATTATATACAATCAAGCACTCCTCCCTAAAATACCCTCTAGGAGCCTCGCAATATGCTCTTTATTTTTGGGATTGCTACGAGACTCACTATATTTAGGGAGCTAAAACCGCTCCATATTTTTTTTGAACCCCACTCGACAACCATAAGTAAATTATATACAATCGAGCATTCCTCCCAAAAACATACTCTAAGAGCCTCGCTATTGCCTCCAAAAAATACCCTAAAATCATAAGTAAATTACATATAAATCATGCACTCTTCCCTAAAAGACCCTCAAAGAGCCTCATAATTTGCCTCTATTTTTAGGATTACAATTAGACTCCCTATATTTAAGGAGCCAAAATTGCTCTATATTTTTTTTTGAACCCCCACCAAACAATCTTAAGTAAATTATATACAATCGACCACTCCTCCCTAAAACACCCACTAAGAGGCTCGTAATATACTTTCGATTTTTTAGGATTGCTACTAGACTACCTATATTTAAGGAGCCAAAACTGCTCCATATTTTATTTGAACCCCCACCAGACAACCTTAAGTAAATTATACACAATCGAGCATTTCTCCTAAAAACACCCTCTAAGAGCCTCGCCATTGCCTCCAAATAACACCCTATAATCATAAGTAAATTATATATAAATTGAACACTTCTTCCTATTACACCCGCTAAGAACCTCGCAATATGCCTCACTATTTTTGGGATTGCGACTAGACTCCCTATATTAAGGGAGCCAAACTTGCTCTATCTTTTTTATAAACCCCGATCCGACAACCTTAAGTAAATTATATACAATCGAGCACTCCTTAAAACACACTCTAAAAGCTTCGCAATATGATCTTTATTTTCTTGATTGCTACTAGACTCCTTATAGTTAGGGAGCCAAAACCACTCAATATTTTTTTTGAACCCCTACTCGATAACCTTAAGTAAATTATATAAAATCGAGCATTCCGCCCAAAAAAACCATCTAATAGACTCGTAATATGCTCTCTATTTTTGGGATTGTTACTAGGCTTCCTATATTTAGGGAGCCAAAACCGCTCAATATTTTTTTTGAACCCCAACCAGACAACCTTAAATAAATTATATACAATCGAGCACCCCTCCCTAAAATACCCTCTAAGAGCCTCGCAATATGCTCTTTATTTTTGGGATTACTACTAGACTCCCTATATTTAGGGAGGCAAAACCGTTGTATATATTTTCTGAACCACTACTCGATAACCTTAAGTGAATTATATACAATCGAGCACTCCTCCCTAAAACACCATCTAAGAACCTCGCAATATGCTCTATTTTCGGGATTGCTACTTGACTCCTGATATGTAGGGAGCCAAAACAGCTCCATATTTTTTTTGAATCCCTACACGACAACCTTAAGTAAATTATATACAATCGAACATTCCTTTTAAAACACCCTCTAAGACTCTCGCCATTACCTTCCAAAAATACCCTAAAATTATAAATAAATTATATATAAATAAAGCACTCCTCCCTAAAATACCCTCTAAGAGCCTCGCAATATGCTTTTCTATTTTTGGGATTGATACTAGACTCCCTATATTTAGGTAGCTAAAACCGCTCTATATTTTTTTTAAACGCCCACCCGACAACCTTAAGTAAATTATATACAATCGAGCACTTCTCCCTAAAATACCCTCTAAGAGCCTCGCAATATTCCCTTTATTTTTGGGATTACTACTAGACTCCCTATATTTAAGGACCCAAAACCGTTCCATAGACCCCCACCAGTCAACTTTAAGTAAATTACATACTAACGAGCATTCCTTCCAAAAACACCCTATAAGATCATCACCGTTGCCTCCTCATTTTTGGTATCGCTACTAGACTCTCTATATTTGGAGAGCCAAAATTGTTCCCAATTTCTTAGAGCTCCCACCCGACAATCAAAACTAAATTATATACAATTGAGCACTCCTCTCTAAAACAACCTCTAAGAGCCTCGCAATATGCTCTCAATTTTTGGGATTGCTACTAGACTCCCTATATTTAGGGAGCCAAAACTGCTCCATCTTGTTTTTGAACCCCCACCCGACAACCTTAAGTAAATTATATACAATCGAGCATTCTTCCAAAAAATACCTTCTAAAAGCCTCACTATTGCCTTCTAAAAATACCCTAAAATCATAAGTAAATTATATATAAATCAAGTACTTCTCCCTAAAACACACTCTAAGAGCCTCGCAATATTCCTCTCTATTTTTGGGATTGCAACTAGACTTCCTATATTTTGGGAGCCAAAACTGCTTCATATTTTTTTTTAACCCCCACACGACAACCTTACATAAATTATTTATAATCGAGCATTCCTCTCAAAAACACCCTTTAATAGCCTCATAATATGCTCTCTATTTTTGGTATTGCTACTAGAATCCTTATATTTAGGAATCCAAAACCGCTCTATATTATTCTTGAACCCCCACCCGACAACCTTAAGTATATTATATACAATCGAGCACTCCTCCCTAAAATACCCTACAAGAGCCTTGCAATATGCCTTTCTATTTTTGTGATGGCTACTAGACTCCCTATATTTAGGAGGCTAAAACCGATCCATTTTTTTTTAAACGCTCACCCGACAATCTTAAGTAAATTATATACAATCGAGCAGTCCTTCCTAAAACACCTTCTGAGAGCCTCGTAATATGCTCTCTATTTTTGGGATTGCTACTAGACTCCCTATATTAAGGGAGCCAAAATAGCTCCATATTTTTTTTGAACCCCCACCCATCAACATTAAGTAAATTATATACAATCGAGCATTCCTCCCAAAAACACCATTTAAGAGCCTCGTCATTGCCTCCCAAAAGAGCCCAAAAATTATAAGTAAATTACATATCAACCAAGCACTCTTCCCTAAAACACCCTCTAAGAGCCTCGCAATATGCCTCTCTATTTTTAGAATTTCTATTAGACTCCCTATATTTAAGGAGCCAAAACCGCTCGATATATTTTTTGAACACTCACCTGACAACCTTAAGTAAATTATATTCAATCGACCACTCCTCCCTAAAACACCCTCTAAGAGCCTCGCAATGTGCTCTACATTTTTTGGGATTGCTACTAGACTTCCTATATTTAGGTAGCCAAAATCGATCCATATTTTGTTTGAACCCCCACTTGACAACCTTAAGTAAATTATACACAATCGGGCATTCCTCCCAAAAACACCCTCTCAGAACCTCGCCATTGTCTCCCAAAGACACCCTAAAATCATAAGTAAATTATATATATATATATAGAGGGTTGGGTTCCTATGACATGTCATAGGGAGTACCCTATGACATATGGTGAATTAGTAATGCTAGAATGTTTAGAATGTGCTGAATTTTTTTGAGGATGATCACCTTACCTTAGATAGAATGTTCACAAAAAATCAAAGCATTCTAAAACTTGTTGGGGCATCAAATACTAGAAGCTTTATCAGCCATCTATTTTAATCGTTCAATTGAAAATCATATTTGATGCCTCTAGAAGTTTTAGAATGAGCTGATTTTTTATAGGGGTCCTATCTAAGATAGGGTGATCATCCTCATAAAAATTATCAACATTCTAATTATTCTAGGGTTACTAACTCACCATATGTCATAGGGTACTCCCTATGACATGTCATAGGAACTCATTTCCCATATATATATATATATATATATATATATATATATATATATATATATATATATATATATATATATATATATATATCAAGTACTCCTCCCTATAACACCCTCTAAAAGCCTCGCAATATGCCTCTCTATTTTTGGGATTGCTACTAGACTCCCTATATTTAGGGAGCCAAAATCGCTCTATATTTTTTTTGAAACCCCATCCAACAATCTTAAGTTAATTATATACAATCAAGCACACCTCCCTAAAATACCCTTTAAGAGCCTCGCAATATGCTCTCTATTTTTAGGATTGCTTCTAGACTCCCTATATTTAGGGAGCCAAAACCGCTCCATATTTTTTTTAAACCCCTACCTGACAACCTTAAGTAAATTTTAAACAATCAAGCATTCCTCCCAAAAACACAATCTAATAGCCTCGCAATATGCTATCTTTTTTTTGGATTGCTACTAGACTCCCTATATTTTGGGAGGCAAAACCGCCCCATATTTTTTTCGAACCCCTACCGTATAACCTTAAGTGAATTATATAAAATCGAGCACTTCTACCTAAAACAACCTCTAAGGGCCTTGCAATATGCTCTCTATTTTTGGGATTGCTACTACACTCCCTATATTTAAGGAGCCAAAACTGCTCCATATTTTTTTTTGAATACCCACCCATTAACCTTAAGCAAATTATATACAATCGAGCATTCATCCTAAAAACACCCTCTAAGAGTCTCACTATTGCTTTCTAAAAATACCCTAAAATTATGTGTAAATAATATATAAATCAAGCACTCCTCCCTAAAACCCCCTCTAAGAGCCTCGCAATATGCCTTTCTATTTTTGGGATTGCTACTAGACTCATTATATTTGCGTGGCCAAAACTACTCTATATTTTTTTTTAACACCAACCCGACAACCTTAAGTAAATTATATACAATTGAGCACTCTGTCCTAAAATACCCTCTATGATCCTCACAATATGCTCTCTATTTTTGGGATTGCTACTAGACTCCCTATATTTAGGGAGCCAAAATAACTCCATATTATTTTTCAACCCCCACCTATCAATATAAAGAAAATCATATACAATCGAGCATTCCTCCCAAAAACACCATATATGAGTCTCACCATTGCCTCCTTATTTTTGGGACCACTACTAGAATCACTATATTTAGGAAGACAAAACCGCTCCTAATTTCTCAAGGCTCTCACCCGATAATCATAACTAAATTATATACAATCGAGCACTTCTCCCTAAAATACTTTCTAAGAGCCTAGCAATATGCTCACTATTTTTGGGATTGTTACTAGACTCCCTATATTTAGGGAGCCAAAACCACTTTATATTTTTTTTGAACCCCCTGCCGACAACCTTAAGTAAATTATATATAGTCATGTATTCCTCCAAAAAACACCCTTACAGAGCTTTGCCATTGCCTCCCAAAAACACCCTAAAATCATAAGAAAATTATATATAAAACAAGCACTCCTCCCTAAAATACCCTCTAAGAACCTCATAATATACCTCTCTATCTTTGGGATTGCTACTAGACTCCTTATATTTAAGGAGCCAAAACTGCTTTATATTTTTTTTGAAACCCCATCTGTTAACCTTAAATAAATTATATACATTCGAGTATTCCCCCCTAAAACACCCTCTAAGAGCCTCGCAATATGCTCTCAATTTTTTTAGATTGCTACTGGACTTCTTATATTAATAGAGCTAAAATCGCTCCATATTTTGTTTGAACCCCCATACGATAATCTTAAATAAATTATAGACAATCGAGTATTCGTCCCAAAAACACCCTCTAAGAGCCTCGCCATTGCCTCCAAAAGACACCCTAAAATCATAAGTCAATTATATATAAATTAACCACTCCTCCAAAAAACACCCTCTTATAGACTCACAATATGGCTCTCTATTTTTGGGAATGCTACTAGACTACGTATATTTAGGGAGCCAAAACCGCCCCATATTTTTTTTGAACCCCCACCCGATAACCTTAAGTTCATTATATACAATCGAGCACTCCTTCCTAAAATACCCTCTAAGAGCCTCGCAATATTCGCTCTATTTTTGGGATTGGTACTAAATTCCCTATAATTAGGAAGCCAAAATCACTCCATATTTATTTAGAACCCCCACCCAATAACCTTAAGTGAATTATATACAATCGAGCACTCCTCCCTAAAACACCCTCTAAGAGCCTCACAATATGCTCTCTATTTTTGGGATTGCTGCTAGACTTCCTATATTTAGGGATCCAAAATCGCTCCATATTTTTTTTGAATCCCCACCCGACAATCTTAAGTAAATTATATACAATCGAGCGTTCCTCCCAAAAACACCCTCTAAAAGCCTCGTCATTGCCTCCTAAAAACACCCTAAAATAATAAATAAATTATATATAAATCAAGCACTCCTTCCAAAATAACCCTCTAATAGCCTCGCAAAATGCCTTTCTATTTTTGGGATTGCTACTAGACTCCCTATATTTAGGAAGTAAAAACCGCTCTATATTTGTTTTGAATGCCCACCCAACAACCTTAAGTAAATTATATACAATCGAGCACTCCTTCCTAAAACACCCTCAAAGAGCCTCGCAATATTCTCTCTATTTTTGGGATTGCTATTAGACTTCCTATATTTAATGAGCCAAAATCGCTCCATATTTTTCTTGAATCACCACCCATCAACCTTAAGTAAATTATATACAATTGAGCATTCCTCCCAAAAACTCTCAATAAGAGCCTCTCCATTGCCTCCTTATTTTTGGGATCGCTACTAGACTCCCTATATTTGAGGAGCCAAAATCGCTCCCAATTTCTTAATCCTCCCTAAAACACATTCTAAGAGCCTTGTAATATGCTTTCTATTTTTGGGATTGCTTCTGGACTCCCTATATTTAAGGAGCCGAAATTGATCTATATTTTTTTTGAACCCCCACCCAATAACCTTAAGTAAATTATATATAATCGAGTATTCCTTCTAAAAAAAATTTCTAAAAGCCTCACTATTGCCTCCAAAAAATACCCTAAAATCATAAATAAATTATATATAAATGAAACACTCCTTCCTAAAACACCCTCTAAGATACTCGCAATATGCTAATTTATTTTTTGGATTACTACTAGACTCCCTATATTTAGGGAGCCAAAATAGTTCCATATTTTTTTTGAACCCCCACCCAACAACATTAAGTGAATTATATACAATCAAGCACTCCTCCTTAGAACACCCTATAAGATCATCACAATATAGCTCTTTATTTTTGGGATTGCTGCTAGACTCACTATATTTCGGAAGCTAAAATTGCTTCATATTTTTTTTGAACCCCCACCTAACAACCTTAAGTAAATTATATATAATAGAGCATTTCTTCCTAAAACACTCTCTAAGAGCCTAACCATTGTCTCCCAAAAATACCCTAAAATCATAAGTAAATTATATATAAATCAAGCACTCCACCCTAAAACACCCTCTAAGAGCCTCGCAATATGTCTTTCTATATTTGGGATTACTACTAGACTCCCAATATTTAGGTGGCAAAAACTGATCCAGATTTTTTTTAAACGCCCACCCGACAACCTTAAGTAAATTATATACAATCAAGCAGTCCTCCCTAAAACATCCTTTAAGAGCCTCGTAATATGCTCTCTATTTTTGGGATTACTACTTGACTCCCTATATTTTGGGAGCCAAAATCACTCCATATTTTTTTTGAACTCCTTCCCGTCAACCTTATATAAATTATATACAATCGATCATTCCTCCCAAAAATACCCTCTGAGAGCCTCGCTATTGTCTCCCAAAAATACCCTAAAATCATAAGTAAATTATATATAAATAAAGCACTCCTCCATAAAACACCCTCTAAGAGCCTCGCAATATGCCACTCTATTTTTGGGATTGCTTCTAGACTCCCTATATTTAAGGAGCCAAAATCGTTCTATATATTTTGTTAACCCCCACCCGATACCCCTTAGTAAATTATATACATTCAAGCACTCCTCCCTAAAACACCCTCTAAGAGCATCGCAATATGCTTTCTATTTTTGCGATTGCTACTAGACTCCTTATATTTAGGGAGCCAAAACCGCTCCATATTTTGTTTGAACTCCCATAAAATAACCTTAAGTAAATTATACACAATCGAGCATTCCTCCCAAAAACACCCTCTATGAGCTTCGCTATTACCTTCAAAAATACCTTAAAATCATAAGTAAATTAAATATAAATCAAGCACTCCTCTCTAAAAACCAATCCATAATTTAGGGAGCCAAAACCAATCCATAATTTATTTGAACCCCCACCCGACAACCTTAAGTAAATTATGCACAATCGAGCATTCCTCCCAAAAACACACTCTTAGAGCCTCGCCATTACCTTCATAAAACACCCTAAAATCATAAGTAAATTCTATATAATACAAGCACTCCTTCCTAAAACACCCTCTAATAGCCTCAGAATATGCCTATCTATTTTTGGGATTGCTAGTAGACTCCCTATATTTAGATAGCCAAAATTGCTACATATTTCTTTTTAACCCCCACCCGATAATTTTAAGTAAATTATATACAATCGAGCACTCCTTAAAACAACGTCTAAGAGCCTCGCAATATGCTCTCTATTTTTGGGATTACTACTATACTTGCTATATTTAGGAATCCAAAACCACTCTATATTTTCTTTGAACCACCACCCGACAACCTTGAGTAAATTATATACAATCGAGCATTCCTCCCAAAAACAACCTCTAATAGCCTCATAATATACTCTCTATTTTTGAGATTACTACTAGACTACCCAAATTTAGGGAGCCAAAACCACTCCATAATTGTTTTAAACGCCCACACGACAACCATAAGTAAACTATATACAATCGAGCACTACTACCTTAAATACCCTCAAAGAGCTTTGTAATATGCTCTCTATTTTTGGGTTGCTACTAGACTCCCTATATTTAGGGAGCCAAAACAACTCCATATTTTTTTTGAACCCCTACCCGATAACCTTAATAGAATTATATACAATCGAGCACACCTCCCGAAAACACCCTTTAAGAGCCTCACAATATGCTCTCTATTTTTGGGATTGCTACTAGATTCCCTATATTTAGTGAGCAAAAACTGCTCCATATTTTTTTTGAACCCTCACCCGATAACTTTAAGTAAATTATATACAATCGAGCATTCCTACAAAAAACACCATCTACGAGGCTAGCCATTACCTCCTAAACACACCCTAAAATTATAAATAAATTATATATAAATCAAGCACTCCTCCCTAAAACACCCTCTAAAAGCCTCGCAATATGCTTTTCTATTTTTGGGATCGATACTAGACTCCTTATATTTTGGTAGCCAAAACCGCTCCATATTTTTTTTGAACGTCCACCCGACATCCTAAAGTAAATTATATACAATCGGGCACTCCACCCTAAAACACCCGCTAAGAGCCTCGCAATATTCTCACTATTTTTGGGATTGCTACTAAACTCCATATATTTAAGGAGCCAAAACTGCTCCATATTTTTCTTGAACCCCCACCCGACAACCTAAGTAAATTATATACAATCAAGCATTCCTCCCAAAAACACCCTCTAAAAGCCTCGCCATTGCTTTCCAAAAATATTCTAAAATCGTAAGTAAATTATATATAAATCAAGCACTCCTCCCTAAAACACCCTCTAAGAGTCTCGCAATATGCCTCTCTATTTTTGGGATTGCTACTAGAGTCCTTATATTTAGGGAGCCAAAATCGCTCCATATTTTTTTTGAACTCCTACCCGACAATCTTAAGTAAATTATTTACTATCGAGCATTCCTCCCAAAAACACCCTCTAATAGCCACGCAATATGCTCTCTATTTCTGGGATTGCTACTAAACTCCCTATATTTAGGGATCCAAAACTGCTCCATATTATTTTTGAACCCCCACCCGACAACCTTAAGTAAATTATATACAATTGAGTATTCCTCCCTATCATACCCTCTAAGTGCCACACAATATGTTCTCTATTTCTGGGATTGTTACTAGACTCCCAATATTTAGGGAGCCCAAACAGCACCATAATTTTTTGGAACCACCACCCGACAACTTTAAGTGAATTATATACAATCGAGCACTCCTCCCTAAAATACCCTCTAAAAGTCTCATAATATGCTTTCTATTTTAGGGATTGCTACTAGACTCCCTTTATTTAGGGAGCCAAAACTGCTCCATATTTTTTTTGAACCCCCACTTGTGAACCTTAAGTAAATTACATACAATCAAGCATTCCTTCCAAAAATACCCTCTAAGAGCCTCGCCATTGCTTCCCAAAAACACCCTAAAATCATAAGTAAATTATATATAAATAAAGCACTCCTCCCTAAAACACCCTCTAAGAGCCTCGCAATATACCTCTCTACTTTTGGGATTGCTACTAGACTCCCAATATTTAAGAAACCAAAACTACTCAATATTTTTTTTGAACCCCCACCCGACAACCTTAACTAAATTATATACAATCGAGCACTCCTCCCTAAAACACCCTCTAAAAGTCTCGCAATATGCTCTCTATTTTTTGGGATTGCTACTAGACTCCCTATATTTAAGGAGCCAAAACCACTAAATATTTTGTTTGAACCCCCACCCAAAAACTTTAAGAAAATTATACACAATTGACCCAAAAACACCCTCTAAGAGCCTCGCCATTGCCTCCCAAAAATACCCTAAAATCATAAGTAAATTATATATAAATCAATCACTCCTCCCTAAAACACCCTCTAATAGCCTTGCAAAATGCCTCTCTATTTTGAGGATTGCTACTAGACTCCCTATATTTTGGGAGTCAAAACCGCTCTATATTTTTTTTAAACCCCCACCCGACATACTTATGTAAATTATATACAACTAAGCACTCATTAAAACACCCTCTAAGAGCCTAGCAATATGCTCGATATTTTTGGGATTGCTACTAGACTTCCTATATTTAGGAAGCCAAAACCACTCCATACTTTTTTGAACCCCCACTCGATAATCTTAAGTAAATTATATTCAATCGAGCATTCCTCCCAAAAAAACCCTCTAATAAACTCGCAATATGCTCTCTATTTTTGGGATTGCTACTATACTCCCTATATTTAGGGAGCTAAAACAACTCCATATAGTTTTTGAACCTCCACCCGACAACCTTATATTAATTATGTACAATCGAGCACTCCTCCCTAAAATACCATCTAAGAGCCTCATAATATGCTCTCTATTTTTGGGATTGCTACTAAACTCCCAATATTTAGGGAGCCAAAATTGCTCCATATTTTTTTTGAACCCGCACCTAATAGCTTTAAGTGAATTATATACAATCACACACTCTTTCCTATAGCACCCTCTATGAGCCTCGCAATATGCTCTCTATTTTTTGGATCGCTACTAGACACCCTATATTTAGGGTGCCAAAACAGTTCCATTTTTTTTCTGAACCCCACCCGACAACCTTAAGTAAATTATATACAATCGAGTATTCCTTCCAAAAACACCATCTACGAGCCTTGCAATATGCCTTTCTATTTTTGGATTGCTACTAGACTCCCTATATTTACATAGCCAAAACCACTCCATATTTTTTTTGAATGCCCACCCGACAACCTTAAGTAAATTATATACAACCGAGCACTCGTCCCTAAAACACCCATCAAGAGTCTCGCAATATTCGCTCTATTTTTTGGATTGCTACTAGATTCCCTATATTTAAGAAGCCAAAATCGCTTCATATTTTTTTTGAACCCCCACCCATCAACCTTAAGTAAATTACATACAATCAAGAATTTATCCCAAAAACACCCTATAAGAGCCTCACCATTGCCTCCTTATTTTTGGCATCGCTACTAGACTCCCTATATTTATGGAGCCAAAATCGCTCCCAATTTCTCAAGTCTCCAACCCGATAATCATAACTAAATTATATACAATCGAGCACTCCTCCATAAAATACACTCTAATAGCCTCATAATATGCTCTCTATTTTTGGGATTGCTACTAGACACCCTATATTTAGGGATTCAAAACCGCTCTATATTTTTTTTGAACCGCCACCCAATAACCATAAGCAAATTATATACAATCGAGCACTACTCCTTAAAATACCCTCTAAGAGGCTCGCAATATACCATCTATTTTTGGGATTACTACTAGACTCCCGATGTTTAGGGAGCCAAAATTGCTCCATATTTTTTTTGAACCCCCACCCGACAACCTTAAGTAAATTATATACAGTCGAGTTCTCCTCCCTAAAACATCCTCTAAGAGCCTCACAATAGACTTTCTATTTTCAAGATTCCTACTAGACTCCCTATATTTAAGGAGCCAAAACCACTCCATAATTTTTTTGAACCCCCACCCGACAACCTTAAGTAAATTATATATAATCGAGCATTCCTTCAAAAAACACCCTCCAAGAGCCTCGCTATTGCCTCCAAAAAGACCCTAAAATCATAAGTAAATTATATATAAATCAAACACTCCTCCCAAAAACACCCTCTTAGAGCCTCGCAATATGCCGTTCTATTTTTAGGATTGCTACTAGACTCCCTATATTTATGTAGCCAAAACCGATCCATATTTTTTTTGAATGCCTACCCGAGAACTACAAGTAAATTATATACAATCGAGCAGTCCTTCCTAAAATAGCCTCTAAGAGCCTCATAATATGCTCTCTATTTTTGGGATTGCTACTAGACTATATATATTTAGAGAGCCAAAACAACTCTATATTTTTTTTGAACCCCTACCCGTCAACCTTAAGTAAATTATATACAATCGAGCATTCCTCCCAAAAATACCCTCTAAGAGCCTCGTCATTGCCTCCCAAAAACCCCCTAAAATCATAAGTAAATTATATATAAATAAAACACTCATTACTAAAACACCCTTTAAGAGCCTCGCAATATGCCTCTCTAGTTTTTGGATTGCTACTAGACTCCTTATATTTAAGGAGCCAAAACCACCCCAGATTTTTTTTGAACCCCCACACGATAACCATAAGTAAATTATATACAATTGAGCACTCCTCCCTAAAATACCATCTAAAAGCCTCATAATATACTCTCTATTTTTAGAATTGCTACTAGACTCCCTATATCTAGGGACCTAAAACCGCTCCATATATTTTTTGAACCCCTACCCGATAACCTTAAGTGAATTATATACAATCGAGCACTCCTCTCTAAAACACCCACTAAAAGCCTCGCTTTATGCTCTCTATTTTTAGGATTGCTACTAGACTCCCTATATTGAAAGAGCTAAAACTGCTCTATATTTTTCTTAAACCCCCACCCGACAACCTTAAGTAAATTATATACCATCGAGCATTCATCCATAAAACACCCTCTAAGTGCCTCGCCATTGCCTCCCAAAAATACCCTAAAATCAAAAGTAAATTATATATAAATCAAGCACTCCTCCCTAAAACACCCTATAAGAGCCTCGTAATATAGCTTTCTATTTTTATGATTGAAACTAGGCTCCTTATATTTAGGTAGCCAAAATCATTCCATATTTTTTTTGAACGCCTATTCGACAACCTTAAGTAAATTATATATAATCGGGCACTCCTCTCTAAAACACCCAATAAGAGCCTCGCAATATGCCTTTCTAATTTTTAGATTGCTACTATAATCCATATATCTAAGGAGCTGAAATTGCTTTATATTTTTTTTGAACCACTAACCATCAACCTTAAGTAAATTATATATAATTGAGCATTTCTCCCAAAAATACCCTCTAAGAGCCTTGACATTGCCTCCCAAAAATACATAAAAATCATATGTAAATTATATATAAATCAAGCACTCCTCTCTAAAATACCCTCCAAGAGCCTCGCAATATACCTCTCTTTTTTTGGGATTGCTACTAGACTCTCTATATTTAGGGAGCAAAAACCGCTCCATTTTTTTTTTCAACCCCCACCCGACCACCTTAAGTAAATTATATAAAATCAAGCATTCTTCCCAAAAATACCCCCTAATAGCCTCGCAATATGCTCTCTATTTTTGGGATTGCTACTAAACTTCCTATATTTATGGCTCCAAAATCACTCTATATTTTTTTTGAACCCCCACCCAACCACCTTAAGTAAATTATATATAATCGAGCACTCCTCATTAAAATACCGTCTAAGAGCCTCGCAATATGCTCTTTATTTTTGGGATTACTACTAGACTCCCTATATTTAGGGAGCCAAAACCGCTCTATATTTTTTTTGAAACCCCACCGAATAACCTTAAGTGAATTACATACAATCAAGTACTCCTTCCTAAAACACCCTCTAAGAGTAACGCAATATGCTATCTATTTTCGGGATTGCTACTAGATTCCCTATATTTATGGTGCCAAAAATGCTCCATATTTTTTTTGAACCCCCACCCGACAACCTTAAGTAAATTATATATAATCAAGCATTCCTTCCAAAAACACCCTCTAAGAGCCTCACCATTGCCTTGCAAAAATACCCTAAAATCATAAGTAAATTATTTATAAATCAAGCATTCCTCCCTAAAATACCCTCTAAGAGCCTTGCAATAAGCTCCCTATTTTTGGGATTGCTACTAGTCTCCCTATATTTACGGAGCAAAACCACTCTATATTTGTTTTAAACCCCCACCGAACAACTTTAAGTATATTATATACAATCAGCACTCCTCCCTAAGACACCCTATATGTGCCTTGCGATATGCACTTTATTTTTGGGATTGCTACTAAACTCCCTATATTTATGGAACCATAAATGCTCTATAATTTTTTTGAACCCCCCACCCGACAACCTTAAGTAAATTATATACAATCAAACATTCCTCCCAAAAACACCCTCTAAATGCCTCACCATTGTCTCCTAAAAATACCCTAAAATCAAAAGTAAATTAAATATAAATTAAGAAGTCCTCCCTAAAATACCCTTTAAGAGCCTCGCAATATACCTCTCTATTTTTGGGATTGCTACTAGACTCCCTATATTTAGGGAGCCAAAACTGCTCCATATTTTTTTTTAAACCCTCACCCGACAATCTTAAGTAAATTATATGCAATCGAGTATTCCTCCCAAAAACACCCATTAATAGTCTCACAATATGCTCTCTATTTTTGGGATTGCTACTAGACTCCCTATATTTAGGGATCTAAAACTGCTCTATATTTTTTTTGAACCCCCACCCGATAACCATAAGTAAATTTTATACAATCGACCACTCCTCCCTAAAATACCCTCTAAGTGTCTCACAATATGCTATCTACTTTTGGGATTGCTACTATACTCCCTATATTTAAGGAGCCAAAACCGCTTCATATTTTTTTTTAACCCCCACTCGACAACCTTAAGTGAATTATATATAATCGAGCACTCCTCCTTAAAATATCCTCTAAGTTCCTTGCATAATGCTTTCTATTTTTAGGATTCCTACTAGACTCCCTATATTTAGGGAGCCAAAACCGTGCCATATTTTTTTTGAACCCCACCCGACAACCTTAAGTAAATTATATATAATCGAGCATTCCTTCCAAAAACAAACTCTAAGAGCCTCACCATTGCCTCCCAAAAATACCCTAAAATTATAAGTAAATTATATATTAATCAAGCACTCCTCTCTACAACACCCTCTAAGAGCCTCGCAATATGTCTTTCTATTTTTGGGAGTACTACTAGACACCCAATATTAATGTTGTTAAAATTGATCCTTATTTTTTTTAAACGCCCACCTGACAACCTTAAGTAAATTATATAAAATTGAGCTGTCCTCCCTAAAACAGCCTCTAAGAGCCTAGCAATATGCACTTTATTTTTAAAATTGCTACTAGACTCACTATATTCAGGAAGCCAAAGCTGCTATATATTGTTTTTGAACCCCCACCCGTTAACCATAAGTAAATTATATACAATCGAGCATTCATCCCAAAAACACCCTTTAAGAGCCTCGATATTGCCTCCCAAAAATACCCTAAAATCATAAGTAAATTATATATAAATAAAGTACTCCTCTATAAAATACCCTTTATGAGCCTCGTTATATGCCTTTCTATTTTTGGGATTGTTACTGGACTCCCTATATTTAAGAAGGCAAAACCGCTCCATATTTTTTTTAAACCCCCACCCAACAACCTTTAGTAAATTATAAACAAATGAGCACTCCTATCTAAAACACCCTTTATAAGCCTCACAATATGCTCTCTATTTTTGGAATTGCAACTAGACTCCCTCTATTTTGGGAGCCAAAACCGATCCATATTTTTTTCAACCCCCACCCGACAACCTTAAGTAAATTATATGCAATCGAGCATTCATCCAAAAAACACCCTCTAAGAGCCTCACCATTACCTCCCAAAAATATCCTAAAATCATAAGTAATTCTATATAAATTAAGCACTCCTCCCTAAAATACCCTATAAGTGCCTCACAATATGTCTTTCTATTTTTGAGATTGCTACTAGACTCCCTATATTTAGGTAGAAAAAACCACTCTATAATTTTTTTGAAAACCCACCCGACAACCTTATGTAATTACATACAGTCGAGCACTCCTTCCTAAAACACCCTCTAGGAGCCTCGCAATATGCTTTCAATTTTTGGGATTGCTACTAGACTTCCTATATTTAGGGAGCCAAAACCGCTTTATATTTTTTTTGAACCCTCAGTCATTAACTTTAAGTAAATTATGTACAATCGAGCATTCCTCCCAAAAACACCCTATAAGAGCCACGTCATTGCCTCCCAAAAATACCCAAAAATCAAAAGTAAATTATATATAAATCAAGAACTCCTCCCTAAAACACCCTCTAAGAGACTTGCAATATGCCTCTCTATTTTTTGGATTGCTACTAGACACCTCTTATTTAAGAAGCCAAAATCGATCCATATTTTTTTTGAACCCCCACCTGACAACCATAAGTAAATTATATACAATCGAGCACTCCTTCCGAAAACACCCTCTAAGAGCCTCACAATATACTTTTTATTTTTTAGGATTGCTATTAGACACCCTATATTTAGAGAGCCAAAATCGCTCCATATTTTGTTTGAACCCCTACTCGACAACCTTAAGTAAATTATACAAAATCAAGCATTCCTCCTAAAAACACCCTCTAAGATCCTCGCTATTGCCTCCCAAAAATACCCTAAAATCGTAAGTAAATTATATACAAATCAAGCACACCTCTCTAAAACACTCTCTAAGAGACACGCAACATGCCTATCTATTTTTGGGATTACTACTAGACTCCTTATATTTAGGGAGCCAAAGTCGCTCCATATTTTTTTTGAACCCCCACCCGACAACCTTAAGTAAATTATATACAATCGAGTACTCTTCCCTATATCACCCTCTAAAAGCCTCGCAATATGCTCTATATTTTTTGGATTGCTACTAGACTCCCTATATTTAGGGAGCCAAAACCGCTCCATATTTATTTTGAACCCCCACCCGACAAACTTAAGTAAATTATATATAATCGAGCTTTCATCCCAAAAACACCTTCTAAAAGCCTTATAATTTGCTCTATATTTTTGGGATTGCTATTTGCTACTAGACTCCCTATATTTTGGTAGGCAAAACCGCTCTATATTTTTTTTGAATCCCCACCCGACAAACTTAAGTAAATTATATACAATCGAGCACTCCTCCCTAAAATACCCACTAAGAGCCTTGTCGCTGCCTCCCTATTTTTGGGATTGCTATAAGACTCCCTATATTTAGATAGCCAAAACTGCTCCATATTCTTTTTGAATGCCTACCCGACAACCTTAAGTAAATTATATACAATAGAGCACTCCTCCCTAAAACACCTTCTAAGAGCCTCGCAATATGTTCTCTATTTTTGGGATTGGTACTACACTCCCTATATTTAGGGAGCCAAAACCACTCCATATTTTTTTTGAACCCCTACTCGTCAACCTTAAATAAATTATATATAATAGAATTTTTCTCTAAAAAACACCCTATATGAGCTTCGCCATTGTCTCCTTATTTTTGGGATCTGTAATAGACTCCCTATATTTGGGGAGCCAAAATCATTCCTAATTTCTTAAGGCTCCAACCCGATAATAATAACTAAATTATATACAATCGACCACTCCTTCTTAAAACATTTTCTAAGAGCCTCGCAATATGCTATCTATTTTTGGGATTGCTACTAGACTCCCTATATTTTGCAAGCCAAAAACGCTCTATATTTTTATTGAACCCCCACCCGACAACCTTAAGTAAATTAAATATAATTGAGCATTCCTCCCAAAAACACCCTCTAAGTCCCTTGCCATTTCCTCTCAAAAATATCCTAAAATTATAAGAGAATTATATATAAATCAAGCACTCCTCAATATAACACCCTCTAAGAGCCTCGCAATATGTCTATCTACTTTTGGGATTGCTACTAGACTACCTATAATTAAGGAGCCAAAACCGTACCATATTTTTTTGAACCCCCACCCGACAACCTTAAGTAAATTATATAAAATCGAGCACTCCTTCATAAAACACCCTCATAGAGCCTCGCAATATACTCTCTATTTTTAGGGATTGCTACTAGACTCCCTATATTTAGAGAGCCAAAATCGCTCCATATTTTGTTTGAATCCCCACCCGACAACCTTAAGTAAATTATACACAATCAAGCATTCCTCCCAAAAACACCCTCTAAGAGCCTCGCCATTGCTTACAAAAAATACCCTAAAATTATAAGTAAATTATATATAAATCAAACACTCCTACCTAAAACACCCTTTAAGAGTCACGCAACATGTCTCTTTATTTTTGGGATTGTTACATGACTCCCAATATTTAAGGAGCCAAAACTGCTCTATATTTTTTTTGAATCTTCACCCGACAACCTTAAGTAAATTATATACAATCGATCACGCCCTAAAACACCCTTTAAGAGCCTCACAATATGCTCTCTATTTTTGGGATTGCTACTAGACACCCTATCTTTAGGGAGCCAAAATCACTCCATATTTTTTTTGAACTACCACCCGACAACCTTAAGTAAATTATATACAATCGAGCATTCCTCCCAAAACACCCTCCAATAGGTTTGTAATATGCTCCCTATTTTTGGGATTGCTACTAGACACCCTATATTTAGGAAGCCAAAAAAGCACTATATATTTTTTGAACCCCCACCCGATAATATTAAGTAAATTATATATAATCGAGTACTCCTTTTTAAAATACCCTCCAAGAGCCTCGCAATATGATATCTATTTTTGTAATTGCTACTAGAATCCCTATATTAAGGGAGCCAAAACCGCTCTATATTTTTTTTGAACCCCCACCCAACAACCTTAAGTAAATTATATACAATCAAGCACTCCTCCCAAAAACACCCTCAAAGGGCCTCCCCATTGCCTCCCAAAAATACCCTAAAATCATAAATAAATTACATATAAATCAAGTACTCCTCCTTAAAATACCCTTTAAGAGCCTAGCAATATGACTTTCTCTTTTTGGGATTGCTACTAGACTCCCTATATTTAGGTAGCAAAAATCGCTCCATTTTTTTTTTTTAACACCAACCCGACAATATTAAGTAAATTATATACAATTAAGCACTTCTTCCTAAAACACCCTCTAAGAGCCTCACAATATTCTCATTATTTTTAGGATTGCTACTAGACTCCCTATATTTATGGAGCCAAAACCGCTCCATATTTTTTTTGAACTCCCACCCGTTAACCTTAAATAAATTATATATAATCAAGCATTTCACCCAAAAACTCCCTATAAGAGACCCAATATTACCTCCTTATTTTTGGGATCGGTACTAGACTACCTATATTTGGGGAGCCAAAATTGCTCTTAATTTCTCAAGGCTCCCACTCGATAATAATTACTAAATTATAAACAATCGAGCACTCATCCCTAAAACACACTTTACGAGCCTCACAATATGCTCTCTATTTTTGAGATTGCTACTAAACTCTCTATATTTTGGTAGACAAAACTACTCTATATTTTGTTTTAACCCCCACCCTATATTCTTCTATAAATTATATACAATTGAGCATTCCTCTCAAAAATACCCTCTAAACGTCTCGACATTGCCTCCCAAAAATACCCTAAAATCATAAGTAAATTATATATAAATCAAGCACACCTCCCTAAAACATCCTCTAAGAGACTCACGATATACCTTTTTATTTTTGGGATTGCTACTAGACTCCTTATATTTAGATCCCAAAACCACTCCATAATTTTTTTTAAAACCCTACACGACAACCTTAAGTAAATTATATACAATCGAGCATTCATACCAAAAATACCCTCTAAGAGCATGGCCATTGCCTCCCAAAAACATCCTAAAATCATAAGTAAATTATATATAAATCAAGCACTCCTCCCTAAAAAACCCTATAAGAGCCTCGTAATATTTAGGTAGCCAAAATTACTCCAAATTTTTTTTGAATTCCCACCCAAAAACCATAACTAAATTATATACAATCTAGCACTCAACCCTAAAACACCCTCTAAAAGCCTCACAATATGCTCTCTATTTTTGGGATTGCTACTAGACTCCCTATATTTAGGGAGACAAAACCGCTACATATTGTTTTTAAACCCCTACTTGTCAACCCTAAGTAAATTATATACAATCAAGCATTCCTTCCAAAAACACCCTCTAAGAGCCTCACCATTACCTTTAAAAAATACCAAAAATCATAAGTAAATTAAATATAAATCAAGCACTCCACCCTAAAACACCCTATGAGAGCCTCGCATTATGCCTCTCTATTTCGAGGATTGCTACTAGATTCCCTATACTTAAGAAGCCAAAATTGTTCTAATTTTTTTTTAACCCCCACCCGACAACCTTAAGTAAATTATATACAATTGAGAACTCCTCCCTAAAACACCCTCTAAGAGCCTCACAATATGCTCTTTATTTTTTGAGATTGCTACTAGACTCCTGATATTTAGGAAGCCAAAGTTGTTTCATATTTTATTTGAACCACCACCAGACAATCTTAAGTAAATTATACACAATCGAGCATTCCTCCCAAAAATACCCTCAAAGAGCCTCACCATTGCCTCCTAAAAATACCCTAAAATCATAAGTAAATTATATATAAAGCAAGCACTCCTCCCTAAAACAACCTCTAAGTGCCTCACAATATACCTTTCTATTTTTGCGATTGCTACTAGACTCCATATATTTTGGTAGCCAAAACCAATCCATATTTTTTTTGAATGCCCACCCGACAATCTTAAGTAAATTATATACAACTGAGTAGTCCTCCATAAAACACCCTCTAAGAGCCTCGCAATATGCTCTAAATTTTTGGATTGCTACTAGACACCGTAAATTTAGGAACCCAAAACTACTCTATATTATTTTTGAACCCCCACCCGTTAACCTTAAGTAAATTATATACAATCGAGCATTCCTCCCAAAAACACACTCCAAGAGCCATGCCATTGCCCCCTAAAAACACCCTAAAATCATAAGTAAATTATATATAAATAAAGCACACCTTCTTAAAATACCCTCAATGAGCCTCGGAATATGGCTCTCTATTTTTGGGATTGCTACTAGACTCCCTATATCTAAGGAGCCAAAATTGCTCCAAATTTTTTTTGAACCCCCACCTGATAACCTTAACTAAATTATGTACAATCGAGCACTCCTCCCTAAATTACCCTCTAAGAGCCTCGCAATATTCTCTTAATTTTTATGGATTCCTACTAGACTCCTTATATTTTGGGAGCCAAAACTGTTCCATATTTTTTTTTTAACCCCTACCGGACAACCTTAAGTAAATCATAAACCATCGAGCATTTCTCCTAAAATAAACCTATAAGAGACTCGCCATTGCCACCCAAAAATACTATAAAATAATAAGTAAATTATATTTAAATCTGGCACTCCTCTTTAAAATACCCTCTAAGAGCCTCGCAACATGCCTCTCTATTTTTGGGATTATTACTAGACTCCCTATATTTAGGGAGCCAAAATACTCCATATTTTTTTTGAGCCCCCACCCGATAACCTTAAGTAAATTATATACAGTTGAGCATTCCTCCCAAAAACACCATCATATAGCCTCGCAATATACTCTCTATTTTTGGGATTGCTACTAGACTTCCTAAATTTAGGGAGCCAAAACCGCTCTATAATTTTTTTAAACCCCCACCCAATAACCTAAAGTAAATTATATACAATCGAGCATTTCTCTCAAAAATACCCTCTAAGTGCCTTGCAATATGCCTCTCTATTTTTGGAATTGCTACCAGACCCCTATATTTAGTGAACCAAAATCGCTCCATATTTTTTTTGAATGCCGACCAGACAACCTTCAGTAAATTATAAACAATCGAGCACTCATCCCTAAAACACCCTCTAAGCTCCTCCTAATATACTCTATTTTTTTGGCATTGCTACTAGACTCCTTATATGTAGGGAGTGAAAACCCCTCCATATTTTTTTAAAACCGCACCCATCAACCTTAAGTAAATTATATACAATCGAATATTCCTATCAAAAATACCCTATAAGATCCTCGCCATTGTCTCCTTATTTTTAGGATCGCTACTAGACTCCCTATATTTAAGGAGCCAAAATCGATCCTAATTTCTCAAGGCTTCCACCCGATAATTATAACTAAATTATATCCAATCGAGAACACCTCCCTAAAACACCCTCTAAGAGCCTCGCATTATGCTTTCTATTTTTGGGATTCCTACTAGACTCCCTATAATTAGGGAGCCAAAACCATGCTATATTTTTTATAAACCCCCACCATTCAAACTTATGTTAATTATATACAATCGAGCATTCCTCCCAAAAATACCCTCTAAAAGCCTCGCCATTGCCTCCCAAAAACACCCTAAAATCATATGTACATTATATATAAATCAAGCACTCCTCCTTAAGACACCCTCTAAGAGCATTGCAATATGCCTTTCTATTTTTGGGATTGCTACTAGACTCTCTATATTTAGGGAGTCAAAACCGCTCCATATTTTTTTTGAACCCCCACCCGATAACTTTACGTAAATTATATACAATCGAGCATTCCTCCCAAAAACACCCTCTAATTGCCTTGCAATATGCTCTATATTTTAGGGATTGCTACTAGACTCCGTATATTTAGGGAGCCAAAAATGCTCCATATATTTTTGGAACCCCCACCCGACAACCTTAAGTAAATTATATATAATCGAGCACTCCTCCCTAAAATACCATCAAAGATCCTCTTAATATGCTCTCTATTTTTGGGATTGCTACTATACTCCCTATATTCAGGAACCCAAAACCGCTCCATATTTTTTATGAACCCTCACCCGATAACCTTAAGTGAATAATATATAGTCGAGCACTTCTCCCTAAAACACCCTCTAAGAGAATCATAATATACTCTATATTTTTTGTATTGCTACTAGACTTCCTATATTTAGGGAACCAAAACTGCTCCAGATTCTGTTTGAACCCTCACCCGACAACCTTATATAAATTATATACAACCAAGCATTCCTCCCAGAAACACCCCTAGGAGCCTCGCTATTGCCTCCCAAAAACACCTTAAAATCATAAGTAAATTATATATATATCAAGCACTCATCCCTAAAACACCCTCTAAGAGTCTCGTAATATGCCTCTCTATTTTTGGGATTGCTACTAGACTCCCTATATTTAGGGAGCCAAAATTGCTCTATATTTTTTTTGACCCCCACCTAACAACCATAAGTAAATTATATACAATCGAGCACTCCTTCGTAAAACACCCTCTAAGAGCCTCGCTATATGCTCTCTATTTTTGGTATTGCTACTAGACTTCCTATATTTAGGGAGCCAAAACTACTCCAAATTTTTTTTGAACCCCCACCCGACAACCTTAGGTAAATTATATATAATCGAGCATTACTCCCAAAAACACCATCTAAAAGCCTCGCAATATGCTATCTATTTTTGCGATTGCTACTAGACTTCCTATATTTAGGGAAGCAAAATGGCTCCATATTTTTTTTGAACAACCACTCAATAACCTTGAGTAAATTATATACAATCATGCACTCCTCCCTAAAATACCCTCTAAGAGCCTCGCAATATGCTCTCTATTTTAAGGATTGCTACTAGACTCCTATATTTATGGAGCAAAAACCATACATATTATTTTTGAACCCCCATCAGACAACTTTAAGTGAATTATATACAATTGAGCACTCCTCCCTAAAACACACTATAAGAGCCTCGCAATATGCTCTCTATTTTTGGGATTGCTACTAGACTTTCAATATTTATGGAGCCAAAACTGCTCCATATTTTTTTTGAACCCCCACCCGACAACCTTCAGTAAATTATATACAATCGAGCATTCCTCCAGAAAACACACTCTAAGAGCCTCGCTATTGCCTCCCAAAAATACCCTAAAGTCATAAATAAATTATATATAAATCAAGCACTCCTACCTATAATACCCTCTAAGAGCCTCGCAATATGTCTTTCTATTTTTGGCATTGCTACTAGACTCCCTATAATTAGATAGCCAAAGCTGCTCTATATTTTTTTTGAATACCCACCCGACAACCTTAAGTAAATTATATATAATCGAACACTCCTCCCTAAAACACCGTCTAAGAGCCTCACAATATGCTCTCTATTTTTGGGATTGGTACTAAACTCCCTATATTTAGGGAGCCAAAACCGCTCCATATGTTTTTTAAACACCCACCCGTCAACCTTAAATAAATTATATACAATAGAGCTTTTCAACAAAAAACACCCTATATGAGCTTCGCCATTGC
The DNA here is from genome assembly GCA_947650365.1 of Chamaelirium japonicum. Lineage (NCBI taxonomy): Eukaryota > Viridiplantae > Streptophyta > Magnoliopsida > Liliales > Melanthiaceae > Chamaelirium > Chamaelirium japonicum. The sequence goes on along the minus strand of OX393555.1, from coordinate 17,725,741 downwards.
CTCCTTACTTTTGGGATCTCTACTAGACTCCCTATATTTGGGGAGCCAAAATCGTTCCTAATTTCTTAAGGCTTCCACCCGATAATAATAACTAAATTATACACAATCAAGCACTCATTCCTAAAACACTTTCTAAGAGCCTCACAATATGCTCTCTATTTTTGGGATTGCTACAAGACTCCCTATATTTAGCGAGCCAAAGCCGCTCTATATTTTTATTGAACCCCCACCCGACAACCTTAAGTAAATTAAATATATTTGGGCATTCTTCCTAAAAACAGCCTCTAAGACCCCTGTCATTGCCTCTAAAAAACACTCTAAAATTATCAAAAAATTATATATAAATCAAGCACTCCTCTCTAAAACACCCTCTAAGAGCCTCGCAATTTGTCTCTCTACTTTTGGGATTGCTACTAGACTACCTATATTTAATGAGCCAAAACCGCACCATATTTTTTTTGAACCCCCACCCGACAACCTTAAGTAAATTATATATAATCGAGCACTCCTCTATAAAACACCCTCATAGAGACTGGCCATATACTCTCTATTTTCTAAAATTGCTACTAGACTCCCTATATTTAGAGAGCCAAAATTGCTCCATATTTTGTTTGAACCCCCACCCGACAACCTTAAGTAAATTAAATACAATCGAGCATTCCTCCCAAAAATACCTTCTAAGAGCCTCGCCATTGCCTACAAAAAATACCCTAAAATCATAAGTAACTTATATATAAATCAAGCACTCCTCCCTAAAACACCCTTTAAGAGTCTCGCAATATGTCTCTCTATTTTTGGGATTGTTACACGACTCCCTATATTTAGGGAGCCAAAATTGCACTATATTTTTTTTGAACCTTCACTCGACATCCTTAAGTAAATTATATGCAATCGATCACTCTCTAAAACACCCTCTAAGAGCCTCACAATATGCTCTCTATTTTTGGGATTGTTACTAGACTCCCTATCTTTAGGGAGCCAAAACCACTCCATACTTTTTTTGAACTCCTACCTAACAACCTTAATTAAATTATATACAATCAAGCATTCCTCCCAAAACACCCTCTAATAGCCTCGTAATATGCTCCCTATTTTTGGGAAAACTACTCGACTCCCTATATTTATGAAGCCAAAAAAGCTTTATATATTTTTTAAACCCCAACCGGACAAACTTAAATAAATTATATACAATCGAGTACTCCTCTTTAAAATACCCTCTAAGGGCTTCGCAATATGATATTTATTTTTGGAATTGCAGCTAGACTCCCTATATTAAGGGAGCCAAAACTGCTCTATATTTTTTTTGAACCCCCACCCGACAACCTTAAGTGAATTATATATAATCGAGCACTCGTCCCTAAAACACCCTCTAAGAGCCTCACAATTATTCTCTCTATTTTTGAGATAGCTACTAGACTCCCTATATTTAGGGAGCTAAAACCGCTCCATATTTTTTTTGAAACCCCACCCGACAACCTTAAGTAAATTATATACAATCGAGCACTCCTCCTAAAAACACCCTCAAAGGGCCTCCCCATTACCTCCCAAAAATACCCTAAAATCATAAATAAATTATATATAAATCAAGTACTCCTCCTTAAAATACCCTCTAAGAGCCAAGCAATATGGATTTCTCTTTTTGGGATTGCTACTAGACTCCCTATATTTAGGTAGCCAAAACTGCTCCATATTTTTTTTGAACGCCAACCCGACAACCTTAAGTAAAATATATACAATTGAGCACTTCTCCCTAAAACACCCACTAAGAGCCTCACAATATTCTCTCTATTTTTGGGATTGCTACTAGACTCCCTATATTTGAGGAGCCAAAATTGCTCTATATTTTTTTTGAACCCCCACCCATTAACCTTAAATAAATTACAAACCATCAAGCATTTCACCCAAAAACTCCCTATAAGAGCCTCACTATTGCCTCCTTATTTTTGGGATCGGTACTAGACTCTTTATATTTAAGGAGCCAAAATTACTCTTAATTTCTCAAGGCTCCCACTCGATAATAATAACTAAATTATAAACAATCGAGCACTCATTCCTAAAACACACTTTACGAGCCTCACAATATGCTCTCTATTTTTTGGATAGCTACTAAACTCTCTATATTCTGGGAGACAAAACTACTCTATATTTTGTTTTAACCCCCAACCGATAACCTTATGTAAATTATATACAATCGAGCATTCCTCCTAAAAACACCCTCTAAAAGTCTCGACATTGCCTCCCAAAAATACCCTAAAATCATAACTAATTATATATAAATCAAGCACACCTCCCTAAAACACCCTCTAAGAGAGTCGCGATATGTCTCTTTATTTTTGGGATTGCTACTAGACTCCCTATATTTAGGAAGCCAAAACTGCTCTATATTTTTTTTAAACCCTTACACGACAACCTTAAGTAAATTATATACAATCGAGCATTCATACCAAAAACACCCTCTAAGAGCCTCGCCATTGCCTCCCAAAAATATCCTAAAATCATAAGTAAATTATATATAAATCAAGCACTTCTCCCTAAAATACCCTATAAGAGCCTTGTAATATGTCTTTCTATTTTTGAGATTGCAACTAGACTCCGTATATTAAGGTAGCCATATTACTCCATTTTTTTTTTTAATTCCCACCCAATAACCATAAGTAAATTATATACAATCGAGAACTCGACCCTAAAACACCCTCTAAAAGCCTCGTAATATACTCTCTATTTTCGGGATTGCTACTAGACTCCCTATATATAGGGAACCAAAACTACTACATATTTTTTTTTAAACCCCTACTCGTCAACCCTAAGTAAATTATATACATTCTAGTATTCCTTCCAAAAACACCCTCTAAGAGCCTCACCATTGCCTTCAAAAAATACCAAAAATTATAAGTAAATTAAATATAAATCAAGCACTCCTCCCTAAAACACCCTATGAGAGCCTCACAATATGCCACTCTATTTATTGAATTGCTACTAGATTCCCTATATCTATAAAGCCAAAACTGCTCTAATTTTTTTTTAACCCCCACCCAACAATATTAAGTAAATTATATACAATTGAGTACTCCTCCCTAAAACACCATCTAAGAGCCTCGCAATATGCTTTTTATTTTTTGGGATTGCTACTAGACTCCCTATATTTAGGGAGCCAAAGCTGTTGCATATTTTGTTTGAAACCCCACAAGACAACCTTTAGTAAATTATACACAATTGAGCAATCCTCCCAAAAATACCCTCTAAGTGCCTCGCCATTGATTCCCAAAAATACCCTAAAATCATAAGTAAATTATATATAAATCAAGCACTCCTCCCTAAAACACCCTCTAAGTGGCTCGCAATATGCCTTTCTATTTTTGCGATTGCTACTAGACTCCTAATATTTTGGTAGCCAAAACCGATCCATATTTTTTTTGAACGCCCACCCGATAATCTTAAGTAAATTATATACAGTCGAGCAGACCTCCATAAAACACCCTCTAAGATCCTCACAATATGCTCTAAATTTTTGGATTGCTACTACACACCCTATATTTAGGGAGCCAAAACCGCTCCATATTTTTTTTGAACCCCCACCCGTCAACCTTAAGTAAATTATATACAATCGAGCATTCCTCCCAAAAACACCCTCCAAGAGCCTTGCCATTGCCTCCCAAAAATACCCTAAAATCATAAGTAAATTATACAAAAATAAAGCACTCCTCCCTAAAACACCCTCAATGAGTCTTGTAATATGGCTCTCTATTTTTGGGATTGCTACTAGACTCCCTATATTGACGGAGCCAAAATCGCTTCAAATTTTTTTTGAACCCCCACCCGATAACCTTAAGTAAATTATGTACAATCGAGCACTCCTCCCTAAATCACCCTTTAAAAGCCTCGCAATATGCTCTCAATTATTTTGAATTGCTACTAGACTCCCTATATTTTAGGAGCCAAAACTGTTATATATATTTTTTTTTTTAACCCCCACCTGACAACCTTAAGTAAATTATAAATAATCAAGCATTCCGCCCAAAAAAACCCTATAAGAGACTCGCCATTGCCTCCTAAAAACACTAGAAAATCATAAGTAAATTATATATAAATCAGGCACTCCTCTTTAAAATACTTTCTAAAAGCCTCGCAATAGGCCTCTCTATTTTTGGGATTACTACTAGACTCCCTATATTTAGGGAGCCAAAAGCTCGATATTTTTTTTAAGCCCCAACCCGATAACCTTAAGTAAATTATATATAGTGGAGCATTCCTCCCAAAAACACCATCATATAGCCTCGCAATATGCTCTCTACTTTTGGGATTGCTACTAGTCTTCCTTTATTTAGGGAGCCAAAACCACTCTATAATTTTTTTAAACCCCAACCCAACAACCAAAAGTAAATTTTATACAATCGAGCATTCCTCCCAAAAATACCCTCTAAGATCCTCACAACATGCCTCTCTATTTTTGGAATTGCTACCATACTCTCTATATTTAGTGAACCAAAATCGCTCCATATTTTTTTTGAATGCCTACCCGACAACCTTCAGTAAATTTTATACAATAGAGCACTCCTCCCTAAAACAACCTCTAAGCGCCTACCAATATACTCTATATTTCTGGGATTGCTATTAGACTCCCTATATTTAGGGAGCCAAAAACCCTCTATATTTTTTTAAAACCTCACCCATCAACCTTAAGTAAATTATATACAATCAAACATTTCTATCAAAAATACCCTATAAGATCCTCGCCATTGGCTCTTATTTTTGGGATCACTACTAGACTCTATATATTTAAGGAGCCAAATTTGATCCCAATTTCTCAAGGCTCCCACCCGATAATTATAACTAAATTATATCCAATTGAGAACTCCTCCCTAAAACACCCTCTAAGAGCCACGCATTATGCTCTCTATTTATAGGATTCCTACTAGACTACCTATATTTAGGAAGCCAAAATAGTTCTATATTTTTTTTGAACCCCCACCCTTCAACCTTATATAAATTATATATAATCGAGCATTCCTCCCAAAAACACTCTCTAAAAGCCACGCCATTGCCTCCCAAAAACACCCTAAAAGCATATGTACATTATATATAAATCAAGCACTCCTCCTTAAGACACCCTCTAAGAGCATCGCAATATGCCTTTCTATTTTTGGGATTGCTACTAGACTCCCTATATTTAGGGAGTCAAAATCACTCCATATTTTTTTTGAACCCCCACCCGACAACTTTACGTAAATTATATACAATCGAACATTCCTCCCAAAAACACCCTCTAATAGCCTTGCAATATGATCTCTATTTTTGGGATTACTACTAGACTCCATATATTTAGGGAGCCAAAACCGCTCTATATTTTTTTGGAACCCCTACCCGATAACCTTAAGTAAATTATATACAATTGACCACTCCTCCCTAAAATGCCATCAAAGAGCCTCGTAATATGCTCTCTATTATTGGGATTGCTACTATACTCCCTATATTTAGGAACACAAAACCGCTCCATATTTTTTTTGAACTCTCATCCGACAACCTTAAGTGAATTATATATAGTCGAGCACTTCTCCCTAAAACACCCACTAAGAGACTTGCAATATGCTCTATATTTTTGGTATTGCTACTAGACTTCCTATATTTAGGGAACCAAAACTGCTCAAGATTTTGTTTGAATCCTCACTCGACAACATTGTGTAAATTATATACAACTAAGCATTCCTCTCAAAAACACACTCTAAGAGCCTCACTATTGCCTCCCAAATACACCTTAAAATCATAACTAAATTATATATAAATCAACCACTCCTTCCTAAAACACCCTCTAAGAGCCTCGTAACATGCTTCTCTAATTTTGGGATTGCTACTAGACTCCCTATATTTAGGGAGCCAAAATCGCTCTATATTTTTTTTAAACCCCCACCTGACAACCATAAGTAAATTATATACAATCGAGAACTTCTTCCTAAAACACCCTCTAAGAGCCTCGCTATATGCTCTATATTTTTGGTATTGCTACTAGACTTCCTATATTTAGGGAGCCAAAACTGCTCCAAATTTTTTTTGAACCCACACCTGACAACCCTAAGTAAATTATATATAATCGAGCATTCCTACCAAAAACACCATCTAATAGCCGCGCAATATGCTCTCTATTTTTTCGATTGCTACTAGACTTCCTATATTTAGGGAAGCAAAACTGCTCCATATTTTTTTTGAACAATCACTCGACAACCTTGAGTAAATTATATACAATCGAGCACTCTTCCCTAAAATACCCTCTAAGAGCCTTGCAATATGCTCTCTATTTTACGGATTGCTACTATAGTCCAAATATTTATAGAGCCAAAACCACTATATATTATTTTTGAACCCCCACCGGAAAACTTTAAGTGAATCATATACAATCGAGCACTCCTTCCTAAAACACCCTCTAAGAGCCTCGAAATATGCTCTCTATTTTTGGGATTGCTACTAGACTCCCTATATTTATGGAGCCAAAACAGCTTCATATTTTTTTTGAACCCCCACCCGACAACCTTAAGTAAATTATATACAATCGAGCATTCCTCCAGAAAACACCCTCTAAGAGTCTCGCTATTGCCTCCCAAAAATACCCTAAAGTCATAAGTAAATTATATATAAATCAATCACTCCTCCATGAAACGCCCTCTAAGAGCCTTGCAATATGCCTTTCTATTTTTGGGTTTGCTACTAGACTAACGATATTTAGGTAGCCAAAACCGCTCTATATTTTTTTTGAATGCCCACCATACAACCTTAACTAAATTATATGCAATCAAGTACTCCTCCCTAAAATACCCTCTAAAAGCCTCACAATATGCTCTCAATTTTTGGGATTGCTACTAGACTCCCTATATTTAGGGAGCCAAAACCGCTGAATATTTTTTTTGAACCCCCACCAGTCAACCTTAAGTAAATTATATACAATCGAGCATTCCTCCTAAAAACACCCTATATGAGCTTCGCCATTACCTCCTTATTTTTGGGATCATTAATGGATTCCCTATATTTGGGGAGCCAAAATCGATCCCAATTTCTCAAGGCTCCCACCCATTAATCATAACTAAATTATATACACTCAAGCACTCTCCCCAAAAACACTTTCTAAGAGCCTCGCAATATGCTCTCTATTTTTGGGATTGTTACTAGACTCCCTATATTTAGGGAGCCAAAATGGCACTATATTTTTTTTGAACCCCCACCCAACAACCTTTAGTAAATTATATATAATCGAGCTTTCCTTCCAAAAACACCCTCTAAACACCTCACTATTACCTCCCACAAACACCATAAAATCATAAGTAAATTGTATATTGATCAAGCACTCCTCGCTAAAATACCCTCTAAAAGCCTCGCAATATGCCTCTCTATTTTTGAGATTGCTACCAGACTCCTTATATTTAAGGAGCCAAAATAGCTCCATATTTTTTTTGAACCCCCACCCGACAACCTTAAGTAAATTATATACAATCGAGTACTCCTCCCTAAAACACTCTCTAAGAGACTCACATAGGCTCTTTATTTTTTGGAATTGCTACTAGACTCCCTATATTTAGGGAGCCAAAACCTCTCTATATTTTGTTTGAACCCCCACCCGACAACCTTAAGTAAATTATACACAATCGAGCATTCCTTCCAAAAACACCCACTAAGAGCCTCACTATTGCTTCCCAAAAATACCGTAAAATCATAAAAAAATTATATATAAATCAAGCACTCCTCCCTAAAACACCCTTTAAGAGCCACAAAATATGCCTATCTATTTTTAGGATTGCTACTAGACTCCTAATTTTAGGAAGCCAAAACTACTCCATATATTTTTTGAACCTGACAACCTTAAGTAAATTATATACAATCGGGTACTCCTCCCTAAAACACCTCTAATAGCCTGATATGCTCTCTATTTCCAGGATTTCTACTAGACTACCTATATTTAGAGAGCCAAAACCACTTTATATTTTTTTGAACCCTCACCCGACAACCTTAAGTAAATTATATACAATCGAGCATTCCTCCTAAAAACACTCTCTAATAGCCTCGCAATATGCTCTAGATTTTTGGGATTGCTACTAGACTCCGTATATTTAGGGAGCTAAAACCGCTCCATATTTTTTTTGATTTCCCACCTGATAACCTTAAGTAAATTATATACAATCGTGCACTCCTCCCTAAAATACCCTCTAAGAGCCTCATAATATGCTTTCTATTTTAGGATTGCTACTAGGCTCTCTATATTTAGGGAGCCAAAACTACCCCATATATTTTTTGAACCCCCAACCGACAATCTTAAGTAAATTATATACAATCGAGCATTCCTCCCAAAAACACCCTCTAAGAGCCTCGCCATTGTCTCCTAAAACCACCTTAAAATTATAAGTAAATTATATATAAATCAAGCACTCCTCCATAAAATACCCTCTAAGAGACTCGCAATATACCTTTCTATTTTTGGGATTACTACTAGACTCCCTATATTTAGTAAGTCAAAACATGTCCATATTTTTTTTTGAATGCCCGCCGAACAACCTTAAGTAAATTATATTCAATTGAGCACTCCTTCCTAAAATACCCTCTAAGAGCCTGGTAATATACTCTCTATTTTTGGGTTTATTACTAGACTCCCTATATTTATAGAGCCAAATCTGCTCCATATTTGTTTTGAACCCCCACCCGATAACCTTAAGTAAATTATATACAACCTAGCATTCATTTCAAAAACACCATCTAAGAGCCTTGCCATTGCTTCCCAAAAACATCCTAAAATCATAATTAAATTATGTATAAATCAAGCACTCCTTCCTAAAACACCATATAAGAGCCTCGCAATATGCCTTTCTATTTTTGTGATTGCAACTAGACTCGTAATATTTAGGTAGCCAAAACCGCTTCATATTTATTTTGAATACCCACCTGACAACTCTAAGTAAATTATATACAATCAAGCACTCCTCCCTAAAATACCCTCTAAAAGCCTCACAATTTGCCCTCTATTTTTGGGACTACTACTAGACTCCCTATAATTAGGGATAAAAAAGCGCTCTATATTTTTTTTAAACCCCCACCCATTAACCTTAAGTAAATTATATACAATCGAGCATTCCTCCTAAAAACACCCTCTATGAGTCTCACCATTGTCTCCCAAAAATACCAAAAAATTATAAGTAAATTATATATAAATAAAGCACTCCTTCCTAAAACACCCTATAAGGGCCTCGCAATATGCCTCTCTATTTTTACGATTGCTACTAGACTCCATATATTTAAGGAGTCAAAACTGCTCCATATTTTTTTTGAACCCCCAACCGATAACCTTAAATAAATTATATACAATTGAGGCTTTCTCCCTAAAATCCCCTCTAAAAGCCTCAAAAAATGCTCTCTATTTTTTGGGATTGCTTTTACACTCCATATATTTAGGGAGCCAAAACTGCACCAGATTTTGTTTGAACCCTTACCTGATAACCTAAAGTAAATTATATACAACCAAGCATTCCTCCAAAAAACACCCTCTAAGAGCCTCGCCATTGCCTCCCAAAAATACCCTAAAATCATAAGTAAATTATATATAAATCAAGCACTCCTCCCTAAAACACCCTCTAAGAACCAAGCTATATGGTCTCTACTTTTGGGATTCCCACTAAATTTCTGATATTTAGGGAGCCAAAACCGCTCCATATTTTTTTTGAACTCCCACCCGACAACCTTAAGTAAATTATATATAATCGAGCATTCCTCCCAAAAACACCATCTAATTGCCCCGCAATATGCTTTATATTTTTAAGATTGCTACTAGACTTACTATATTTAGAAAGGCAAAACTGCTCCATATTTTTTTTGAACAATCAACCTACAACCTTAAGTAAATTATATACATTCGAGCACTTCTCCCTAAAATACCCTCTAAGAGCCTCGCAATATACTCTCTATTTTTGGGATTGCTACTGGACTCCCTATATTTATGGAGCCAAAACTGCTATATATTATTTTTGAACCCCCATCGGACAACTTTAAGTAATTTATGTACAATCGAGCACTCCTACTTAAAACACCCTCTAAGAGCCCCACAATATGCTCTCTATTTTTGGGATTGCTACTAGACTCCATATATTTATAGAGCCAAAATCACTCCATATTTTTTTTGAACCCCCACCCGACTACCTTAAGTAAATTATATACAATCGAGCATTCCATAAGAAAACACCCTCTAAGAGCCTCACCATTACCTCCTAAAAACACCATAAAATCATAAGTAATTATATATAAATCAAGCACTCCTTCCTAAAACACCCTCTAAGAACCTTGCACTATGCTTTTCTATTTTTGGGATTGCTACTAAACTCACTATATTTAGGTAGCCAAAACCGCTCTATATTTTTTTTGAACACCCCCCATAAAACCTTAAGTAAATTATATACAATCGAGCACTCCTCCTGAAAATACCCTCTAAGAGCCTCGTAATATGCTTTCTATTTTTAGGATTGCTACTAGACTCCCTATATTTAGGGAGCCAAAACCACTCCATATTTTTTTTGAACCGCCACCCGTCAATTATAAGTAAATTATATACAATCGAGCATTCCTTCTAAAAACACCTTACATGAGCTTCATCATTACCTTCTTATTTTTGGGATAGCTACTGGATTCCCTATATTTGGGAAGCCAAAATCGCTACCAATTTCTCAAGGCTCCCACTCGTTAATCAAAACTAAATTATATACACTCAAGCACTCTTCCCTAAAACACTTTCTAAGAGCCTTGCAATATGCTCTCTATTTTAGGGATTGCTACTAGACTCTCTATATTTAGGGAGCCAAAATGGCTCTATAATTTTTTTGAACCCCCACCCGACAACCTTTAGTAAATTATACATAATCGAGCATTCCTTCCAAAAATATCCACTAAGCACCTCACCATTGCCTCCCACAAAAACCATAAAATCATTAGTAAATAATATATAGATCAAGCACTCCTACCTAAAATACCCACTAAAAGTCTCACAATATGCCTCATTATTTTTGAGACTGCTAATAGACTACCTATATTTAAAGAGCCAAAACCGTTCAATATTTTTTTTGAACCCCCACCCGATAACCATATGTAAATTATATACAATCGAGCACTCCTCCCTAAAATACTCTCTAAGAGACTCGCAATATGCTCTCTATTTTTTTGGATTGCTACTAGAATCCATATATTTAGGGAGCCAAAACCTCTCTATATTTTGTTTGAACCTCCACCCAAAAACCTTAAGTAAATTATATACAATCGAGCATTCCTCCCAAAAACACCCTCTAAGAGCCTCGCCATTGCCTCCCAAAAAAGCCATAAAATCATTAGTAAATTATATATAAATTAAGCATTCCTTCCAAAAACACCCTTTAAGAGCCACGCAATATGCCTCTCTATTTTTGGGATTGCTACTAGACTACCTATATTTAGGGAGCCAAAACTGCTCCATATTTTTTTTAAACCCCCACCCTATAACCTTAACTAAATTATAAACAATCGGGCACTCCTCCCTAAAACACCCTCTAAAAGTTTGATATGCTATTTATTTTTGGGATTTCTACTAGACTCCCTATATTTAGGGAGCCCAAACCACTTTATATTGTTTTTGAACTCCCATCCGACAATCTTAAGTAAATTATATACAATCGAGCATTCTTCCTAAAAACACCCTCTAATAGCCTCTCAATATGCTCTCTATTTTTGGGATTGCTACTAGACTCCCTATATTTAAGGAGCCAAAACCGCACCATACTTTTTTTGATCCCCCACCCGATAACCTTAAGTAAATTATATACAATCAAGCACTCTTCCCTAAAACACCCTCTAAGAGCCTCACAATATGCTCTCTATTTTGGGATTACTACTAGGCTCTCTATATTTAAGAAGTAAAAAATGCCCTATATCTTTTTTGAACCCCCACCTGACAACCTTAAGTAAATTATATACAATCGAGCATTCCTCCCAAAAACAACCTATACGAGCCTCGCCATTGCCTCACAAAAACACCTTAAAATCATAAGTAAATTATTTGTAAATCAAGCACTCCTCCCTAAAACACCCTCTAAGACACTTGCAATATGCCTTTCTATATTTGGGATTGCTACTAGACTTCCTATATTTAGGGAGCCGAAATAGCTCCATATTATTTTTTGAACGCCCAGCTGACAACCATAAGCAAATTATATATAATTGAGCACTCCTTCCTAAAATACCCTCTAAGATCCTGGTAATATGCTCTTTATTTTTGGGTTTGATACTAGACTCTCTATATTTAGATTGCCAAATATGTTGCATATTTTTTTTTAACCCCCACCAGACAAACTTAAGTAAATTATATACAATCGAGCATTCATCCTAAAAACACCCTCTAAGATCTTTGCCATTGCTTTCCAAAAACATCCTAAAATCATAAGTAAATTATATATAAATCAAGCACTCCTACCTAAACCACCTTATAAGAGCCTCGAAATATGCCTTTCTATTTTTGGGATTGCGACTAGACTCCCTATATTTAGGAAGCAAAAATCGCTCTATATTTTTTTTAAATGCCCACCCAATAACCTTAAATAAATTATATACAATCGAGCACTCCTCCCTAAAACACCCTCTAAAAGCCTCACAATATGCTCTCTATTTTTGGGATTGCTACTAGACTCCTTATAATTAGGGTGCCAAAACTGCTCCATATTTTTTTTTGAATCCCTACATGTCAATCTTAAGTAAGTTATATACAATCGAGCATCCCTCCCAAAAACATCCTCTAAGAGCCTTGCCATTGCCTCCTAAAAATACCCAAAAATCATAGGTAAATTATATATAAATCAAGGACTCCTCCCTAAAACACCCTATAAGAGCCTCACAATATGCCTTTCTATTTTTAGGATTGCTACTAAACTTCTTATATTAGGAGCCAAAACAACTCCATATTTTTTTTTAACCCCCACCCGATAACCTTAAGTATAATATATCCAATTGAGCACTCCTTCCTAAAACACCCTCTAAGTGCCTCGCAATATTCTCTCTATTTTTTAGGATTGCTACTAGACTCCATATATTTAGGGAGCAAAAACTGCTCCATATTTTATTTGAAGCCCCACCATATAACCTTAAGTAAATTATACACAATTGTGTATTTCTCCCAAAAACACCCCCTAAGAGCCTCGCTATTGCCTCCCAAAAACAACCTAAAATCATAAGTAAATTATATATAAATCAAGCACTTCTCCCCAAAACACCCTCTAAGAGCCTTGCAATATGCCTCTCGATTTTTGGGATTGCTACAGACTCTCTATATTTAGGGAGCCAAATCACTCCATATTTTTTTTGAACCCCCACCCGACAATCATAAGTAAATTATATACAATCGAGCACACCTTCCTAAAGCACCCTTTAAGAGCCTCGCAATATGCTTTCTATTTTTGCGATTGCTACTAGACTCCCTGTATTTATGGAGGCAAAATCGGTTTATATTTTTTTTGAACCCCTACCCGACAACCTTAAGGAAATTACATACAATGGAGGACTCCCTAAAACACCATCTAACAGCCTCGCAAATTGCTCTCTATTTTTGGGATTGCTACTAGACTCCTTATATTTAGGGAGACAAAACTACTTCATATTTTTTTTGAACCCCCACCCGATAATCTTAAGTAAATAATATATAATTAATTACTCCTCCCGAAAACACCCTCTAAGGGCTTCGCAATATGCTCTCTATTTTTGGGATTGCTACTGGACTCCCTATATTCTTGGAACCAAAACCGCTCCATATTTGTTTTGAACCCCCACCCGACAACCTTCAGTAAATTATATACAATCGAGCATTTCTCCCAAAAACACCCTCTAAGAGCCTCACCATTGCCCCCTAAAAACACCCTAAAATCATAAGTAAATTATATATAAATCAAACACCCTATAAGAGCCTTGCAATATGTCAATCTATTTTTGGGATTGCTACTTGACTCCCTATATTTATGGAGCCAAAACCGATCCATATTTTTTTTGAACACCGAACCGACAACCTTAAGTAAATTATTTACAATTGAGCACTCCCTAAAATACCCTCTAAGAGCCCCGTAATATGCTTTAAATTTTAGGGAATGCTACTAGACACCTTATATTTAGGGAGCCAAAATCACCCCATTATTTTTTTAAACCCCCACCCGACAACCTTAAGTAAATTATAGACAATTGAGCATTCTTCCCAAAAGCACCCTCTAATAGCCCTATAATATGCTCTCTATTTTTCGGATTGCTACTAGAATCCCTATATTTAAGGAGTCAAAACCGCTTCATATTTTTCTTGAACCACCATTCGACAATCTTAAGTAAATTATATACAATCGATAACTCCTTCCTAAAATACCCTCCAAGAGCCTCGCAATATGCTATCTATTTTTGGGATTACTACTAAAGTCCCTTATTTAGGAATCCAAAACCACTCCATATGTTTTTTGTAAACCCCACCAAATAACCTTAAGTGAATTATTAACAATTGAGCACTCCTCCCTAAAACACCCTCTAAGAGCCTCACAATATACTCTCTATTTTTAGGATTGCTACTAGACTCACTATATTTAGGGAGCCAAAATAGCTCCATATTTTTTTTGAATCCCTATCCAACAACCTTAAGTAAATTATATACAATCGAGCATTCCACCCAAAAACACCCTCTAAAAGTCTCACCATTGCATCCCAAAAATACCCTAAAATCATAAATAAATTATATATAAATCAAGCACTCCTCCCTAAAACACCCTCTAAGAGCCTTGCAATATGCCTTTCTATTTTTGAGATTGCTACTAGACACCCTATATTTAGGTAGATAAAATCGCTCTATATTTTTTTTGACCGCCCACTTGACAAACTTAAGTAAATTATATACAGTCAAGTACTCCTTCCTAAAACACCCTCTAAGAGCCGTATAATATTCTCTGTATTTTTGGGATTGCTACAAGACTCCCTAAATTTAAGGAGCCAAAATAGCTCCATATTTTTTTTGAACCCCTACCCATTAACCGTAAGTAAATTATATACAATGGAGTATTCCTCCCAAAAACACCCTATAAGAGTCTCGCCATTGCCTTCTTATTTTTTGGATCGCTACTAGAGTCCCTATATTTGGGGAGCTAAAATCGCTCCTCAGTTCTCAAGGCTCCCACCCGATAATCATAACTAAATTATATACAATCAAGCACTCCTCCCTAAAACACACTTTAAGAGCCTCGCAATGTGCTTTCTATTTTTTGGATTGCAACTAGACTCCTTATATTTAGGGAGACAAAACCGCTTCATATTATTTTTTAACCCCACCCGATAACCTTAAGTATATTATATACAATCAAGCATTCCTCCCAAAAATACCCTCTAAAAGCAGTGCCATTGTCGCCCAAAAATACCCTAAAATAATAAGTAAATTATATATAAATTAAGCACTCCTCTCTAAAACACCCTCTATGAGCCTCATAATATGCCTCTTTATTTTTGGGATTAATACTAGACTCCCTATATTTAGGGAACCAAAACCACTACATATTTTTTTTGAACCCCCACCCGATAACCTTAAGTGAATTATATACAATTGAGCATTTCTCCCAAAAATAACCTCTAATAGCCTTGCAATATGCACTCTATTTTTAAGATTGCTACTAGACTCCCTATATTTAGGGATCCAAAACTGCTCCATATTTTTTTTGAACCCCCACCCCGACAGCCTTAAGTAAATTATATATAATCGAGTACGCTTCTCTAAAACACCCTCTAAGAGCTTCGCAATATGCTCTCTATTTTTGGGATTGCTACTAGACTCCCTATATTTAGGGAGCCAAAACCGCTCCATATTTTTTTTGAACCCCCACCTGATAACCTTAAGTAAATTATATATAATCGAGCATTCCTCCCAAAAACACCCTATAAGAGCCTTGCCATTGCCTCCCAAAAATACTATAAAATCATATATAAATTATATATAAATCAAGTAGTCCTTCCTAAAACACCCTCTTAGAGCCTCAAAATATGCCTTTCTATTTTTGGGATTGCTACTAGACTCCCTATAGTTTGGTGACCAAAATCAATCCATATTTTTTTTTGAACGCCCACCCGACAACCTTACTTAAGTTATATACAATCGAGCAATCCTCCCTAAAACACCCTCTACGAGCCTCGCAATATGCTCTCTATTTTTGGGATTGCTACAAGACTTTCTATATTTAGGGAGCCAAAATCGCTCCATATTTTTTTTGAACCCCCACAAGTCAACCTTAAGTAAATTATATACAACCGAGCATTCCTCCCAAAAACAACCTCTAAGAGCATCGCCATTGCCTCCCAAAAATACTCTAAAATCATAAGTAAATTATATATAAATAAAACACTTCTCCCTAAAACACCCTCTAAGAGCCTCACAATATGCCTCGATATTTTTAGGATTACTACTAGACTCCTTATATTTAAAGAGCCAAAATTGAGCACTCCTCCCTAAAACACCCTCTAGAAGTACTCCTCCCTAAAATACCCTCTAGGAGCCTCGCAATATGCTCTCTATTTTTTGGAATTATTACTAGACTCCCTATATTTTGGGAACCAAAACCACTCCATATTTTTTTTTAACCCCCACACGATAGCCTTAAGTAAATTATACACAAACAAGCATTCCTCCGAAAAACACCCTCTAAGAGCATCGCCATTACCTCCCAAAAACACCCTAAAATCATAAGTAAATTATATATAAATCTAGCACTCCTCCCTAAAATACCCTCTAAAAGCCTCGCAACAAGCCTCTCTATTTTTGGGATTGCTACTAGACTCCATATATTTAGGGAACCAAAACCGCTCCATATTTTTTTTGAACCCCCACCCGATAACCTTATGTAAATTATATACAGTCGAGCATTTCTCCCAGAAACACCCTCTAATAGCCTAGCAATATGCACTCTATTTTTTAGATTGCTACTAAACTCCCTATATTTATTGAGCCAAAACCGCTCTATAATTTTTTTGAACCCCCACCCGACAACCTTAAGTAAATTATATACAATCGAGTATTCCTCCCAAAAAACAACTTCTAAGAGCCTCGCAACTTGTCTTTCTATTTTTTGGATTGCTACCAAATTCCCTATATTTAGGGAACAAAAACTGATCCATTTTTTTTTTAATGCCCACTTGACAACATTCAGTAAATTATATACTATCGAGAACTCCTCCCTAAAATACCCTCTAACTGCCTCACAATATACTCTCTATTTTTGGGATTGCTACTAGACTCCCTATATTTAGGGAGCTAAAACTGCTCCATATTTTTTTTAAACCCCCACCCATCAACCTTAAGTAAATGATCTACAATTGATCATTCCTCCCAAAAATACCCTATAAGAGCCTCACCATAACCTCCTTATTTTTGGGATCGTTACTAGAGTCCCTATATTTAGGGAGGCAAAATCGCTCCCAATTTATCAAGGCTCCCACTCGATAATCATAACTTAATTATATCTAATCGAGCACTCCTCCCTAAAACACCCTCTAAGAGCCTCGCAATATACTCTCTTTTTTTGGGATTACTACTAGACTACCTATATTTAGGGAGCCAAAATTGTTCCATATTTTTTTTGAACCCCCACCCAAAAACCTTATATAAATTATATACAATCGAGCATTCCTCCTAAAAACATCCTATAAAAGCCTCGCCATTGCCTCCCAAAAACACTTGAAAATCATAAGAATATTGTATATAAATTAGGCACTCCTCCATAAAACACCCTCTAGGAGCCTTGCAAAATGCCTCTCTATTTTTGGGATTGCTACGAGACTCCCTATATTTAGGGAGTCAAAACTGCTTCATATTTTTTTTAAAGCCCAACCCGACAACCTTAAGTAAATTATATATAATCGAGCATTCCTCATAAACACACCCTCTAATAGCCTCGCAATATGTTCTCTATTTTTGCGATTACTACTAGACTTCCTATATTTTGGGTGCCAAAACCGCTCAATATTTTTTTTAAACCCCCACCTTACAACCTTAAGTAAATTATATACAATCGAGCACTCCTCCATAAAATACGATCTAAGAGCCTCGCAATATACTCTTTATTTTTGGGATTGTTACAAGACTCCCTATATTTAGGGACCCAAAACAGCTCCATATTTTTTTTAACCCCCACCCGACAACCTTAAGTGAATTATATATAATCGAGCACTCCTCCCAAAAACACCCTCTAAGAGCCTCGCAATATGCTCTTTATTTTTGGGATTGCTACTAGACTCCCTATATTTAGGTAGCCAAACCCACTCTATATTTTTATTGAACCCCCATCCGACAATCTTAAGTAAATTATATATAATCGAGCACTCATCTCAAAAATACCCTCTAAGAGCCTCGCCATTGCCTCCTAATAACATCCTAAAATCATAAGTAAATTATATATAAATCAAGCACTCCTCCTTAAAACACCCAATAAGAGCCTCGTAACATGCCTCTCTATTTTTGGGATTGCTACTAGACTCCCTATATTTAAGGAGCCTAAATCGCTCCATATTTTTTTGAACCCCCACCTGACAACCATAAGTAAATTATATACAATCTGGCACTCCATCTTAAAACACCCTCTAAGAGCCTCGCAGTATGCACTTTATTTTTGTGAATGCTATTAGACTCTCTATATTTAAAGAACCAATACCGCTTAATATTTTTTTTGAACCCCCACCCGACTACCTTAAGTAAATTATATACAATTGAGCATTCTTCCCAAAAACTCCATCTAATATCCTCACAATATGCTCTCTATTTTTCGGAATGCTACTAGACTCCCTATATTTAGGGAGGCAAAACTACACCATATTTATTTTGAACCCCTACCAGGCAATCTTAAGTAAATTATATATAATCGAGTACTCCTCCCTAAAATACGATCTAAGAGTCTCATAATATGCTTTCTATTTTTGGGATTGCTACTAGACTTCCGATATTTAAGTAGCCAAAACCTCACCATATTTTTTTTTAATCCCCACCAGACAACCTTAAGTTAATTATATACAATCGAGCACTCCTCCCTAAAACACCCTCTAAGAGCCTCGCAATATGCTCTGTATTTTTGGGATTGATTCTAGACTCCCAATATTTATGGAGCCAAAACCATTGCATATTTTTTTTGAACCCCCACCCGACAACCATAAGTAAATTATATACAATCGAGTATTCCTCCCAAAAATACACTCTAAGAGTCTCGTTATTGCCTCCCAAAAACAACCTAAAATCATAATAAATTATATATAAATCAAGTTGTCCTTTCTAAAACACCCTCTAAGAGCCTCGCAATATGCCTTTCTATTTTTGGGATTGCTAATAGACTTCCTATATTTTGGTAGCCAAAATCGCTCCATATTTTTTTTGAATGCCCACCCGACAACCTTAAGTAAATTATATACACTCAAGCACTTATTTCTAAAATACCCTCTAAGAGCTTCACAATATGCTCTCTATTTTTTGGATTTCTACTAGACACCCTATTTTTAAGGAGTCAAAACAGCTCCATATTTTTTTTAAACCCCCCCCCCCCCCCCGTCAACCTTTTGTAAATTATATATAATCAAGCATTCCTCCCAAAAACACCTTATATGAGCCTCGCCATTGCCTCCTTATTTTTGGGATCGCTACTAGACTTATAATATTTGAGGAGCCAAAATTGCTCCCGATTTCCCAATGCTCCCACCTGATAATCATAACTAAATTATATACAATCTAGCACTTTTTCCTAAAAAACTTTCTAAGAGTCTAAAAATATTCTCTTTTTTTGGGATTACTAATAGACTCCTTATATTTAGGGAGCCAAAACTGCTTTAAATTTTTTTTGAACCCCCACCAACAACCTTTATTAATTATATATAATCGAGCATTCCTCCCAAAAACACCTTCTAAGAGCCATATCATTGCCTCCCAAACACACCTAAAAATCATAATTAATTATATTTAAATCAAGCACTCCTCCTTAATATACCCTCTAAGAGCCTCACAATATGCCTCCCTATTTTTGGGATTGCTACTAGATTCACCATATTAAATGAACCAAAACCGCTTCATTTTTTTTTTGAACCCCCACCCGACAACCTTACGTAAATTATATAAAATCGAGTACTCCTCCCTAAAACACTCACTAAGGGCCTCGCAATATGCTCTCTATGTTTTGGGATTGCTATGAGACTTCCTATATTTAGGGAGCCAAAACAGCTCCATATTTTGTTGGAACCTGCACCTGATAACTTTAAGTAAATTATACACAATTGAGCATTACTCCCAAAAACACCCTTTAAAAGCCTTGGCATTGCCTCCAAAAAACAGCCTAAAATCATAAGTAAATTATATACAAATCAAGCACTCCTCCCTAAAATACCTTTTAAGAGTGTCGCAATGTGCCTCTCTATTTCTGGGACTGCTACTAGACTCCCTATATTTAGGGTGCCAAAATTGCTCTATCTTTTTTTTGAACCCACACCTGATAACCTTAAGTAAATTATATACAATCGAGCACTCCTCCCTAAAACACCCTTTAAAAGCTTAATATGCTCTATATTTTTGAGATTGCTACTAGACTTCCTATATTTAGGGAGCCAAAACCAATCCATATTTTTTTTTAACCACCACCCATCAACCTTAAGTAAATTATATACAATCGTGCATTCCTCCTAAAAATACTCTCTAATACCCTCGCAATATGCACTCTATTTTTGGGATAGCTACTAGGATCTTTATATATAGGGAGCCAAAATTGCTCTATATTTTTTTTAAACCCCCACCCGATAACCTTAAGTAAATTATATACAATCGAGCACTCCTCCCTAAAACTCCCTCTAAGAGCCTCGCAATATGATATCTATTTTTGGGATTGCTACTAAACTCCCTATATTTAGGGAGCCAAAAGCGCCCCATATTTTTTTTAAACCCCCGCCTGACAACCCTAAGTGAATTATATACAATTAATCACTCCTCCCTAAAACACCATCTAAGAGACTCGCAATATGCTCTTTATTTATTAGATTGGTACCAGTCTCCCTATATTTAGGGAGCCAAACCGTTCTATATTCTTTTAGAACCCACACCCGACAATCTTAATTAAATTATATACAATCGAGCATTCCTTTCATATACACCCTCTAAGAACCTCGCTATTGCCTCCCAAAAATACCCTAAAATCATAAGTAAATTATATATAAATCAAGCACTCCTCCCTAAAACACCCTCTAAGAGACTCGCAATATGCCTTTCTATTTTTGGGATTGCTAATAGACTTCTTATATTTAGAGAGTCAAAACCGCTCCTTTTTTTTTTAAACGCTTACCCAAAAACCTTAAGTAAATTATATACAATCGAGCACTCTGTTCTAAAACACCCTCTACAAGCCTGGTAACATGCACTCTATTTTTGGGATTGCTGCAAGCCTGGTAACATACCCTCCAAAAGTAAAGCCATATTCCTCTTTATTTTTGGGATATCTATTAGAATCCCTATATTTGGGGAGCAAAAATCGCTCCATATTTTCCTAAGAGCCAAAATCGAGCACATCTCCCAAAATACCTTCTAGGAGCCTCCCCGTATTCTTCCCTGTATTTTGGATCGATACCGAACTCCTAATTTTTGAGGAGCTAAAATTGTTTTCTTTTCTCAGAACCTCCACCCGATAACCATAAGCAAACTAAATATAAATCGAGCATTCCTCCAAGAGTCATTATTTGCCTTCATAGTTTTTGGATCGCTCCCTGTTTTCTTAGAATTCCCACCCGATAACTATAAGTAAATTATATACAAATCAAGCACTCCCACCCAAAATACCCTCGAAGATCCTTATTATGAGCCTTAATATTTTTCGGATCGCGACTAGATACCCTATATTTTTGGAGCCAAAATCATACCCTATTTTCTCAGAAACCCCAACAGATAACCATAAGTAAAGTATATACAAACCAAGCATTACTCCACAAAACACCCTCACAGGCCCTCATCATGTTCCTTTATATTTTTCAGATCGCTACCAAACTCTATATTTTATGAGCCAAAATTGTTCCTTATTTTTTCAGACCCCCACCCGACAATCATAAGTAAATTATATACAAATTAAGTACTTCTCAATAAACACCTTCCATGAGCCTTGCCATGCGCCTCCCTATTTTTGGGATTATTTTCAAACTCCCTATATTTTGAAAACCAAAATCACTCTCTCTTTTCTCAAAACTCCTATCCAACTATCATAGGTAAATTATATATAAATCAATCACTCTCCCAAAAAAAACCCTCTAAAAGCCTTGCCATGTACCTCCTAATTTTGAGATCACTATCAGACTTCCTATATTTAGGGAGCCAAAATCACTCCCTATTTTTGCAGGACTACCACCCGACATCCATAAGTAAATTATATAAAAATCGAGCATTCATCCCCAAAACACCCTCTAATAGCTTCACCATGTGCCTCTCTATTTTTGGAATTGCTACCAGACAATCTATATTTGGGAAAACAAAATATCTTTCTATTTTCTCAGGTCCTCATCCGAATAATCATAAATAAAATATATACAAATCGACCGCTCCTCACTAAACACCCTCCAAAAGACTCTTTATATGCCTTCCTGTTTTAGGGATTACATCTTGACTCCTAATATTTTTGAAGACAAAATTGCTCTCTATTTTCTCAAGACTTCCACCCAATCACCATAAGTAAATTATATATAAATCGAGTATTCTTCTCTAAAAAGCCCTCAAAGAGTCTCGCTATATGCCTACTATTTTCTGTGATTACTACCAGACTTCCTATATTTGGTGATCCAAAAATTACTCCCTATTTTCTCAGGACCCCCACCCGACTATAATAAATAAATTACATAAAAAATAAGCACTTCTTCCCAAAATACCCACTAGGAGACTCGCCATGTGCCTTCCTATTTTTTGAATTGCTATCAAAGTCCCTATAATTGGGAAGCCAAAATTGCGCCCTATTTTCTCAAGACTCTATCCGATAACCATAAGTAAATTATATACAAATCAAGCACTCCTTCCCAAAATACCCTTTCAAAAGTCTACCCATATGCCTTTTTATTTTTGAAATCACTACAAGACTCCCAATATTTGGGTAGCCAAAATCACTTCCTTTTTTCTTAGAACCCCAACTCGAGAATCATATGTATATTATAGACAAATCAAGCATGCCTCTTCAAAATATCCTCCACGAGCCTCGCCATATACCTTCCTATTATTGAGATCATTACCAGACTCCCTATATTGGAAAGGCCAAAATTGCTCCTTATTTTTCAAGACTCTCCACCCGACAATAATAAGTAAATAATATACAAATTGAGCACTCTTTCCTAAAATATACTTCAATAAACACACCATATGTCTCCCTATTTTTGGGATCGCTACTAAACTCCCTATATTTATGGAGCTAAAATCACTCCCTATCTTCTCAAGTCTTCCACCCAATAACCATAAGTAATTTATATATAAATCAAGCACTCCTTCTTAAAATACCCACCCTCTATAAACATCGCTATGCTCCTCCCTATTTTTAAGATGGCTACTAGACTCCCTATATTTGAGTAGCAAAATTTTTTTCCTATTTTACTAGGACCTCCATCCGATACCCTAACTAAATTATATATAAATCGAGCACTCTTCCCCAAAAGAGCCTCTAAAAGCCTCATATTATGCCTCCCTATTTTTGGGATTGCTTCAAGACTCCCTATATTTTGGGAGCCAAATACGCACCTTATTATCTTAAAACCCCCACCAGATAACCATAAGTAAATTATATAAAAATCAAGCACTCCTATCCAAAATATCCTACAAAAGTATAGTCATATTCTTCCTTATTTTTAGGATAGCTACCAGGCTCTCTATATTTGGAGTGTCAAAATCACTCCCTATTTTCTTAAGATCCCTACCTTACAACTATAAGTAAAATATAAAATATATAAATCGAACACCCTCCCAAAATATCCTCCAAAAGCCTCACCAATTGCCTCTCAATATTTAGGATCGATACCAGACTCCTTATATTTGGAAAGCCAAAATTACCTCTTAATTTTTTAGAATCCTTACGTAACAACTATAACTAAATTATATATAAATCAAGTACTCCTCCCCAAAACACCATCCAAAAGTCTCATAATTTGCCTTCTTATTTTTTCGATCGCTACTTGACTCCCTATATTTGCGGAGCTAAAATATTTTTTTAAGACACATACCCAATAACCACAAGTAAATTATATACAAATCAAACACTCCTTCCCAAAATGCCATCTAAGAGCCTCGTCATGAGCCTCTTTATTTTTTAGATCGCTACCAAACTCCCTAGATTTGGAGAGCTAAAATCGTTCCCAATTTTTTTAAAACCCTTACTCGATAACCATAATTAAATTATATATAAATCGAGCGCCACTCCCTAAAATACCCTCCAAGTGTTTCATCATGTTCCTCTAAATTTTTTAGATCGCTACTAGACTCACTTTATTTGGGGAGCCAAAATTGCACTGTATTTTTTCCAGACCCTCACCCGATAACTGTAACTAAATTATATTCAAATCGATATTCCTCTCAAAAACACCCTTTAAGAGTCTCGTTATGTGCCTCCCTATATTTTGGATCGATACCAGACTTCTTATATTTGGGGAGCCAAAATCGCTCCGTATTTTTTTTAAAACCCCTACCCGATAATTATAAATAAATTATAAACAAATTGAATACTTCTTCCTAATTTCTCCCTATTTTGGACTTGCTACAATATTTCATATATTTGGTGAGCCAAAATAGCTTTCAATTTTCTCAAGACCCCCACCAGACAATCATAAGTAAATTATATATAAATTGAGTTCTTTTCCCCAAAACGCCCTCCAAAAGTTTGCCAATATGATTTCCTTTTTATGAGATCACTATAGACTCCCTATATTTGGAAAGCCAAAATCATTCCTTATTTTTTAAGAACCCCAACACAATAATCATAAATAAATTATAAATAAATCAAGTACTCGTTTTCAAAACACCCTTAAAGAGTCTCACCATGTGCCTCTCTATTGTTTGAGATCACTACCAGACTCTTTATATTTATGGATCTAAAATTGCTCCTTATTTTCTCAAGACCCATCACCCAACAATAATAAGTAAATAATAAAAAAATCAAAAACTCTTCCCTAAATTATCCTCCAAGGGACTCGCAATGTGCCTCTTTATTTTAGGATCGCTACCTAACTCCCTATATATAAGGAGCCAAAATTATTCCTTATTTTCTTAGAGCTTTCACCCGACAATCTTAAGTAATTTATATATAAATCAAGCACTCCGCTCTAAATCTATCTCCATGAGACTCGCCATATGTCTCTTTATTTCTGTGATTGCTACCAAACTCCTAATATTTAGGGAGCCAAAATTACTCCCAATTTTCTCAAGATATATACCTTATAACTCTAAGTTAATTATATACAAATAGAGCATTCCTCCCCAAAACACCCTATAAAAGCCTCACCCAGTGCCTTTCTATTTTTGTGATTGCTTCAAGACTCTCGAGAAGCCTCCCTATAACACTCCATCCCAAAATACTCTCTAGGAGCCTCCCCATATATCTCCCTATCTTTGGGATCGCTACCAGACTCCCTATATTTTGGAAGCCAAAATTACTTTCTATTTTCTTAAGACCCACCCTCTAACTATAAGTAAATAATATACAAATAGAGCACCCTCCATAAAATACCACTAAGAGCCTCTCTATGTGCCACCCTATATTTGGGATCGATACAAGACTCCCTATATTTTGAGAGCCAAAACCACTTTTAATTTTCTCAAGATCCTTACTTGAAGACCATTTGTAAATTATATATAAATTGAGCACTCCTCCCTAAAACATCATCCAAGAGTCTCATCATTTGTCTTCCTATTTTTTGGATCACTAGTAGACTCCCTATATTTGTGGAGCCAAAATAGCTCCCTATTTTCTCAGAATACCTATATAATAACCATAAGTAAATTATATACAAATCAAGCACTCTTATTCAAAATAATTTTAAAAAAGCTTATTATGAGCCTTTCTATTTTTCGGATCAGTACCAGATACTCTACATATGAAGATCCAAAATCACTCTCTATTTTCTCCGGACACTCACCCAACAACCATATGTAAATTATTTATATATCGAGCACTACTCCCCAAAACACCCTCCTAGGGCCTCATTATGTTACACTCTATTTTTTGGATCGCTACCAGACTCCCTAAATTTGTGGAGCCAAATTTATTTCCTATTTTTTCAGGACCCCCACCCGACAACCATAAATAAATTATATATAAATCGAATAACTCTCTCTAAACACCCTCTAAGAGACTTGCCATGAACCTCCCTATTTTTGGGATTATAATTAGACACCCTATATTTGGGGAGCCAAAATCGCTCTCTATTTTCTTAAGACTCTCAACTGACAACCATAAGTAAGTTATATATAAATCGAGTACTTTTCCTAAGTACCCTCTAATAATGCTATGTGCCTCTCTATTTATAGGATTACTACTAGACTTCCTATATTTAGGGAGCCAAAATCACTCCCTATTTTATTAAGACCCCCACCTAACAACCTAAGTAATTATATACAAATCAAATATTCCTCCCTAAAACACCTCCAAGAGCCTTGCCATGTGTCCCCCTATTTTTGGGATTGCTACAAGACAATATATATTTTGGGAACCAAAATTGCTTCTTATTTTCTAAGGTCTCCCAACCAACAACTATAAAATAAAATAAAATATATATAAATCGAGTACTCCTCAAAAAAAAAAACCTCCAAGAGACTCGCCATGTACCTTTATATTTTTGGGGTCGTATCTAAACACCCTATCTTTGGGGAGCCAAAATCACTCCTCAATTTCTTAGGACCCCCACCTTATAACCATAACTAAATTATATACAAATCGAGCACACATACCTAAAACACCCCCCAAAAGTATAGCTATATTCCTTTTTATTTTTGGAATCTCTACTAAACTCTCTATGCTTATATAACCAAAATCACTCCCAATATTTTTAGAACCCCCACCCTATAACCATAACTAAATAATATACAAATTTAGCACCCTTCTTAAAATACGATCCAAGAGCTTCACCATGTGCCTCCATATATTAGGGATTGATACCGGACTCCTAATATTTAGGAAACCAAAATCATTTTTTATTTTCTAAGGATCTCCACCCGACAACCATAAGTAAATTATATACAAATCGAGCACATCTTTCCAAAATACCCTCCAAGAGTTTCATCATTTGTTTTTCATATTTTAGATCGCAACTAGAATCCCTATATTTCTAGAGCCAAAATAGGTCGGTATTTTCTCAGGATACCTACCCGATAATCATAAGTAAATTATATATAAATTGAGCACTCGTATCCAAAAATACCCTCTAAGATCCTCATCATAAGCCTCCCTATATTTTATATCGCTACCAGACTATCTATATTTAAGGAGTCAAAATCGCACCCTATTTTCTTAGGACCCCCACCCAACAACCATAAGTAAAGTATATACAAAATGTGCACTACTATTCAAGCACCTACCTAGAGCCTCGTCATATTCCTCTCTATTTTTTGGATCACTATCAGACTTCCTATATTTTGGGAGCAAAAATTATTCTTCATTTTTTTATAACGCCCACCTGACAACGATAAGTAAATTATATCCAAATCGAGCACTTTTCTCTAAACATCCTTTATAAGATTTTATAATCACCTCTCTATTTTTTAGATCATTACCAAACTCTTCATATTTAGGGGACCACTCGATAACCATAAGTACATTATATATAAATCAAGAACTCTCCTCCAAGCACCCTTCAAGAGTCTCGCCACGTGCTTCCTTATTTTTGGGATCGCATCTAGACTCCCTCTATTTAGGAAGCTAAAATCACTCTTTATTTTCTTAGGACCCCCACCCGACCACCCTAAGTAAATTATATACAAATCAAGCACTCATCGACAAAACACCCTCTAAAATTCTAGCTTTATGCCTCTTGATTTTTGCGATTGCTTCTAGACTCCCTAAATTTGGAGAAAAAAAATTGCTCCCTATTTTTCTAGGACCCCCACCCAATAATCATAAGTAAATTATATACAAATCGAGTACTCCTTTCCAAAATACTATCTAGAGCCTTCCTATATTCCTACCTATTTTGGGATCGAAACCAGGCTTTTAATATTTAGGGAGCCAAAATCAGTTCTTCATTTCTTAGAACCCCTACCAGAAAACCATAAGTAAATTATATACAAATCGAGCACTCATACCTAAAACACCCTCCAAAAGTATAGCCATATTCCTTCTCATTTTTTGGATCACTACCAAACTTACTATATTTGGGATACCAAAATCACTCCATATTTTCTCAGGACCCCCACCCGATAAATATAAGTAAATAATATACAAATCGAGCACCCTCCCAAAAATATCCTCTAAAGAACCTCGCCATGTACCTTCCTATATTTAGGATCGATACCAGACTTCTTATATTTGGGAAGCCAAAATAACTTTCTATTTTCTTAGAACTCCTCATAACCTTAAGTAAATTATATATAAATCAAGCCCTCCTTCCCAAAACATCCATCTAAGAGTCTCGATATTTGCCTTCTTATATTTTGGATCGCTATCAGACTTTCTTTATTTGCATAATCAAAATAGCTCCTTATTTTCTCAGGGCTCCTACATGATAACCACAATAAAATTATATACAAATCGAGCACCCTTATCTAAATACAATCCAAAAGCCTCATCATTAGCCTTCCTATTCTTTGGATTACTAACAGACTCCCTATATTTAAGGAGCCAAAATTGCTTTCTATTTTCTTAGGACCCTCACCAGATAACCATGAGTAAATTATATACAAATCAAGTACACCTTTCAAAAACACCTTCTAGGAGCCTCCCTAAGTAGTCTTTATATTTGTTAGATCACTACCAGACTCCCGATATTTGAGGAGCCAAAATCACACCTTATTTTTTTAGGACCCCGCCCGATAAAAAAAAGTAAATTATATACAAATCAAGCACTCCTACCCAAAACCTCCTCCAAAAGTATAGCCATATTCCACCTTATTTTTGGGATCGCTGCCATAATTTCTATAATTGCGGAGCCAAAATAGTTTCTTGTTTTCTAAGAACCTCTACCCTACAATCATAAGTAAATAATAAACAAATCGATCACTCCCCAAAATACCCTCCAAAAACCTCACTATATGTCTCCCTATAATTGGGATTTATACCGGACTCCCTATATTTGGGAAGCCCAAATTATTTCCTTTTTTTTAGTACCCTCACCCAATAACCATAAGTAAAATATATATAAATGAGCACTCCACCAAAAATCACCATCCAAGAGTCTCGGCATTTGCCTTCCGATTTTTTGGATCACTACCAAACTCCCTACATTTATGGAGCAAAATATCTCTATATTTTCTCAGGACATCCACCTGATAACCATAAGTAAATTATAAATAAATCGAGCACTCCTACCCGAAACAGCATCCAAGAGCCTCATCATGAGCCTCTTTTTTTTCAGATCGCTACTAGACTCCATATATTGGGAAGCCAAAATTACTCACTATTTACTATGGGTCTCTAATCGATAACCATAAGTAATTATATATAAATCAAACACTACTCCACAAAATAACCTTCAAGAACCTTGTCATGTTCCTCTCTATTTTTGGATCGCTACAAGAATCCTTATATTTGGGGAGCCAGAATTATTCTATATTTTTTCAAGACCCACACCCGATAACCATAAGTAAATTATATACAAATTGAGCACCCTTTCCAAAACACCCTCCAAGAGCCTTGCTAAGTGCCTCCTTATATTTTGGATCGATATCAGACTTTCTATATCCAAATAGAGTACTCCTCCCCAAAACACCCTCTAAGAGCCTCGCTATGTGCCTCCCTATTTTTTAAATCGCTACTAGATCATCTATATTTGGAAAGCCAAAATTGTTTCATATTTTCTCAAGATCCTTACCCCGATAATCACAACTAATTATATTTAAATCGAGAACTCCTCCCTAAAACCCCCTCCAAAAGTCTACCAATATACTTTCCTTTTTTTGCTATCACTACCAGACTCCCTATAATTGGAAAGCCAAAATAATTCTGTATTTTCACTAAACACTAACCCGACAACCATAAGTAAATTATAAACAAATCAAGTACTCATTTCCAAATTACCCTCCAAGAGTCTAGTCATGTGCTGCTATTATTGCGATCGCTACCAGACTTCCTATATTTGGGTAGCCAAATGCACTCCTTATTTTCTTAAGATATTTTATCTGATAATAATAAGTAAATAATATACAAATTGAGCACCCTTCTCTAAAATACCCTCTAAAAGCCTCATAATGTACCTTTTTACTTTTGTGATCGCTACTAAACTCCCTATATATAGGGAGCTAAAATCGTTCTTTATCTTCTCAGGGCTTACATCGGACAACCATAACTAATTTATATATAAATCGAGCAATCCTTTCCAAAACACCGAACAAGAACCATGCCATGCGCCTCCCAATTTTTGCAATTGCTACCAAACTTCCTATATTTGGAGAGTCAAAATTTCTCTATATTTTCGCAAGACCCCACCCAATAAATCTAAGTAAATTATATATATATATATATCGAGCATTCCTCCATAAAACACCTTCTAAATATCTCACCTTGTACCACCCTGTTTTTGCGATTGCTTCCATACTTCCTACATTTGAAAATCCAAAATCGCTCCCTATTGTCTCATGACCCCTACCTAACGAATATAAGTAAATTATATACAAATCGAGTACTTCCTCCTAAAACATACTATAGGTGCCTACCCAAGTCCATTCCTATCTTTGGGATTGTTAGCAGACTCGTTATATTTTAATAGCCAAAATCGTTCCTTATTTTCTTTGGACCCACCAGATAACCATAAGTAAATTATATACAAATTGAGAACTACTACCCAAATCTCCCTCCAAAAGTATAGCCATATTTCTCCTTATTTTTGGGATCGCTACCAGACTCTCTATATTTAGGGAGCCAAAATTGCTCTATATTTTCTAAGGACCCCCCTACAACTATAAGTAAATAATATACAAATCAAGAACCCTTCCCAAAATACCCTCCAAGAGTCTCGCTATGTGCCTCCCTATATTAGGAAACAATATCGGACTTCCTATATTTGGAGAGTCAAAATCTCTTCATATTATCTCAAAACCCCTGCCCTTCAACCATAAGTAAATTCTATACAAATTGAGCACTCCTCCCCAAAGTACCCTCCGAAAGTTTAGCCATTTGCCTTCCTATTTTTTGGATCGCTACCTCACTCCCTATATTTACGGAGCCTAAATAGCTCTCTATTATTTTAAGACACCCACCCAATAACCATAAGAAAATTATATACAAATCAAGTACTCCTACCTAAAATACTATCCAACAGCCTTGTCATGAGCCTCCCTGTTTTGCAGATCGCTACCAGACTCCCTATATTTGGGGAGCCAAAATCGCTCCTTATTTTTTTATGACATCTATTAGATTATCACAAGTAAATTATATATAAAATAATCATTACTTCCTGAAACACCCACCAAGAGCCTCGGCATGTTCCTCTCTATTTTTTGGATCTTTACTAGACTCCCTATATTTGGGGAGCCCAAATTGCTTCATATTTTTTTTGATCCCCCACCCGACAACCATTAATAAATTTTATACAAATCGAGAACTATCCCTAAAACACCCTCCAAGAGCCTCGCCATATGTCTCTCTATAGCTTGGACCGATACCAAACTCCCTATATTTGGAAAGCCAAAATCACTCACTATTTTTTTCAAGGCCCCCACCTGATAATTATAATTAATTATATACTAATTGAACACTCCTTCCCAAAATAAACTCCAAGAGCGTCATTATATGCCTTCCTATTTTTGGAATCGCTACTCGACTCCCTATATTTGGGGAGCCAAAATTGTTTTTAATTTTGTAAGACCCCTACCTAATAAATATAAGTAAATTATAAACAAATCAAGCACCTCTTTACAAAACACCCTCCAAAAGTCTACTAATGTACTTTCTTTTTTTAAGACCACTACCAAACTCTCTACATTTAGAAAGCCAAAATCACTCTTTATTTTCTCAAAACCCCAACCTGACAACCATAAATAAATTAAAAAAAAATTGAGTACTCCTTTCCAAAACCCTCCAAGAGCCTCGCCATATGCATCCCTATTTTTGGGATCGCTATCAAACTCCCTATATTTTGGGAGTCAAAATCGTTCCTTATTTTTTTAAAACCTCCACCAGACAACAGTAAGTAAATAATATACAAATTAAGGATTCTTATCCAAAATACCATCTAAGAACCTCGCAATGTACCTCCCTATTTTTGGATCACTAAGCCAAAATCGCTCTTTATCTTCTCAGGGCTTCCATCCAATAACAATAAGTAATTTATATTTAAATCAAGCACTCCTCCCCAAAGGACCCACCAAGAGCCTCGTAATGTATCTCCCTATTTTTAGGATTGCTAACAGACTCCCACCTGACAACTCTAATTAAATTATATACAAATTGAGTGCTCATCCCTAAAACATCCTCAAAAAGCCTCACCTTTGCCTCCATGCTTTTGGGATTGCTTTCGGACTCCCTATGTTTGGGGAGTTAAAATTGTTTCCTATTTTCTTTAGACCCCCACCCGATAATAATAAGTAAATTATTTAAAAACCGAGTAATCCTTCCCAAAACACACTCTAGGAGCATCCCCATGTGCCTTTAAATTTTTATGATCGCTATCAGACTCCATATATTTAAGGAGACAAAATTACTCCTTATTTTCATAGGACTCCCACCCGATAACCATGAGTAAATTATATTCAAATCGAGTACTCCTACTAAAAATACTTTCCAAAAGTATAGCAATATTATTTTTTATTTTGTAGGTCGCTACCGGACTACCTACATTTAGGGAGCAAAAATCACTCCCTAATTTCTCAGGACCCTCACTCTAAAACCAAAAGTAAATAATATACAAATCGAGCACTCTTCCTATAATACGCTTCAAAAGTCATGCCATATGTCTCTTTATATTTTTGGATTGCTACAAGACTCCCATTTGTAGAGCCAAAATAGCCCCCTAGCTATTTGCCTATGATACCCACCCGATAACAATAAGTAAATTATATATAAATCAAGCACTCCTGTCCAAAATATCCTCCAAGAGTCTTATCATGAGCCTCCTTAATTTTTAGAGCACTACTAGACTCTCTACTTTTGGGAGCCAAAATCGCTCCCTATTTTCTCGGGACACCCACCGGATTATCATAAGTAAATTACATATAAATCAAGCACTACTTCCCAAAACAACCTCCTAGAGCCTCGTCTTGTTCCTTTTTATTTTTAATTCACTTCCAGACTACCTACTTTTGGGGATTCAAAAATAATTTTCTTTTTTTTTAGGACCCCCACCTGACAATCATAAGTAAATTATATATAAATTGTATAGCTCTTTAAATACCCTCCAAGAGCCTTGCCATTAACCTTTCTATTTTTTGGATCATTACTATACTCTATCTATTAGGGGAGCCAAAATCACTCTCTATTTTCTCAGAATTCTAACTCGATAACCATAAGTAAATTATATATTATAAATTGAGCACTCTCCTATAAGTATCCTTCAAGAGCCTCACCATATGCCTTCCTATTTTTGAGATCGCTACCAGACTCCTTATATTTAGAGAGACAAAATCATTCCTTATTTTTTAAAGACCCCACCCGACAACCATAAGTAAATTTTACAAAAATCAAGCATTCTTACTCAAAACACCCTTTAAGAGCCTCTTTATGTGTCTCTCTATTTTTTTAATCACTTCCAAACGCCCATAATTTATGGAGCCAAAATCACTACCTATTTTCTCAGGTTTCTCACCCCATAAATTTAAGTAAAATATATATAAAATTAAGCACTCCTCAACAAAACACCTTCCAAGAGACTCGTCATGTGTCTTTCTATTTTCGGGATCACATCTAGACTCTCTATATTTTGAGAGCCAAAATCGCTCCCTATTTTATCATAAATAAATTATAAAAAAATCAAACACTCTTTACCAAAATACCCTCTAGGAGTCTCGTCAGGTGTCTACTAATTTTTATGATCGCTATAAAACTCCCTATATCTTGGGAACTAAAAATTGCTTCCAATTTTCTCAGGAATCGTACCTGATAACCATAAATAATTATATAAAAATCAAGCTATTCTTCTAAAACAAACCTCTACGAAACTTGCTATGTGCCTCCTTATTTTTTCGATTGCTACCAGACTCCCTATATTTAGGGTGCCAAAATCGCTTCCTATTTTCACAAGACCTCCACTCGATAACCATAAGTAAATTATATACAAATCGAACACTTGTCCTCAAAGCACGCTCCAAAAGTCTATCTATATTCCTTCCTATTTTTTAAATAACTACCAGACTCCCTATATGGATAACCAAAATTATTCCCTATTTTCTCAAAACCCCAACCAAATAAGTATAAGTAAATTATAAACAAATCATGCACTCCTCTCCAAAACATCCTCCAAGATTGAGCCTCACCATGTACCTTCCTATTATTAAGATCACTACCAGATTCCTTATATTTGGAAAGCCATAATCACTCCTTATTTTCTCAAGATCCTCTAATAATAAATAAATAATTTATAAATCAAGCACTTTTTTGAAAAATAACATAGAAGAGCATCGCCATGTGCCTCCCTATTTTTGGGATCGCTACCAAACTCACTATATTTAAGGAGCCAAAATCACTTCCTTTCTACTTAGGGCTCCTACCCGATAACCATATAGAATTTATATATAAATTGAGTACTCTTTCCCAAAATACCCTCCAATAGCCTCGCTATATGCCTTTCTATTTTTAGGATAGATACTAGACTCCGTATATTTGGGGATCCATAATTACTTCCTATTTTCTCTGGACCCCACCCGACAACCCTAAGTAAATTATATGCAAATCAAACATTCCTCCCAAAAACATCTTCTAAAAGCCTCACTATGTGCCTCCCTATTTTTGGGATTACTTCCAGACTCCTTATATTTTGGGTGCCAAAATCGATCCCTATTTTATCAAAACCTCCACTTGATAATCATAAGTAAATTATATACAAATCGAGTATTTCTTCCCAAAATACCCTTTAAGAGCCTTCTTATGTACCTTCCTATTTTTGCAATCGATACAAGTCTTCCTTTGGAGAGCCAAAATCGTTCCTTATTTTCTTGGGACCCCTACCTAATAACCTTAAGTAAATTATATACAAATTGAGCACTCATATCAAAAATACCCTTTAAAAGTATTGCTCCTTATATTTGAGGAGCAAAAATTGCTCCCTTTTTCTCAGGATTCTGACCCTAAAACAATAAGTAAAAAATATACAAATCAAGTACCCTCCCCAAAGTACCCTTTGAGAGCCTCGCCATGTTTTTCCCTATATTTGGGATCGATACAGGACTCCCTAGATTTTGGGAGCCAAAATTACTTTCTATTTTATGAGGAACCTTACCCAATAACTATAAGAAAATTATATACAAATTGAGCACTCCTCTCTAACACACCCTCCAAGAGTCTAGACATTTGCCTTCCTATTTTTTGGATCACTACCAGACTCCCTATATATACAGAGCCATAATAGCTTCCTATTTCTTTAGGATATCCGCCCAATAACCATAAATCAATTATATACAAATCGACCACTCCTATCCAAAATAACCTCAAAGGGCCTCGTCATGAGCCTCCTAATTTTTTGGATCACTACTAAACTCTCTATATTTAAGGAGTCAAAATCACTCCCTATTTTCTCAATACCCCCACCCGACAATCATATGTAAATTATGTACAAATCGGTCACTTTTCTCCAAAATTCCCTCCAAGAGCCTCATAATATTTCTTTTTATTTTTTGGATCGCTACCAGAATCTTTACATTTGGGAAGCCGAAATTGCTCCCTATCTTTTTAGGACCCCCATTCGATAACCATATATAAATTAAAAACAAATCGAGCACCCTTCTCAAAACACCCTCCAAGAGCCTCACCATATGACACTATTGTTGTCAAGGCGCGGGCCAAGACGCACTAGGCGCCCGGAGACAGGTAGGCCCCAGTACGCCCAGGCGCTCACTAAGCGGTGGCCTAGGTGTGCCTAGGCACACCTAGGCTAGGTGCACGCCTAGTTTTAGACAATGGTTTTTATTTATTTTTTTAAGTAAAACCCAACCCGCCCTTATTTTCTTTGTTCATTTTGTTGTATACTTGTTTATACTATGTGCTCCTTGTGTTGCATACATTTAATTAGAATATGCTCAATTTTAAATTAGCAAGTGTTTGTATTCTATTTATTTCTTTTGTTGTTTACATGTTTATACTATGTATATGTCATTGTATTGCATGTATTTGACTATAATATGTTCAATTTTAGGTTAGTAAGGTGTTATATTCCTTCCTATTACATATATACCTGCAAGTATAGACTATACATATATACCCATGCTTGGAAAATG
The DNA here is from genome assembly GCA_947650365.1 of Chamaelirium japonicum. Classification (NCBI taxonomy): domain Eukaryota; kingdom Viridiplantae; phylum Streptophyta; class Magnoliopsida; order Liliales; family Melanthiaceae; genus Chamaelirium; species Chamaelirium japonicum. The sequence continues at coordinate 17,689,158 of OX393555.1, read as the reverse complement.
CCTATGCATATAAGGCCACACCTATGCACGTAAGGCTACGCCTCCTAGGCTCCTTTCGGGCGTCTAGTCTCGCCTTGACGCCTTGATAACTATGTATGATACCCTATATTTTGGATCGATACCCTATATTTGGGGACCCAAAACCGCTTATTATTTTCCCAGGACCCCCACCCGATAACCATAAGTAAATTATATACAAATCAAGCACTCCTTCCCAAAAAACAATCCAAGAGACTCGCCTTTAGCCTTCCTATTTTATAGATTTCTTCTGAACTCCATATATTTATCGAGCCAAAATATCCTTATATTTTCTTAGGATACCCACTTGATAATTATAACTAAATTATAATAAATCAAGCACTCCTACCCAAAATACCATCCAAAAGCCTCATCATGAGCCTCCTTTTTTTTTGAATCTCTACCAAACTCTCTATATTTTACCTATTTTCTCAAGGCAAACACCCGATAACTATAAGTAAATTATATATATATCGAGCATTACTCCCCAAACACCCTCTAAGTGCCTCATCATGTTTCTCTCTATTTTTTGGATCGCTACCAGAAGCCTTATATTTGGAGACCCAAAATTATTCCCTATTTTTTCAGAACCCTCATATGATAACAATAAATAAATTATATATAAATCGAGCACCCTTCCCAAAACACCCTCCAAGAGCCACCCTATATTTTAGATCATTACCGAACTCCCAATATTCAAGGAGCCAAAATTGAACCCTATTTTTTTAGGACCACCACCTGATAATTATAAGTAAATTATATCAAAATCGAGCACTCCTCTCTAAAACAAAGAGCCTCCCTATGTGCCTCCCAATTTTTGAAATCGCTACTAGATCCCCTATAGTTGAGGAATCAAAATCACTTCCTATTTTCTTAAGACCCCCACCCGATAATTATAAGTAAATTATATAAAAATCGAGCACTTCTTTCCAAAACACTCACAAAAAATCAACCAGTATGCTTTTCTTTTTTTAAGATTACTACCAAACTCTCTATATTAAGAAAGCCAAAATCAGTCTATATTTTCTCAGAACCCCAACCCAACAACTCTAAGTAAATTATAAACAAATCGAGTACTCATTTCCAAAATACCCTCCAAGAGTCTCACCATGTGCCTCCCTATTATTAGGATCGCTACCAGACTCCCTATATTTGGAGATCCAAAACTACTCCTTATTTTCTTAAGCCCCTCCACCTGACAACTATAAGTAAATAATATACAAATTGAGCACTCTTCTCCAAAATATCTACTAAAAGCCTTGCAATGTACCTTCCTATTTTAGCGACTGTTGCCAAACTTTTTATATCTAAGGAGCCAAAATCACACCCTATCTTCTCAGAGCTTCCACCAGAAAACCATAACTAATTTATATTTAAATCAAAAACTCCTTCCTAAAATACCCACCAAGACCCTCACCATTCACCACCCAATTTTTGGGATTGCTACTAGACTCCCAATACTTGGGGAGCCAAAATTGCTCTATATTTTCTTAGGACCCTACCCGATAATCCTAAGTAAATTATATATAAATCAAGCATTCCTCCTTAAAATACCATCTAAAAGCCTTAACTTGCGCCTCCCTATTTTTGGGATTACTTCCAGACTCCTTATATTTGGGGAGCCAAAATTGTTCCTTATTTTCTAAGGATCCCCACCTAATAACCGTAAGTAAATTATTCACAAATCAAGCACTCCTTTCCAAAATATCCTCTAGGGGACTTTTAAAGTGCCTTTTTATTTTTGAGATCACTACCTAAATTATATATAAATGGAGAACTCCTATCTAAAACATCCTTCAAAAGTATAACCATATTCCTCCTTATTTTTGGGATCACTAACTAACTATATTTAGGGAGTCAAAATCATTCTTAATTTTCTCAGGATCCCTCTACATCCATAAGTAAATAAAATACAGATCGTGTACCCTCCCCAAAACACCTTTCAAGAGCCTCGCCATATTCCTACCTATATTTAAAATCAAAACCAGACTCCCTATATTTAGGGAGCCAAAATCAGTTCTTATTTTTTCAAAACCCCCATCCTTCAACCATAAATAAATTATACAAAAATCGAGCACTCCTCCCTAAGGCTCTCTCTAAGAGTCTCACTATTTACCTTCCTATTTTTTGGATTACTACCAGACTCCCTATATTTGCTGAGCCAAAATCATACTTTATTTTCTCAAGACATCCACCCGATAACTATATACAAATCGAGTTCTTCTACTAAAAATACTATCAAAGAACCTCGTCATGAGCCTCCCTATTTTTTGGATCGCTATAATACTCATTATATTTGTAGAGCCAAAATCACTTTCTATTTTCTCTAGAGCCTCACCCGATAACCATAAGTTAATTATATATAAAACTAATACTACTTCCAAAAACACCCACTAAGAGCCTCGTCATGTTCTTCTCTATGTTTTGGATTGCTACCAGACCCCTAATATTTAGGGAGCCAAAATTGCTCCCTATTTTTTCCTTATCCCTATGTAATAACTATAAGAAAATTATATACAAATTGAACACACTTCTCAAAGGACCTTTCAAGAGCCACGTCATGTGACTTCTTATATTTTTTATCGATACTGAACTCCTTATATTTTGGGAGCCAAAATTATTTCTTATTTTTTTTAAGACCCCCACCCAATAATTATAAGTAAATTATATACAAATCAAGTACTCCTCTCCAAAATACCCTTCAATAGCCTCGCTATTTGCACCCTACTTTTGGAATCGCTACCAAACTTTCTATAATTGAGGAGCTAAAATTGCTTCTTAAATTCATAAGACCCTTATCCAATAACCATAAGTAAATTATAAACAAATCGAGTACTCCTCCTAAAAATACCTTCCACAAGTCTATCAATATGGTTTCTTTTTTTTAAGATCACTACCAGACTTCCTATATTTGGAAAACCTAAATCACTCTCTATTTTCTCAGAAACCAATTTGATAATCATAAGTAAATTCTAAATAAATCGAGTAATCCTTTCCAAAACATCTCCAAGAGCCTCACCATATGCCTCCCTATTATTGGGATCAGTACCAGACTCCCTATATTTAGGGAGTCAAAATCACTCCTTATTTTTTCAAAACCCTTCACCCGACAACAATAAGTAAATAATATACAAATTATGCACTCTTCCATAAAATACCCTCCAATAGTCTCGTAATGTGCCTTCCTATATCTGGGATTGTTACCATACTTCCTATTTATAGTAAGCAAAAATCATACCCTATCTACTCAGGGCTTCCACCCGACAGGCATAAGTACTTTATATATAAATCAAACACTCATCCCCAAAACACCCTCTAAGAGCATCTCCATGTGCCTCCCTATTTTTGGGAATGCTACTAAACTCCCTCTATTAAAAGAGCCAAAATTACTTTCTATTTTCTCCGGCCCTTCACCTGAAAATCCTAAGAAATTATATACAAATCGAGAACTACTCCCCAAAACATCCTCTAAAAGCCTCACCCTCTGCCTCCTTATTTTAGGAAAATCTTTCAGAGTTCCTATATTTAGAGAGCCAAAATTACTCCCTATTTTCATAGGTCCCGGGACCTACAACCATAAAAAAATTATATAAAAATCAAGTACTCCTTTCCAAAATATCCTCTAGGAGCATCCCCATGTGCCTTCCTATTTTTGAGATCTCTATCAGACTCCTTATATTTGAGGAACCAAAATTGCTCCTTATTTTTTTAGGACCCCCACCCGATAAACCGAATACTCCTACCTAAAACACCTTCCAAAATTATAGTCATATTCTTCCTTATTTTTGGGATCATTATCGGACTTCCTATATTTGGGAAGCCAAAATAGCTCTTTAATTTTTCAAGACCCCCACCCTACAACCATAAGTAAATAATATACAAATCGAGCATCCTCCCTAAAATACCCTCCAAGAGCCTCGTCATGTGCCTCCCTATATTTAGGATCGATACCAGACTCCCTGAATTTCGAGAGCCAACATCGCTTCCTATTTTTCTAGGACCCCTACCCAACAACCATAAGTAAATTATATAAAAATCAAGCACTTCTTTCTAGAACACCCACTAGGTACCACTTCAAGTGCCTTTTAATTTTTGGAATTGCTACCAGACTTCTTATATTTTTAGAGCCAAAATCACTCATTATTTTCTTAGGACCCAGACCCGATAACTATAAGCAAATTATATACAAATCGGGAGCTCCTTCCCAAAACACCCTCTAAAAGTATAGCGTTATTCCACCTTATTTTTGGGATAACTAACCAACTCCCTAAAGTTGGGGATCCAAAATCGCTCCCTATTTTCTCAGGACCCCCACCCTACAACCATAAGTAATAAATATACAAATCGAGTATCCTTCCCAAAATACCCTCCAAGATCCTCACCATCTGCCTCCCTATATTTGGGATCAATACTGAATTCTCTATATTTAGGAAGCCAAAATCGCTTCCTATTTTCTAAAGACCCCCACCCTTCAGCCATAAGTAACTTATATACAAATCGAGCACTCCTTTCTAAAGCACCCTCCAAAAGTCTAACCATTTGCTTTCCTATTTTTTGGACTGTTATCAGACTTTCTATATTTATAGGCTAAAATAACTTCTTATTTTCACAAGATACCCACCTAATAACCATAAATAAATTATATACAAATCAAGCACTTCTATCCAAAAAACCATCCAAGAGCTTAGCCATAGACCTCCCTATTTTTTAGATGGTAACCAGACTCACTATATTTTGGAAGCCAAAATTGATTCCTATTTTCTCAGGACTGCCACCCAATAATCATAAAAAAAATTATATACAAAATGAGCACTACTCCCCAAAACACCCTCCAAAAGCCTCGTCTTGTTTCTCTCTATTTTTTGGATTGCTACCAAACTCCTTATATTTGGGGAGCCAAAATTGATCCCTATTTTTTTCGGACCCCCACCCAACAACCATAAGAAAATTATATACAAATCGAGCACCCTTCCCAAAACACCCTGCAAGAACCTCACCATATGTCTCCCTATATTTTGTATCGATATCGAACTCCCTAAATTTGGGGAGCCAAAATCGCTCCATATTTTTTTCAGGACCCCCACCTAATAATTATAAGTAAATTATATACAAATCGAGCACTCTTTTCCAAAACACCCTCCAAGAGCCTTGCTATATGCCTCCTTATTTTTGAATCGCTACCAGACTCTATACATTTAGAGAGCCAAAATCACTTCCTATTTTCTCATGACCCCTACCTAATAATCATAAGTAAACTATATACAAATTGAGAACTCATTAAAACACCTTCTAGTCTACTAATATGCTTTCGTTTTTTTATATCACTACCTGACTCCCTATATTTGGGAAGCAAAAATCGCTCACTATTTTCACAGAACCCTAAAATGATAACCAAAAGTAAATTATAAACAAATCAAGTATACCTTTCCAAATCACTCTCCAAGAGCCTCTCCTAGTGCCTCCCTATTATTGGGTTCGCTACCAGATTCCCTATAATTATTGATCTAAAAACACTCCTTATTTTCTCAAGACCCTCCACATAACGACAATAAGTAAAGAAAATATAAATCGAGCACTCTTCCCCAAAATATACTCCAAGAGCCTCATAATATGCCTCTCTATTTTTAGGATCGTTACAATACTTTAGATATATAGGGAGCCAAAATTAATCTGTATCTTCTCAGGACTTCCACATGACAACCATAAGTAATTTACATATAAATCGAGCACTCCTCCCTAAAACACTTTTCAAGTACCTCGCCATTTGTCTCCCTATTTTTGGGATTGCTACTAGACTCCCTCTATTTGGGAAGCCAAAATTACTTTCTATTTTCTTAGGACCGGGAATGCCAAGATGGATGAGGTGAGGTGAGGTGTACTAGGCCATGAGTTAGCCCCACTTCGCCTGGAGAGAAGGAGATCCTGAGCTACTTATATAATTTCCCCTCCCAAACATAGAAGACGCGTTTTAAAACCGTGCGCCGCTACGGATTTCGTAAGAACTCCGTAGTTAAGCGTGCTCGGACGAGAGTAGTACTAGGATGGGTAACCTCCCTGGGAAGTTCTCGTGCGGGCACAGGCAGAGCGGACAAAATCTTGTGTGTTTGGGGCGGATGTTACAAAATGGTATGACAATCCTAAGTAAATTATATACAAATCAAGTACTTCTCCCTAAAATATCCTCTAAAAGTCATGCCATGTACCTCTTTATATTTCGGATTGCGTCTATACTCCCTATATTTGGGAAGCCATAATCGCTCCCAATTTTCTTATGACCCCCACCTAACAACCATAAATAAATTATATAAAAATTGAGCACTCCTTCCAAAAACACCCTCTAAAAGCGTCCATAAATACGTTCCTATTTTTGGGATTGCTACTAGACTTTTTATATTTGGGGAACCAAAATCGCTCCTTTTTTTAGGACCTAATAACCATTTGTCAATTATATTCAAATCGAACACTCCTATCAAAAGCACCCTCCAAAAGTATAGCCATATTTCTCCTTATTTTTTAGATCACTACAGGACTCCCTATATTTAGGGAGCCATAACTACACCCTAAGTTCTTAGGAACCCCACCCTATAACCATAACTAGAAAAATATAAATCAAGTACCCTCCTCAAAATACCATTCAAGAGCCTCATCATGTGCCTCTATATATATAGGATCGATACCAGACTCCCTATATTTTGGGAGCTAAAATTCCTTTCGATTTTCTCAAGACCCCCACTCTATAACCATAAGTAAATTATATACAAATTGAACAATCCTCCCCGAAACACCCTACAAGAGTATTGCCATTTGCCTTTCTTTTTTTTAGGATCGATACCAAACTCCCTATATTTGGAAAGCTAAAATCGCTTTCTATTTTCTTAGGATACCTACCCGACAACCATAAGTAAATTATATACAAATCAAGTACTCCTTCCCAAAACACCCTACAAGAATCTTGTCATTTGCCTTCAATTTTTTGGGATAGATACCAGACTTCCGATATTTGGTGAGTTAAGATCACTTCCTATTTTTTCATGATTTTCAATCAATAACCATACCTAAATTATATATAAATCAAGCACTCATACCCAAAATACCTTCCAAGAGTCTTGTCATGAGCCTTCCTATTTTTTGGATCGCAACCAGACTCCCTACTTACAAGAAGCAAAATTTATTATCTATTTTCTCAAAACCTTCACCAGATAACCATAAGTAAATTATATACAAATCGAGCACTACTCCCCAAAATAGCCTCCTTGAGCCTCTTCATGTTTCTCTCTATTTGTTTAATCATTACCATACCCCCTATATTTGCGGATCCAAAATTATTTTCTATTTTTTCAAGACCCATATCTGATAACCATAAGAAAATTATATACAAATCGAGAACTTTTATCTAAATCCTCTCCAAGTGCCTTGCCATTAACTTTCTTTTTTTGGGGATCATTACCAGTCTTCCTATAGTTGGGGAACCAAAATTGCTCTCTATTTTTTTAAGAACAAAAATTTTTGAAAAATAAAACAAAAAATATTAATAATTTAATAAACAGAACAAAAGTTATATAATTGGAAAAAAAAAAAAAAAAGGAATATTATGCCATCTCAAATGGCGTAAAGTATTTACGCTATTTGAGATGGCATAAAACTGAAGGGGCAAATTAAAATACCGAAACTGCCCTTTCTTTACGCCATTTCAAATGGCATAAATTCCCTATTTCAAATGGAGTAAAGTCATAATAAGTTTTAGGATTTAGGGTTAGGGTTTAGGGTTTTAGGTTTTAGGATTTAGGGTTTAGGTTTTTGGGTTAGGGTTTAGGGTTTTAGGGTTTAGGGTTTAGGGTAAGGGTTTAAGGGTTAGGGTTTAGGGTTTTAGGTTTTAGGATTTAGGGTTTTAGGGTTAAGGGTTTTAGTGTTTAGGGTTTAGTATGTTACATTGACGAAGTTAAAAAATATTTTTTTTAACCTAAACCCTAAACCCAAAACGTAAACCGTCAAACTGAAGCCCTAAAACCCTAACCCCTAAACCTTACCCCTAAACCCTAACCCCTAAACCCTAAACCCTAAAACCAAAAACCCTAAACCCTAAAACCCTAAACCCTAACCCTAAAACCCTAAACCCTAAAACCTAAAACCCTTAACCCTAAATCCTAAAACCTAAAACCCTAAACCCTAACCCTAACCCCTAAACCCTTAAACCCTAAACCTAATCCCTAACCCTAAACCCTAAACCCTAAACCCTAACCCTAAAACCTAAATCCTAAAACCTAAAACCTAAAACCCCAAACCCTAACCCTAAAACCCTAAACCCTAACCCTAAATCCTAAAACTTATTAGGACTTTACGCACTATTTATAGGGAATTTACGCCATTTAAAATGGTGTAAAGAAAGGGCAATTTTGATATTTTAATTTACCCCTTCAGTTTTACGCCATCTTAAATGGCGTAAATACTTTACGCCATTTGAGATGGCGTACTATTCCTTTTTTTTCAATTATCCAACTTTTGTTCCGTTTATTAAATTATTAATAATTTTTGTTCTATTTCTTAAAAATTTTTGTTTTAAAAATCTCATCCAACAACTATAAATATGTAAATCAAGGACACTCCCCCAAGTACCCTTTGTGAGATTTTCTCTATCTCAAAACCCAAGTATTGAGATAAGATCCCATCATACATATAAGGATCATTTCTGCCATCTACTTTACCGAGGTGGGGACTAATCCTCTAACACTCTCCCTCTTGTGCAAACCAATCTTTTATGGTCCTTGACACGTGGATAATAGATGTGTGGGGACCATACCCGGTAGGTGAGTAATATGGTTATGCTTAGGCTCTAATACCATTTTAGATTTTCTCTATCTCAAAACCTATTAAAATGAGATCCCATCATACATATATGGCTCATTTCAGCCCTCGACTTTATCAAGGTGGGACTAATCCTCCAACACCATTCAAGAGCCTTGTCATATGCCTTTATATTTTTTTTATCGCTACCAGACTCCTTATATTTGGAGAGAAAAAATCACTCCCTATTTTCTCAAGATCCTCACCCAACAACTATAATTAAACTATATACAAATCAAGCATTCCTCCCCAAAACACACTCTAAGTGCCTCGCCATATGACTCTCTATTTTTGGGATCACTACATGCAACCTATAATTAAGGAGCCAAAATTGCTCCCTATTTCCTTAGGTCCTCCATCTGATAACTATAAGTAAAATATATACAAATCGAACACTACGTACCAAAACACCCTTCGAGAGACTCGCCACGTGCTTTCCTATTTTTGGGATTGCATCTTGACTCCCTATATTTTGGAAGCCAAAATCATTCCCTATTTTTTTAAAACCCCCACCCAATAGCCATAAGTAAATTATATACAAATCGAGCAATCTTTTCCAAAATACCCTCTAAGACTCTTGACATGTGTCTATTAATTTTTGCGATCGCTACCCGACTCCCAATATTTAGGGAGTTAAAAATTGCTTCCAATTTTTTCAAAACTCTCACCCGACAACCATAAATAAATTATATAAAAATCAAACACTTCTCCCCAAAAGACCCTCTAGGAGACAAGCCATGTGCCTCCTTATTTTTAGGATCACTACCAGACTCCATACATTTAGGGTGCTAAAATCAATCCCTATTTTCTCAAGACCTCTACCCGACAATCATACATAAATTATATACAAATCGAGCACGCATCCCTAAAGCACGCTCCTAATGTCTACCCACATTCCTTTTGATTTTTTGGATCACTACTTACTCTCTATTTGGGTAACCAAAATTGTTCCTTATTTTCTCAGAACATCAACCCGATAACCATAAGTATATTATAAACAAATCAAGCACTCCTCTTTAAAAAATCCTCCAAGAGCTTCGTCATATACTTCATTATTGTTGGAATCACTAGCTACTAGACTCCCTATATATGGGGAGCCAAACTCATCCCTTATTTTCTCTTGATCCTCCACCTGATAATAATAAGTAAATAATATATAAATCAAGCACTCTTTCATAAAATACCTACCAAAAGTCTTGCGCGCCATATGCCTCCCTATTTTTGAAATTGCTACCAAACTCACTATATTTAGGGAACCAAAATCGCTCTCTATCTACTTAGGACTTTCACCCCACAACCATAAATAATTTATATATAAATTGAGTACTTCTTCCCAAAACACCCTCCAAGAGCCTCGCCATGTGTCTCCTTTTTTTTGGGATGGTACCAGACTCCCTATAATTGGGGAGCCAAAATTTCTTTATATTTTCTCTACACCCCCACCCGACAATCCTATATAAATTATATATAAATCAAGTATTTCTTCCCAAAACACCCTTTAAAGCCCCGTCCTGCGACTTTCTATTTTTGGGATTGCTTCCAGATCTCTATATTTGTGAAGCCAAAATCGCTTCTTATTTTCTCAAGACCCTCACCCGACAACCATAAATAAATTATATATAAATCAAGCACTCCTTCCCAAAATATCCTTTGGGAGCCTTCCCTTGTGCCTTCCTATTTTTAAAATTGCTACCAAACTCCTAATATTTGAGGATCCAAAATCACTCCTTATTTTCTTAGGACCCATACCAGATAACTATAATTAAATTATATATAAATTGAGCACTCCTATCCAAAATACCCTTTAAAAGTATAGCCATATTCCTTCTTATTTTTGTGATCGCTACCAGACTCCCTATATTTGAGTAACCAAAATCGTTCTTTTTTCTTATGGCTCCCACCCTATAACCATAAGTAAATGATATACAAATCAAGCACTCTCTCCAAAATATCCTCCAAAAGCCTTGTTATATTTTTTCCTATATTTGGGATTGATATTAGACTTCCTATATTTAGAGAGCCAAAATTGCTTATTATTTTCTCAGGAACCCCATACTATAACTATAAGTAAATTATATACAAATCGAGCACTCCTCTCCAAAACATATACTCAGAGTCTCGTTATTTGTCTTCCTATTTTTTGGATTACTACCAGATTGTTTACTTTTACGGAGCCATATTAGCACCCTAGTTTCTTAAGATATTCACTCGATAAGCATAAGTAATTATATATAAATTGAGCATTCCTATCCAAAATACCCTCTAAAATCTTCGTCATGAGCCTTCCTATTTTTTGTATCGCTATAAGACACCCTATATTTGGGGAGCCAAAGTTGCTCTTTATTTTCTCAGATCCCCTACCCGACAATCATAAGTAAATTATATATAAATCAAGCACTACTTTTCAAAATACCCTCAACAAGTCTCGTAATGTTCCTCTTTATTTTTTGGATTGCTAACAGACTCCCTGTATTTGGGGAACCAAAATTACTCTCTATCCTTTTAGAACCCCCACCTGACAATAATAAGTAAATTATATATAAATAGAGGACCATCCCCAAAAGACCCTCCAAGAGACTCGTCATATGTCTTCCTATATTTTGAATCGATATCGAACTTTCTATATTTGGAGAGCCAAAATCACTCCCTATTTTTTTTAGGACCCCTACCCCATAATTATAAGTAAATTATATTCAAATCAAGCACTCCTCCCCAAAACACCCTCCAATAGACTCACGATGTGTCTCCTAATTACTAGACACTACTAGACTCCCTATATTTGGGGAGCCAAAATCGCTTTCTATTTTTTCAACAACCCCGACCCAGTAACCATAAGTAATTTATATATAAATCGAGCACTTTTCTCTAAACACCCTCCAAAAGCCTTGCCATAAGCCTCCCTATTTTTGGAATCGTTACCAGACTCCCTATTTTTGATAGCCAAAATTACTCTCTATTTTCTCAGGACTCCCACACGATAACCATAAGTAAATTGTATACAAATCGAGTACCCTCCTCAAAATATCCTCTAAGAGCCATACTGTATACCACCCTATATTTTGGATCGATATCAGACTCCCTATATTTGGGGAGCCAAAATCGCTTCTAAATTTTTTTCAAGACCCCTACCCAATAATTATAAGTAAATTATATAAAAATTGAGCACTCTTCTCCAAAATACCCTCCAAGAGCCTTGCTATGTACCTCTTTATTTTCAAAATCACTATCAGACTCCCTATATTTAAGGAGCCAAAATCACTTCCAATTTTCTTAAAAACCTCACCCGATAACCATAAGTAAATTATATACACATCGAGCACTTCTTTCCAAAATATCCTCCAAGAGCCTCGCTATGTACATTCGTAATTTAGGAATCACTACGAGACTTCCTATATTTGGAAAGCTAATCGCACTTCCTTTTTTCTCAAGACCCCTACCAATTAAGTATAAGTAAATTATATACAAAATGAGAACTTCTCTCTAAATACCATCCAAGAACTTTGTCATATACCTCCCTATTTTCAGAATTACTACTAAACTCCCTATATTTGGGGAGCCAAAATCGCTTTCTATTTTATTAAGACTCCCACTTGACAACCATAATCAAATTATATACTAATCGAGCACTTCTCTCTATGCACCCTCCAAGAGTCTTGACATAGACCTCTCTATTTTTGGGATTACTACCAGAATTTCTATATTTAGAGAGCGAAAAATATTCCCTATTTTCTTAAGACCCTCACTCAATAACAATAAGTAAATTATATACTAATCGAGTATTACTTCCCAAAACACTCTTCAAGAGTCACGCCATGTGCCTTCTTATTTTTTGAATCGCTACCAGACAACCTATAATTGGGGAGGCAAAATTATTCCCTATTTTCTCAGGTTCCCCACCTGACAATAAGTAAAATATATAAAAATTGAGCACTCCTCACTAAAATACCTGCCAAGAAACTCGTCATGTGCCTTCCTATTATTGTGATCGCATCTAGACTTTCTATATTTGGTATTTGGTGTGTTAAAATCTCTCCTTATTTTTTCAAGACCCCCACCCGATAACCATAAGTAACTTATATACAAAATGAGTATGCTTCCCCAAAACACGTTGCAAAAGTTTCACAAATGTGCTTACTAATTTTTGGAATTGGTACAGACTCCCTATATTTGGGGAGCCAAAAATCACTCCTTATTTTCTCAGAACCCCCACTTGAGAACCATAAGTAAATTATATAAAAATCAAGCACTCCTTTCCAAAATATCCTCTAGGAGACTCGCCATGTGCCTTCCTATTTTTGGGATCGATTGCTACCAGACTCCCTAAATTTGGAGAGCCAAAATTGCTCTCTATTTTCTCAAGATCCACACCCGACAACCATAAGTAAATTATACATAAATCGAGCACTCCTACCTAAAACACCCTTAAAAAATCTGCCCATATGCCTTCCTATTTTTGATATTACTACCAGACTCCCTATATTTAGCTAGCCAAAAACATTCACTATTTTCTTAGAATCCCAACCCAATAACCATAACTAATATATAAATCGAGCACTCCTTTCCAAAACACCCTCCAAGAGCCTCGCCATGTGCCTCCTTATTTTTAGGATCGCAACCAGACTATCTATATTTGGAGAGCCAAAATCGCTTCTTATTTTTTCAAGACCACTCACCCAATAACAAGTCAATAATATACAAATCAAGCACTCTTTCCCTGAATACCCTCCAAGATCCTCACCCTATGACTCCCTAATTTTGGGATCACTACTAGACTCCATATATTTGGGTAGCCAAAATCGCTTCCTATTTTCTTAGAAACCCCACCTGATAACCATAATTTCTAGATCGCTACCAAACTCTCTATATTTGGAGAGCCAAAATCGCTTTTTATTTTCTCAAGACCCCCCCCCCCCGCCCCCGACAACAAGTAAATAATATATAAATCAAGTACTCCTCCACAAAACACCCTTAAAGAGGCTCATCGTGTACCTTCCTGTTTTTAAGATCGCTACCAGACTCTTTGAATTTGGAGAGCCAAAATTGCTCCCTATTTTCTTAGGACCCTCACCTACAACACTAAGTAAATTATATACAAATCGAGCACACCTTCCCAAAACACGCTCTAAAAGCCTCGCCAAGTGCCTCTTTATTTTTTTATTACTACTAGACTCCCTATATTTGGGGAGCGAAAATCACTCCTTATTTCCTCAAAACGACTACCTAATAACGATAAATAAATTATATCCAAATCGAGCACTCATGTCCAAAACATTATCTAGGAGCCTCCATATGTGCCTTTCTATTTTTGGAATCGCTATGTGATTTTTTATATTTGAGGAGCCATAATCGCTCCTTATTTTCTTAGGACCCCTCACCCGATAACTATAAGTAAATTATATATAAATCGAGCACTACTATCCGAAATACCCTTCAAAAGTAGTCATATTCTTTATTATTTTTTTATCGCTATTAGACACCCTATATTTGGGGAGCCAAAATCGCTTTTAATTTTTTCAGGACCCCCACCCTAATACCATAAGTAAATAATATACAAATCGAGAACCATAACTAGAGTACACTCCAAGATTCTCGCCATGTGCTTCCCTATATTTAGGATCAATACCGAACTTAGTGTATTTGGTGAGATAAAATCACTTTCTATTTTCTTAGGACCCCCACCCGATAATCATAAGTAAATTATATACAAATCAAAAATACTCCTCCGCAAAACACCCTCCAAGAGTCTCAGCATTTGCCTTCCAGTTTTTTGGATCACATCCAGACTCCCTATATTTGTAGAGCTAAAATAGCTCCCTATTTTCTCAGAATACCTACCCGATAACCATAAGTAAGTTATATACAAATCAAGAACTCCTCCTCAAAATATCCTCTAAGTGCCTCGATATTTACCTTTCTATTTTGTGATCGCTATCATACTCCCTATATTTGCAGAGCAAAAAATCACTTTCTATTTCTCAGGACTCCCACCCAACAACCATAAGTAAATTATATATAAATCGAGCACTTCTGCTCAAAATATCCTCCACAAGTCTCACCATGTGCCTTCCTATTTTTTGGATTGCTACCAGACTCCCTATATTTATAGAGCCAAAATCACTCATTTTTTAATGACTTTCACCCGACAATCAGAAGTAAATTATATACAAATCAAGCACTCCTTTCTAAAATACCCTATAAAAGTATAACCATATCCCTTTATATTTTTCTGATCGCTACCAGACTTTTTGTATTTAAGGAACCAAAATTATCTCCTATTTTCTTAGGACTATCACCTGACAACCATAAGTAAAAATATAAAAATCAAGTACCCTCTCCAAAATACTCTCCAAGAGTTTTGCTATGTGTCTCCCTATATTTGGGATCAATACCAAACTCCTTGTATTTGGAGAGCTAGCATCGATCCCTATTTTCTCAGGACCCACACCTGATATCTATAAGTAATTATATACAAATTGAGCACTCCTTCTTAAAACTCCATTCAAGTATCTCGCT
This sequence comes from Chamaelirium japonicum, assembly GCA_947650365.1. NCBI lineage: Eukaryota > Viridiplantae > Streptophyta > Magnoliopsida > Liliales > Melanthiaceae > Chamaelirium > Chamaelirium japonicum. The sequence goes on along the minus strand of OX393555.1, from coordinate 17,673,786 downwards.
AAGTGTTGTCTTATTTTTGCGATCGTTACCAGACTTCCTACATTTAAGGAGCCAAAATTGCTCCCTATTTTCTCATGACCCCCACCGGACAATCAAAAGTATATTATATATAAATCGAGCACTCCTCTTCAAAACACCCTCTAAGAACCTCCATATATTCCCAAAATATCCTCCAAGAGTCTCACCATATGCCTCTATATTTTTATGATCACTACCAGGCTCCCTATATTTAGGAAGTCAAAATCATTTTATATTTTCCTAAGATCCCTTCCTAACAACCATATATAAATTATATACAAATCGAGCACTCATCCCCTAAATACCCTCCAAAAGTCAAGCCATGTGCCTCTCAATTTTTGGGATCGCTATCGGACTCTCTATATTTGGGGAGTCAAAATTGCTTCCTATTATCTTAAGATTCCCCCAAATAACCGTAAGAAAATTATATACAAATCGAGCACCCTCTCCAAAATATCCTCTAAGAGCCCTACTATGTGCCACCCTATATTTGGAATCAATATCGGACTACATATATATAAGGAGCCAAAATCGTTACTTATTTTCTCAGGACCCCCACTCGATAATCATTAGTAAATTATATACAAATAGAGTACTCATTTCCAAAAAAATCCTTCAAGCGCCTCGCCATGTGCCTCCCTATTTTTAGGATCACTACAAGACTCCCTATATTTGGGGAACCAAAATCACTCCCTTTTTTTCTCAAGACTCCTATCTAACAACCATAGTTAAATTATATATAAATTGAGCACTCTTTTCCAAAATACCATCAAAAAGCTTCGCTATGTGCCTCCCTATTTTTGGGATCTCTACGAGACTCCCTATATTTAGGAAACCAAAATCATATTCTATTTTCTTAGGACCCCTACCCGACAATATAAGTAAATATTATATACAAATCGAGCACTCTTCAACAAAAAACCCTCCAAGAGCCTTGTCATGTGCCTTCCTATTTTTGGGATCTTTACCAGACTTTCTATATTTGGTGAGTCAAAATTACTCCTGAATTCTCAAAACCCCACTAGACAACCATAAATAAATTATATACAAAACGAGCACTTCTTACCAAAACTCCCTCCAAGAGACTTGCCATGTGCCTTTATATTTTTCATAACAATAGCATACTCCTCAGATTTGAGTAAAAATCGCTTCCTATTTTCTCATGACACCTACAGATAACCATATGTAAATAATTTACAAATCGATCACTCCTCCCCAAAATATCCTCTAAAAGTCTAGCTATGTGTCTCTCGATATTTGGGATTACTTGCAATCTTAAATATTTTTATAAATCCCAAATATCGAGACATATGGGATTTGTATATATTTATTATTTATATATAATTTATTTATAGTTATCGGTGGGGGTATTTTTCAAAACCACTACCGATAACCATAAGTAAATTATATACAAATTGAGCGCCCTCTACAAAACACCCTTAAGGAAACTCACCATGTGCCTTCCTATTTTGGGATCGTTACTGAACTCTATATTTAGGAGAAAAAAATTACTCTCTATTTTCTTAGGACACCCACCCATAAGTAAATTATATATGTATAAATCGAGCACTCTTCCCCAACACACCCTCTAAAAGCCTTACTATATGCCTTCCTATTTTTGGTATCATTACCAAACTCCCTACATTTGGCGAGAAAAAATTACTTTCTATTTTCTCAGGTTCCCCAACAACCATAAGTAAATTATATCGAAATCAAGCATTCTTTCCCAAAACACCCTCCAAAAGTCTCGCCATATGCCCCGTATTTTTTGGATGACTACCAGACTCCCTATATTTAGGATGCCCAAATCGTTCCCTATTTTTTCTTGACTCACAACCAACAGTCATAAGTAATTTATATACAAATCAAATAATCTTTCCCAAAACACCATCTAAAAGCCTCGTCATGTGCCTTTTTATTTGTAGGATTGCAACCAGACTCCCTATACTTGGAGAGCAAAAATAGCACTATATTTTATCAGAACCTGCAACCGACAATAATAAAAAAATATATATACAAATCGAGCATTTTTTCCCAAAATACCCTCCATAAATCTCGTCATGTGTCTCTATTTTTAGGATCGTTACTAGACTCTACATTTGAGGAGCTAAAATTGCTCCCTATTGTCTTAAGCCCCAACCCGATAACCATAAGTAAATTATATACAAATCGAGCACTTCTCTCCAAAACACTCTCTAAAAGTCTTGTCATATATCTTCTTATTTATGAGCTCGCTACCAGCCTCCCTATATTCAAGAAGCAAAAATTGCTTCCAATTTTCTCATGACCCCCACCCGACAACCATAAGTAAATTATATACAAATCGAGTACCCTCTCCAAAATATCCTCCAGGAGCCATACTATGTGCCTCCCTATATTTGGGATTAATACCAAACTACCTATATTCGAGGAGCCAAAATTGCTCCCTATTTTATAAGGACCCCACCCAATAACTATAAGTAAATTATATATAAATCGAGTACTCCTCTCCAAAAAATCATCTAAGAGCATCGCCATATACCTCCCTATTTTTATATGCACTACTAGACTACCTATATTTGGGAAGCCAAACTCATTTTCTATTTTCTCAAGACCCCCACCCGATAACAATAAGTAAATAATATACAAATCGAGTATTCTTCCCCAAAATACCCTCCAAAAGTCTCATTATGTGACTTCTTATTTTCGTGATCGCTACTAGATTGTCTATATTTTGGGTGTCAAAATCACTCCCTATTTTCTCAAGACCCCTACCTAACAACCATTAGTAAATTATATATAAATCGAGCACTCCTCACCAAAACACTCTACATGAGCCTCGCTATATGCATTCCTATTTTTTGGACCGCTACCATACTCATAATATTTGGAAAGCTAAAAATCGATTCCTATTTTCTTAAGACTCCCACCCAACACCAATAAGTAAATAATGTACAAATCATACACTTTTTCCCAAAATACCCTCCAAGAGTCTCGCCATGTGACTCCCTAATTTTTGGATCGCTACCAGATTTTCAATATTTGGAGAGCCAAAATTGCTCGCTATTTTCTCAAGACCCCTACCTGACAACCATATATAAATTATATACAAATCGAGAACTCTTCCTCAAAATACCCTCCAAGAGCATCGCTTGTGTCTCCCTATTTTTGAGATTGTTATCAGAATCCATACATTGGGGAGCCAAAAACGCTCCCTATTTTCTCAGGAATCTCACCCGACAGCTATAAGTAATTTATATATAAATCAAGCATTCCTTTCCAAAACACCCTCTGAGAGTCTCGCTAAATGCCTTCCTATTTTTAAGATCACTAAAAGACTCTATATTTGGAAAGCCAAAAAAATTTTCTAATTTCTTGGGACTCACACCCGACCACCATACGTAAATTATATACAAATCGAGCACTCCTCAAAACACACTCTAAAAGTCTAGTCATGTGCCTTCCTATTTTTAAGATCGCTACCAGACCCCTTATACTTGGGGAGCCAAAATTGCTCCTTATTTTCTCAGGACCCCTATTTGACAATCATAAGTAAATTATATACAAATCAAGCATTCCTTCAGCCCAAAAACACCCTCCAAGAGCCTCGTCATTTTCTTCCCTATTTTTGGGATCGCTACCAAGCTTCCTGTATTTGGAGAGCCAAAATTACTCCCTATTTTCTCAAAATCCCCACCTGACAACAATAAGTAAATTATATACAAATCAAGCATTCCTCTCTAAAACACCCTCCAAGAGTCTCGTTGTCTGTCTTCCTATTTTTGAGATTGTTACCAAACTCTTTATATTTGGAGAGCCAAAATCACTCTCTATTTTCTCAGGACCCCCATCCGATAACCATAAGTAAATTATATACAAATCGAGCACTCCTCCGCAAAACACCCTCCAAGAGCCTCTCTATGTGCCTTCCTATTTTTTGGATCGCTACCAGAGTCCGTACATTTGGAGAGCAAAAATCGCTCATATTTCCTCAGGACCCCCACCCGACAACTATAAGTAAATTATATATAAATTGAGCACTTCTTCCCAAAACACCCTCCAAGAGCCTTGTCATGCGCCTCCTTATTTTTTTGGATCACTATCGAACTCCTTATATTTAGGGAGTTGATCGGTGTGTAAGTACATTGTATCCATACCTCTAAAGTCTTGCTTATTCATGCTACATCTGTACTAAATTGATTTAATTAAGTATGTTTTTATGATTGATAGGACAATAACTACTTAAGGCAAAAAGAGTATAAGATGGAGCATTGACAACAAGTCAGCAAGAAAGACTATGAGCAACTCATAGGAAAAGCAACCTCCGAAGGCACCCCCACAGCCAGCTTCCTTGTAGACAGAGGGAATACATTGTCCGATCAATCTAGCCTTAGCGCCGATCAATCAACTATCATTGATTTTTGCAGATAGAGAATTCATGTTATTCAATCGATCGGACCTACACGTCGATCGATCAGACATGGCATTAAGATCACCCGACTACCCTAATTTGGATAACCAAGATCAAGTTACGATGCACCATAATCTCTTATGCTATAAAGGCTATATATACGCCATCTCCTTTCAAGAAAACAATCCGAATATAGTTCTTCATATCCACTTCAGAGGAGAGCTTTAGGAGAAAAGAATAATAAAAGCCGCCATGGATCGCTTATCGTTCATCTTCGCCAACACCTTCATCACCATCTTCACCATGCTCGGCTAAGCTTTATTCTAGGATTTTGATGAAGCCCTAGATTTTGTTACTATGACTATTTTATATCTAGTTAAGGCTTATCTATTTCAATTGGAATAATGATTGACAAAGTTCATTAAGTTCTTTTACTCATTGTTCGTTTCTCAATCTTGAATGTTGATGATAAAAAATATGTGTTCGGGAATTGAATCAATCATGTCTTTGCCTTACTTTGAATCTTAATCTAACCCACCATCACGTAACAAATGCACCATGCTTAGGAAGATGATATGTGCCCCTAAAGAAGGGGTCATGCTAAACTAAAGATAGTGCATGCCATGTGCGTGATGGTAGGGCATCTTATTTTACCTATTAATCTTTCATGAGATGAGTTGTGCTAAGGGAAGACGATCCGTGCCTCAAAGGACGGATCATGCCAACCAAAGAAAATTCATACCGTTGAAGATTGTAGACACTATCGTTGAGATTCCATTATAGCCCCTTAGTCATGGCTGGTCGAAACGATCCATCAAAATAACAACCCTAATTAGCATAGAATAGCCTAGTTCGGAGCTAGTAGTGGATTCTCTGCCCTAGATCTTCTCTATCATATATTTCGTTTAGTTTATCTTTTATTCTTAGTTTAAATTAGTTGCTAATTTTGAACAAATATTTTTCTCTAATTGATCCAGTTCCAAGAATTACCCTAAGTTTATCTAATCGCAATCCCAGAGGACGATATCGGTATTTAACCATATAACTACAACTCAATCGGCTAAGAATACTGGTGTGGTCGGAGAAGGTCAGGAGCCAAAATCGCTCCCAATTTTCTCAGGAACCCACCCAACAACCATAAGTAAATTATATATTGTAAAAATCCGTAATATTTTCTTTATTAATAAAATGATTTAAGGGTGTTTTTTTTCCTTTTGATGTAGCACTTGTGAGTTTTCAAATGTTTTTGTGTTTTTTCGATAAGCTTGTCGAGTTGCCGAGCGAGTGTTTAGTGTGTTTTCTGGGAAGCCAACACTAGTCGTAGGTTAAGTTGCTTATGGTTGGCTACTACTCAGAGTAAGGGGCATGACATATACAAATCGAGCACTCCTCCCCAAAATATACTCCAAGAGTCTCGACATATGCTCCATATTTTTAGGATCGCTACCAGACTCCCTACATTTGGGGACCAAAATCGCTCACTATTTTCTCATGACCCCCACCTAACAATAATAATTAAATCTTAAGTCAGATATACCCATCTAGTTAACTAACATCCATATTAAAGAAATATTTCTAGAATATTCTATAATTGTCCGTTTGCTTCAAATATGGATTTTCTTGGACAAAAGTATCATTAATGATTTAAAATGATAAAATTAGTGGATGAGTGGTGGTGGTGGTGGATTGTTGTGGGGAGGTAAGTGATGGGCAGGGGCGGTGGTGTTGGTGGTGGCTAGGCGGTGGGTAACGATAGTGGAGGTGGTTTGCGATGGTGGTGGAGGTGGGCAACAATGGTGGAGCTCGCTGACCCTAGTTAGGGTTACACAACCTAGCCCAACTTCATGTTCGGTTCGGTTGGGTACGGGTTGGATCAAGAACTGTTTAAAAACTCGATAAAAATCGACTGAGTCAGGCCGAGTCAATGCGACTCGACTAGATTTCAAGTTGAGTTATTTGGTCGAGTCAGACCGAGTTTACTTGGCTGGCTTTCGAGTTGAGTCCAAGTTTTGAGTTTTTGAACATCGGGACCAAGTCCGATTTAGGGTAACCACTATCGGTACAATTTCTACACTATAGTGAAACCTAACCCAATAGTAAGGTTTGAAATGTCAATTTTGACCCTCATTTCAAGCTCTTCAAAAACAATATATTTCATGAAATATTATGAAGATCACGGAATAGCATAATATTTTACTAAAAAATTCATTTCAGTGCATATAAAAAAGAATGAATGTTTACCACCAAATTCAGTTGTTTACTTCTCAATAATGTGCAAGTAAAACTTTCTAATTTATTATACTGGTCAATCCAAATGGTCCTCCAGAAATAATGGTTTAATTAACTGATCAATACAAACAACAAGAAGGAAATCAGATTTACTAGCCTTTACTTTGTGGGTCCTAAAAACAAACAGGTTCAAAAGCTCAATTAGGATAGGAGCATGGTTCAAAAAACTGATCGATATCAGTATGTACTGGCCATCGGTTTTGGCTGGACCGGGACAGTATCGCCCCTGATCACCACACATACCGCCCCATGACGATACCATAACCCGCCCCTCCAGCGACAACACACCACACGCAGGCTGAAACTGTCACCCACCGGCAGCCGGAACCATCTTCGCCGGCGGCAAAGAGGACAAAGCAAAAAAAAAAAAGAATTACAGACACAACAAAGGGGAAACAACCCAAAAAGTAACCAAACTCACGATCGGGTCATCACCACCATCTCCGGTAGCCGATAAGGAAGGAGGGTTTGCAAACTCACACCCCCTGCCATCGATCGCCGGCTCCACCCCAGTTCCGAGACCCGTGCCGCTGGCTAGGGGAGGCGATTCGGACATCCACCAACGCCAACAAAGGGGGCCAGGGCCAGATGTGACGCTCCAGCTAGATTCGATGGAGAACCACACCTCCGTTGCATATTGGACGCCGATGATCGGAGCAGTTGCTGCAGCCGCAAATCCGACAAGACGAAGATAAAATCCGGCGCCGGAGGAGCCCCCATCTACACGGGGGACGATCTAGGACCAGATCCACCCCACGAGCGCACCGATCCCATGGTCCCAGCCTCCCTGGAGCCACCACCGGCGTCCGAGGAGGCCAAGAGGGTATACCTTAAGTGTATACACACCCCAGAATCTGGAACAAGAAGTCGTTCAAGGCATCTATCGGCCCCGGCAAGCACCAATGCACGCAATCATTGTACAGAGTCACGTTCTCGTGCTCCCAGTGCCCGTAGCGGCTCGGGTGCCCATCCGGCCTAAGTAGCATAGGGTAAGTGGCGTCCAGGAGCTTGAACTCCAGCCCCCTCCCCCTCCCCTCCCTCGCCGCCTCTCTGAACTCCTCGACCTGCGCCATGTAGAGCTCGCGCTCCATCCCCTCCAGCCGCGTCTCGTTGCTCTGGAACGGCCTCATTCGGACGCAGTCCCCTCCCTTGTTCCATTCCCCGTTCTCGAAATGGGACGGCGATAGCGTCCGAAGGATTGTTATCCCGCGATAACCCGCCGCCTCATTGATCGCCTGGAGGGCCGTCCGGAAGGCCTTCCGATGAGAGTAGTGGAGAGTCAGGTCGGTGAAGTTGTCGATCTGGCAGTAGTGGCACCCGATGAGCTGCCCCTTCTCGTAGAACATCGATGGCCGGGTGAACCAGTTTCCGTCGGAGATGATCAGGAAGTCGAACTCTTCGATCTGGGATGCCCAACTCCCGTCTACTTCGTCGAGGTACAGGTTCCAGAGGCCGGCCCTCGGCGTGCCGCCCGTGTCCCCCTCCTGAGCTTTTATCAGGAATGGGGACCAGAAAATCGCAATGGTGAAATTGTAGGTGGTGTAGAACATGCGCTTGAAATTCTCATCAGAGGTGTAGGATATGTCCTTTGGATACTCCACCTGTAAAACAAGACATAATTGTTATTGTAAATATAAGTTCTTACTTCAAAACAAAGTGTTTTATATCTCATCCCAACTCGGCTCGTCTTGGCCGAGTTGACTCGATTCGCCCGAAAATCAAATCGACTCGTCCATCGACCCCGACCAGAAACATCTCGGTCTACTCTGTCCAATACTCGGCTGACTTGATCCTATACTTGGTTAACTCGCTTCAAAACTCGTCCGAGTCATATTTCATCAATATGTTTATACAATAATATAAACATTCAATATTATATACAATATATTAATAATATTTTATTTTATGCTATATAATAAATAATAATAATTTTTTAATGTATCGAACTTTGGGTATTCAAGTCGGCTCTACTAAGGAAGACTCCAAATAAATTCAAATTTTCGGATTTAAAACACAGATACATCATTAATATATAATATAGACAATATTAATTAGTGAATGATTTTTTTTGAAAGACTTAAAATAGTCGCCTAACCACAGAATCACCATGGTTCGGGTCCAACCATCGACTTCTGTCCACACCCATTTGATCAAGCAGCCCTTACGATAGGAGCCGCCTGGGGTTCACTCGATACCCTGTAGATCACAACAATCCGGAACTGTCTCTGGAGACGGAAATAACAGGTCGATGGCTGGAGCCAGAACCACGGTGGTTCGGGGCGACTAGGTTAAGGGCTTTAATTTTTTTGGGTTCTTTTGCATGTAACAATCTATGGGAAATACAACTGTGGGCACACTTACGATCTAGCAAGGTGCCGTGGATGTCGACTAACGATAGGGAAATAGCGACGACGGTCATAGTGGCAACAGATTCAGCCACGGACACACCTGTGGTGCAGCAGGGTGTGGAAGATGTTCGAGCGTTGGCCGACGGGTACAACTTAGGAGTGATGGGTATTGGTAGGATCACAAAGCGAATCAATGACCATGGTTTACGGCAGGATTATCGACGGACTCCATGATCATGATGTTAGCCGAGAGAGCTGCGGTATATGCACGGTGTTTGATGAAGAACAAATGTATAGGTGGAGCATGCTCAGGGCCGCGGATGATCAGAAGGTCGACCAAGTCGAAAGACTTGGGCAATCACCAAGTCTTGTGATTGGGCTCCCAGTGCGGGGGCAAAGGTGGCGACGGCGATCAGGAGATGGATTCATGGTTCAAAGAGATGGTATTCGTGTTCAAAAAAGTGCTCATGTATTGATTAAAATCAAGGTGGAGATTGTTGAAGATGTAGCCCCAAACAAACCTCATACAACTACAAGGTTCGTGCTTGAAGGAATGGCGGAAGATAGAGCACAAGTAGAGAAGATTGGATCTGCCAAGAAGATCATTTGCATGATTTGTTCAAGTCGTGTGCACGACTTGCACTAGCAGATCGTGTGCACGATCTTCCCAGGTCATACATACGATCTGGGTTGGCAGCACGCGGGTGAGGCGATTCAGCTTGCATTTTCGCATGGGATTCCTTATCCAAGTCAGATACAAATGTATGCCTATAAATAGGCAGTCCTAGGACGAACCTAGGGTATCATGGAGGCACAAGAGCAACTCAAGAGAGAGTATCAAAGGTAGTCATCATCAAGGGAGAGGGAGAGGAATCCAAGGAGGCTTGTACGCTTTGGGAAGGATTTTCTTTAGTGTTCTTCAGGGTGTAAGGCTGTGGGATCTTTCTCTCTGGGGAGTATCACTTTGTGGGTGTATGAGGGATTGGTTAGAGACAAGCGGGTACTCGGATTTTTCCATACTAATAAATCCATCGATCGATCGTTGTTCGAATTTTTTGGGTGTTTTACTTGTATTTATCTATTTGATCAGTGGTAGTCTCTACCGTGGTGCTTCTATGCTCGTCGTATTCCACTATGCGAGGGCTTCGGATTACAACAAAGAGTGCTTTCCATAAATAGGGCAAAAAATGAATAATTGAGGGAAAATTAAATGAGGAGTTAGAAGTGAAATTTTGTGAGGAATTTTACAATAATATTTATTGTGGTATCTTTGACAATGCTATTAATTACGCCAATTACAAAAGAGCATTGCTATTCAACCCGAAATCACAGGGTCCCTTTGCCTGTCAGTCAGGGCTGAGTGCGATTCAACGATAGGGGCTGGGTGCAACGAACGGCTATATATGATCCGGACATGTAATTCAGGTTGACCATTCAAGATAGATGTTTCGGGACATAAAGTCAAAATCAATTATTGCTATAAAGATTAGGGAAGAAGTCATGCAAGCAACGTTTTTCTCATGAGCAATCCTATTCAGCCTGAAGATTTTCCTGAATTCGCTGGCCCAATTGATGTTGGTGAGTTTCAGCCACCAGTTGTGTGCTGTCATGTCAATTGGGCCAGCAAATTCAGAAGAAATCTTCAGGCTAAATAGCATTTCTCATTTATCATCGGAGGTGATCCAATAGGATACACCGTACATTGTCTTGTTGGAAGGCCGGCTATAATAGTACACGATTATGAGAGGCTAAGCTAACACCAATGTCATACGGCTCACTCATGGATAATTTTGATCAAGATCCGATGAGGTTTGGGAATAGTTTGTTCAAGATCTAATGAGATTTAGGAAATAAAACGCTAACCTATTTCAACCGAAATTGGCTAGCCGCTTCTTTTTTATCCTTTTTTTTTTTTTGTGGATCATATAAATATGATTAGATGATCATCCTCACAAAAAATCATCAAATTTGAAAACTTTTAACATAGTCATATATGTAAACAGTTTATAACTGTTTATTTCACCCGTTAAGTAAACCGTCGCGGTGCGGTGCGGTTTCGGTGTGGTGGTTCAGTGTTGCGGTGCGGTTTTGGTTTTGCCCAAAACCGCACCGTTGCCATCTCTATATAGGAAATGCTTTATTTGACCACCCTAGAGGTTTTCAAATTTGATGATTTTTTTACGAGGATGATCATCAGTTTTGTACGCTTACCCTAGATAGGAGGCACATCAGAGACTGCATGTGGTTCCTCGCCAAGGAGTCCCCTACGAACGCCATCGACTTCCCCCTCACATGCTCGAGGAACCGATCGGGATCGAAGCGTGGCAGCTCGCACCCCTCCGGCTTCCACCTCCACCTCAAGAAGTCCATGTCTGGCCTTCCATACTTGATGCAGTTCTGGTGCTCCTGGATCGTCCAGCAAGTCGTGTTCGTGTAGCGGGGCGCCTCCGGATCCCGCACCCACTCCCCCTTCGAGACGTCGCACTCCCTCGCTGATCCCGCGCTCGTCGACTCGTCTGCGTCCATGGTCGAAGAGGATGATGAAGAAAAATATAGGGATTGATGCAGCAGTACTGGGTGGTCATATAGTAGGATTATGGTGAAGAGCAGAAGGATCAGTGTTGATAGGAGAGCTAGTGTTGGAGTGGTCTGTAGGTTGTGTGGGATCTTAAAGAGGAGCTGAATGTAACAGGACTCCATTGAAGAGGGGGGGTGGGAGCTTTGGGTGATGATCATGAAAACTTTGACTCAATAAAAGATCTGATTCTGCTGGTTAATGGCTGGTTTTATAGTAGGGCAAGTAACAAAAACCTCCCACATCTCATTTCATATTAACCCCTCAATTTTTTTTATAAAATAATTTGAACCCTGATCTATGTTCCGTCTGCATTTAGCACCATCCGTCAACTTTTATTCCGAAAATACCCTTTCTCAAGTAAGCATAATTTATAATTTTTAACAAGTATTCGAGTCTTATTTGAAATTGTTAAAGGATTTTTTTTTGAGAGAGAGAGAGAATGTGACATCCCTATATGGGAAGGGGGTTAGGTGGACCTGATCTCTCGATCAATGCCCAAACCCAAACATGTAAAAAATTGAATTCTCAAAAACGATTGTCTCTTGTAGGAGGCACATTTTCTCTCCGCATTATGCTCTCAAGTCTCATCACCTCGAGTATATCCTCATCCGACATATTGAGCCTGCAGTCTGGTCCCAATTGTTGAAGAATCTCGATAGGAGTCGAGCATATTGGCAGGTTCAAATCTCCAAAGCAAGTGGGGTCTAGGCGGGGTGGTCGGTGAAGCGTGTTTAGCTAGTTCAAGTGCTCTAGTTTTAGTTCGACGAGAAGCCCTGACTTCAATGGAATATGTAATTGTTAAGGATATTTTCGGAATAAAAAGTTGACGGAGGGGGCTAAATGCCGATGGAGGCATAGTTTAGGGTTCAAATTAAAATTTTGAGGGAGCAATATAAATAAGATGTACTGTTCATGGGAGATTTTTGTAATTTGGCCTCTATAATATTGCTAGTTGTTGGTCGGATTTTCTGGAAGAGTTGTGGTTGGCCATGTTTTTTTGAGAACCAGTTGAGGTTGGCCATGTTGAACTAGTTTTACCAGGGCGAAGTTTATACAGATCAAGAGTAGTTTGTGGGCCCCACTCTAGGTGGGTGTACGTGTCGGGCAGGTAGGAGCCCACTACGAAATTGCCTGTGTGCTGCATTGTGGATGTTCCATGGTTTGCGGGCCTTCAGACAATTGTAGGCAGTAGCGCAACTGTTGCGGTGGGAGAGCAGTTGAAGCTTCGCACGTTGGACTGGTTTTGATTTTTTTTTGGGAAATTTTATTCATACCCCAAAAATCTGTAATTAGCCCCCGTATCCCTAGCGTTTCTCAATAACTTACTCAACAATCCTTTAATACCAACAATGCCCTTTTTTTTATACCCCAAACCCCAAAGCCCCTGCTCAGCGTCTTTTGTACCCCAACCCAACCCAATGTTCGTTTAAACTTAGCCCACGCCCAACCCGTCGGGTTGTGCGGGGTGGGTTTGGGTTAACCCGCCCAAAGTCGGGTTGGGTTCGGGTTGGCCCGCTCAAGTTGCAGCTAGGGGTGGCAATGAGTCGTGTCGGGTTCGTGTCGTGTCCAAAACCCCTAAACCAGGACCTGACCCGTTTAACTAATGGTGTCTAGATCCTAAACCCGTACCCGACTCGCTAATAAACAGGTAGACACGATAAGACCCGTTTACCACCCGGATCTATTCAGTTGACCCGATCCGACCCAATCCGACTTGACCCGACCTGACCCGAAAGACCCACTGGTTTTATATATTATAGTATCGGATTGCTGGTAGACCCAACCCGACATGACCTATTGAATACTAAACGGGTCTTCCTGGGTCTACCGTGTCCAAACCCTAAACCCGGACCCGACCCGTTTAATAAACGGGTCTATCATGTCGATCCGTTTACGACCCGAACCCATTTAGCCTTGACCCAGACCCGCTAACTTCGTGTCGGGTCCTGTCGGGTCGAGGAGAAATGATTCGGGTTGGGCTCGGATTAGCCCGCCCAAATTTGGGTTGGGTTCGGGTTGGACTCGGGTTGCGCTCAGGTTGGCCCGCCCAAGTTGCAGCTCTACTTGTGTCTTCAAGTATCAGCCAACTGCATGGGGTTTATTTAAGAGTGGGGTGTATTCAAGAGTGCATATAATTGGGGTATATTTAAGGGGGTATGTGTTTGATTGGGGTATAATCAAGTTGGGGCGGGCCATTTAACTGGGGTGTATTGAAGGTGGGGTGTAAGAGGGAAGGGTATTTTTGGGATAGGAATGGGGTATGAAAAAAAAAAATGGGGTGTATTCAAGTTTGTTGGAAATGGGGGCTAATTACAGATTTATGGGGTATGAATAATATTTCCCTTTTTTTTTTGGGTTATTTTGACTTTGCCCACCAAACTTTGCTTTGAATTAGACTTTACCCCCCATTTTTCATTAATTAGACTTTACCCCCCAAAACTAACTTTTCCGTCAGCACACCATCTAAGAGAAAGGGTGAGCTGACGGAAAATAAATAAAGGTTTGGGGGCTGAGCTGACGGAACAGTTAGTTTTGGGTGGTAAAGTCTAATTCATGAAATATGTGGGGTAAAGTCTAATTCAAGGCCAAATTTGGGGCAAAGTCAAAATAACCCTTTCATTTTTTTTTTGCAATTGGATTGGTTTTGATTGAGACTTGGTTTTTGTTTAGAAGGGGTTCAATACATGTCTGGCTCCTGATGAGGTAGATTGCTAGCTGACCCTAGTTAGGTTTTGGGGTTACACTTTCACAACCTAACCCAACTTCATGTTCAGTTTGGTTCGGTTAGGTTTGGTTCAGTTCGGACTCCTCCTTATCAGCAGGGCTGCTGGGGATGGCGGTGGTCGTCGAATTTTTGGTTTGTTTCTTTTTTGGTGGTGTTTCTCTGGTTATAATTCCCCGTGTTTAGGGATTTTCTTCCCACTGGATGTGGAGTGATCTGTCTTCGCCGGCGAGCGGCTTTTCTTTTTTTTTTTCCTTTCTTTAGGGTTGTCGGTTTACGCTTGTTGCGTCTTAGTGGCTACTCCATGGGAATCAATTGGTGATCCCCCCCCCCCCCCCCAAAAAAAAAAAAAAAGATTTTGCTCAGTTTGGCTGGCCACCAGTTATTATTGAAGCTTTTGTATATCGATTTCTAGGCAAGACATTGAGGGATTACATTGCTTGTTTACACAGTTTGTTCAGCCTTCAGCTTTATCTAGGCTCAAGCCGGCTTCTAGAGTTGGGCCCTTCTGTTGAGCTTAGTCTCACATCGGCTAGGAGCTAGACAATGGTGTGCTTAAATACCCTCTGGTGGACCTCCCTTTACAATCCAGGTTTTGAGGCGAGAGGGTATCTACAAATGGTATCATAGCTAGGTTCTGCCCAACCAGGTTTAGTCGGGTGTGGGCTGGTTGTACCCATGGATATCTTGTCCCCTGGTGCCGCACGAGAAGGGGGGGGGGGGGGGGCTGGCAGGAGGTTCAGCCCTAACTTCATGTGAGGGGGGGATTGTTGGGTGTAGTCCCACATCGGCTAGGGTCTACGCAATGGTACGTGTGCTTAAATACTCTCTGGCGGACCTCCTCTTACGACCCGGGTTTTGGAGCGAGAGGGCATCTATACCATCCATGTCCAAATAGATAGAGATTAAGAGGGCTCTTAGAAGATTTGAAGTTTTTTTACAAAAATCTTTATGCCCCCTCAACATTTTTAATTTTAGAGTTTTTGGGTCCGCCAATGAACGTGCAGTGCCGGATATAGAAGCGATGAAAGCGATTCTATATAAATATAATTAAGGTACCTATAATCTTTTCTTTTCTTTTTTGAGAATCCCTTACCATCTCAGCTGAGGGAGGGTTAAGTCAGCCCCCTACCAGTTATTAATTTGTTGTAAGCGGGAATCGATCCAATGTCTCGGATATTTGTGAATCTAGAATCTTGCTACGCAATCAGAAGGCAGTGAGGGATAAATGCTAGAAAGATGAATGATAATTGATGCAACATACACAATGGACATGCGAAGAGAGTGATTGGATTCCCAATCAACTAGTATTACTTGAAGTCCATATGCTATTTGCCAACTTCAAGTTGTCATAACTTTACGCTCGGTTATAGAAATCCTTATTACCATCCCAATCTGGGAAGCTTGGAAAAAGATGTACGTCGATTAATTGATTCGCCATTAACTTTGATTTTCAGCCGCAAAAAAGGTAGTCTTGATTGGCTTTTCGCCTACAATTTTTGTTTTAAGCGTTTTAGGAAGAATTGTTACCACAAGAGATGAAAATGAGTTTTCAACGGAGAGATCACGTTAAATAAGGGTCCGCGTACGCGCACGCGCGCACACACACACACAGAGAGATTCTGTTGTAAAATCTCATCTTATAGGAGACTGGGAACCCATTCGTTGGAACTTCCGTCATCGGCAATTCGGGGGGCCAAATCTGCCACTACCGTCATAGACAGCCGTCATCGGCAATTCGGGGGGCCAAATCTGCCACTACCGTCGCAGACAGCCAAAGATCGAACCCCGAAGCCGGTGGTGGCCTGCGAGACTCGCAGGGGAGGGATCGTGTCGCACCGGAGAGACGAACACAAAAACGCCGCCACTAGAGCCCTTACCTACACAAAGGGGGGGGGGGGGGGGGGGGTGAAGGAGGCACCAGATCCTGCCCCCTAGGAGGATCTGACCGACTTCCCGGCCTCCCTGGATATATCCGCTGGTGGCATCCGAGGAGGCTGAGGGGGCTCTCCGAAACA